>OV049926.1:161180813-161780813 GCA_920104205.1 Eupeodes latifasciatus
CGAAATCCCTTTAGAAGACTGTTGTGCACAAGGCTATGACAATGGAAGCAATATGAAAGGACAGTATAATGGTGCACAAAGTCATATTTTAAACAAAAATCCGAATGCCGTGTATTCACCATGTGCAGCTCACAGCCTTAGCTTGAGTGGAGTCGATTCAGCGAAATGTTGCACTCCCACAATCACATTTTTTGGAGTTGTTCAAAAGTGTTTCAACTTGTTTAGCAGCAGTGCCTAACGTTGGAAAATTCTTAAGAAAAATGTTCCCGGATCCCTTCACAAACTTTCCGATACAAGATGGTCAGCTAGAATTGAGGCAGTAAAACCATCTGAAAAACCTTAGAATATCATTAGAAGCCTTAAGTGATATTAATTTAACTGCTGAAGCTCAAAGAGATGTAAATGGCGTTTTAAAATATGTGCACAAATTTGAATGCGTTCTGATGTTTTCGATTTGGTGCAAGATTCTTAGCGCTATAAATGAAAGAAGTATTATTCTTCAATCCAGAAACATGACTATTGACGTTGAAATTCGAAATCTTGACAACTTGATCTCCGATTTGAACTTTATTCAAAACGGATGGGATCGAATTTATTTGAATGCAAAGCAGTTGCTACTGGATTGGGGGATTTTCCAGAATCGTTCCCATCGAACCGAAAAAGGCAATTAAAGAGGCATTTTGGAGAAAATCGAGGAGCCGGAGAGCAAATTGAAACAGATGAAGAAATAAAATTTCAAGAAAAACACCTTTTACGTCATAGTTGATTCAATTATATCTGGAATTTCTCGTTGGTTTGATACGATGAAGAATTTGAATGCTACGTTTTCATTTTTATGGCAGTTTTCAACAATGGACGAAATTGAGATCAAGAGTTGAAAGAGAAGAAATAATTCATCTGAAACACATTTATGAAGCCAATTTTGAAGCAGAACTTCCGCCATTGAGTTTGCTCAATACTATTTATTCCCAGAACTTGAAGACGATTTTTCCCAACATTTGTGTTGATCTCCGTTTGTTTTCAACCATACATGTAACCGTAGCTAGTACCGAACGTTCATTTAGCATCCTTGCCAGAACAAAGAAATTCCATCGTTCGTGCTAATCACAAGATCGTGTTTCTGGACTTGCTACACTATGTATCGAAGCACTTTTGGCAATGAAATTGAATTTCGATGTAATTATAAGTTGTTTTGCTGCTTAGAAAGCTAGGAAAGCTCGTTTGCAAAAAGAAATATTTCATTGAATGCAAACTAGCTCTAATGAAAACATTGTGATAAATTTTAATATAAAGAAAAACAATAAAGAGTATTTAATGTAAACCTTTTAAAATACATAGTTTTTTTTAAAGACAAATTTCAAATACTTTTACTTTTACTTCGCTCTATTTTATTTTCATAGTAGGTAATAGATCTTCATGCTAATTTTTTTTTTTTAAATAGTTAATCGACCAACCAACATGTCGTTGGCAATATGGAATTGAATGTATGATTCTGTTCGGAATCTACTCGCATGTAGAATTATTTTCTATCCATCTTCCATTTCAACTAAACTGGACTATACCCGTGAGATTGATTTGATGATTAACACTTTTTTTTTTTTGGTTCACTTTGCAAACGAAAAATTATTATTTCCGGTAATTCCAACCAAGATTTTTCCGTCCCGGGCCCGGAATTCCTCTCGACGGCCCTCGGTATAGAGCTTTGAAATGGAATAAAATATTGTCATTTAAGATATTTTTAAAATGACATCAAATTTACGTTATTCAAAATAACGGGTTATTCATTTTGCGGTTTTCAAAGTATAGAGCTGGAATTCGACATCTATCAAACTTAGTTTTTAAACCAATTTTTGTTTTTAGTTGAAAGTCTGACATTTACGAAAATGGATCGCTTAACTATCGCACAATGCATTCAAATTGTTAAAACCTACTACAAAAATGCCACATATCTTGTTCTAAGAGGAGATTATGGTTTATAAGATTTGAATTAAATAGAAAACGCCGTTTTTAGTCTTTTGATAGTTATATTTTTATTGACTCGTAAAGTACATAGGATAGGGTTATGTATGGAATAACACATCGGACAAATGGCCTCCACGGCTTTGCATGCACATGCGCAATCTTTTGTTGAAATTTTCCATGACCATTCTGCATAAATGTGGCTGAATTTCGTTGATGCAGCGTTGAATCTCCTCCTTTAATGCACGGGTGGTTGTGGGCTTGTTGACATAGACTTGTGATTTCAAATAACCCCATAAAAAGAAGTCTAATGGTGTTAAATCACACGATCTAGGAGGCCAATTTTGATCACCGAAACGAGAGAGTACACGACCTGGAAATGTCTCATGCAGTAATTGAATTGTTTCACGGGCTGTATGACATGTGGCACCGTCTTGTTAAAACCACATATTGGACACATCAATATCATCCAATTTTGGCAGAAAGAACTGTGTAATCATGTCGCGATATCGAGCACCAGTAACAGTCACTGCTTGACCAGCATCATTTTCAAAAAAATCAGGGTCCATTTGTTGATGTTCAATAATCCATTCAACGAACTCTCTTCTCTGTCCATGGTCATTAGGCTTCAATTGTTGTGTTAATTGAATTTTGTAAGCATGAAGACACAGATCTTTGGTGAGTATACGCTGTAGAGAGGTTCTTGAAATTTGCAATTCTTGTCCACGACGTCGAATTGAGGTTCCTGGATTGTCAGCAACACTCTCACGCACTGCTTCGACATTCAAATTTGAACTGCACAAATGGCGGCAAATTCAAATCTTGCGTTAATTTTGGGACACCCTTTATAATCGTCCAACTAAGCAAGCAATTGGCAAAATTGTGAAGAAATTTGAAAGAAGAAATTGGATTGGTTCCAGATATTGTAGGGCCTGGGCATAATCGTTTCGTTCGTACCACTGAAAATATCGCTGATGTAAGTGAAAGTGTTGCCAGAGACCAGAATGTGTCGATTCCTCGTCGTTCTCAGCAATTAGGACTGTCTTACGGCACATTATGGCGTATTTTGCATTTGTATCTAAACCTATACATCCTTATAAAGTCTTGCTCACACAACTGAAGCCAGCTGACCATTCACAACGTCTCAGATACGTAGAATGGGTGCTTGAACAACAGGCGGTGGAAGGCGATTTTTCGAACAAAATTTTCATCAGCGACGAAGCACATTTCTCACTCGGTGGACCCCACATTTGTCACTCAGAACCCCAAACACGACAAAATTGTCGTGTTTGGGGTTCTGAGAATTCTAAAGTAATTGAAGAGAGGCCTTTAAATCCACAAAAAGTCACTGTTTGGTGTGCTCTTTGGTCCGGAGGTGTGATTGGACCGTACTTCTTCGAAAACGACTGTAACCGTCAATTCGATCGTTATGGTCATATGATAAACAGACCTGCTATTAAAGAATACGACTTGGAGAATATGTGGTTTTAACAAGACAATGCCACATGAAACACAACTCGAGCGAATATGGCTTTATTGTCTCGTTCGTGGCGATATCAACTGACCACCAAGATCATGCGATTTGACACCGCTTGACTTTTTTTTTGTGGGGCGACGATAAAGATCGTGTTTATGCAGATAAACTTTTAACTCTTGAAAACTTAAATACCAACATTTGTCAAGTTATGGCTGAGATAACGCCCAATATGTGACAAAAAGTAGTCGAAAATTAACTCAAAAGAATCGATGCTTGCAGCAATTCGCGTGGTGGTAGTGTTTGACACATAATGTCAACGTTCAAACTTTATAATAAAATAGAAATATCATGAAAACAAATATTTTATATATGTTTTATTTATGTTTACTTTTGAAACCACAAAATAGATAAACTTGTATAATGTGGCGGCATTACAATTAAAATATAATTTTTGGCATATAACCGCCACAGCTGTCTCAGACGTCAAATTTAGAGGTACAATTTTCGATGACTTTTTCCAACTTTTTTGACCCCCGTATGTATATCGGAAATAACGCGGCGAATGTTGTCCTACATGTGTTCAATCAGTCTTATCAGCGGGCGTAGCATAGCAATAATTCCTCTAATAGATTGTTGTGCATTTAGTGTCTTAACATACATTTGAGGATTATCATCACACTAAATACGACGAATCCATTCAACAAAAAGTGAGCTTCATCGCTTAAAACTAAATTCGCGTGCTGGGATGCGACCCACACTGATAACTTCCCATCCCGTCTGTCGATTTGTCTTGCTTAAAAGTTTGTATATATGTATGTATCAATTTGTATCAAATTTGCGTACTATTTTTTGTAGATTTTATTTTTTTATAAAAAAACGGACTGTGGGATTTTTATAAAAAAAATTACTGAATATCGAAAACAATATTTTCTGTGAAATAAAATAAGTTTGAAGCCAATATTTTTGGCTTGGTAATTTTTGAAAAGCTATTTGAGTCGAAAGTAAATTTTTACCAAGTTTTAGTATTGTTTTTTTTAGGTTTTTATTTTTTGTAAAAAAAACTGTCAATTCGATTTTTCTCAAATTTTTTTCTAATGTTGAAAACAATATTTCTTATAAGTTAAAATTAGTTAGAAGCCATTATCTCAAATTTTTGAAAAGATATTTGAGTCGAAAATCAATTTTTAACAACTTTTGTTAAGTTTTTTTTTTCGGTTTTTAATTTTTTGTAAGAAACTGTCAATTCGATTTTTTCAAAATTTTACTGAATGTTGACAACAATATTTTTTGAGAGATAAAACTAGTTTAAAGCCAATATCTCAAAGTTTTGAAAAGATGTTTGAGTCGAAAATCAATTTTTACCAACTTTGAGTAATGCTTTTTTTAGGTTTTTATTTTTTGTAAAAAAAACTGTCAATTCGATTTTTCTCAAAATTTGTTCTTAATGTTGAAAACAATATTTCTTATAAGTTAAAATTGGTAAGAAGCCATTATCTCAAATTTTTGAAAAAATATTTGAGTCGAAAATCAATTTTTACCAACTTTTGTTAATTTTTTTTTTCGGTTTTTATTTTTTTGTAAGAAAAACTGTCAATTCGATTTTTTTCAAAATTTGACTGAATGTTGACAACAATATTTTTTTAAAGATAAAAGTAGTTTAAAGCCAATATCTCAATGTTTTGAATAGATATTTAAGTCGAAAATCAATTTTTACCAAGTTTTATTAATTTTTTTTTTTTGGGTTTTTATTTTTTGTAAAAAAACTGTCAATTCGATTTTGCTCAAAATTTTATCAGATGTCAAAAACATTATTCTTCGTTGCACAAAATTGTTTTGGAGATGAAATCATATTTATTTAAGTCGTACAATTTTCGAGGTGACAAATTTTTTTTTTGATTTATAAAAAAAACCGTTAATTAGATTTTTTTCCAAAAATATAATTGTTTTGTATCACGTTACAATCTATAATATAAAATTTTATTCAAGTCTCTAGCGTCATTGGTTCATGAGATATTTAGGTTTAACCAAAATGTTCACCTTTTTTTTAAACTGCTATGGTAAAAAAAACCACCCACGCAATTTTATTGAGAGCCCCTTCTGCATCTTTCTGCCTTATTATCAGTACAACAAAATTTATTTGAAGTCGATATCTCTTCTGGTTCTTGAGCTATGGACGACGAAAAAAACGTCGCGAACGTACGGACGTACGGACATACGGACGTACGAACGTACGTACACACGCACGCACAGACATCTTTCTAAAAATCTTTTATTTCGACTCCAGGGACCTTGAAACGTCGAGAAATGTCAAAATTTTCAATTTGACAAATCGGACCCATTACAATACTTTCCTATGGGAAGTTAATAAAATTTACTTGGCAGCTGACAAAATGGCCTCCATTATTAACAACATTTTTCAAGTGCTCAATTTTTGAATATGGCAAATTCAAGGAAAATTTTGAAGATAGTTTCAGTTTTTGTAACGACATCTACAATTTTGACATATTGACATATATCAACCCCAAAAGTGTCAAAAATTATTTATCTTACGATACAAATTACTTTAAATAACGTGTTTACAAATAAATTATTTTACCATTGTTGTAAAATGTAAATTTGTCGCTATTTCCAAAAAAGAGTGATGATTTTTAATTTAGAAAACAACGTTTGTGACATTTTGTATTTATTCTGCAATTCTATATAGCGTCTCTTCTAAACGTTTTTGAACGCAATTTATGTCTTCACGATTTATTTAATGTGTGACGTATAACGCAAAAATAACAATCGTCGCAGAATAAGAGTGATTTAATTAGTCATTAAATTAAAAACGTGCGACTAAGAAAAGTACAAATTAGAATTTTTTGCTTTTCAGACAAAAAACTGTTCTTCAGATTCTTTTTTTAAGAAATTTTTAAATACTTGATAATAAATTATAACAGCTAATTGGAATGTCTTGTATTTGTTGTTTCTTTTCTTGTGTCTTTTTTGAGAAATCACAAAAATTTAAATCAGGTAAAAGGTACATATAAAAGCTTTTGGCAAAAATACAAAACAAAAACCGATTAACTACACCCGACAGTCTTAATCTTTAAATTAAACGTTGAAGAATAAAAAGCAAGTAGGATTATAACAAATTAGGTTTTTAATTCTTCAAATTCAAACATCAGAATAGAAAAATACCACCATTATATGAAATTGAAAAATGAAAAAAACACAAAGAAAATTGGCCAAATTTATGTGTCAATGATTTGTTTTTTTCTTTTCTTTGTTCCATTCAAATTTATCACAAAATCTCAATATAATCTTTTGAACCACTGCACTGGAACCTATTTTGGATGTTGTCGTAGACATTTTTAGATAAAATATACAAAGGATGCTTGAATCAGAAATTTCAAATAAATCTGATTCAATTTTTATTCGTGTTTCTAAGATTCTTTAATTTAAGTTTTTTTTTTTTAATTTAAAACAAAAATTTGTAGATTTCATATCCCTAGTGACAAAAAAACAAACACCTCTTTCATTATTTACATTAGTGCTCTAGAAATAGTATAATTCATTTTATGGCTCCCTATTCGACATTAGTGTATTTTTATATAAACCATTACGAAATAAAACAACAACACCAAGAAAAAGAGGTGAATATTAAAATAGAGTGTTTTTTTTTTCTAAGTCGATAGTCTATGATAAAATGATAAATCACCCTGTTTACAGTTGTTTTTTTTTTTTTTTTCGAAATATAACATAATGTAGATATACCTACTTTTTAATCAAATATATATTTTTTCTAACTTAATGTGTAGGTGAATTTCTGTAAAAATAACAACGAAACCATTCAATAAAATTGACAGAATAAAGAATGGTCAAGTCTAACAAGCTGACATTCTAGTACGAATAGTACAATAAAAATAACAATAGAAACCCTGGAGATTTTTTTATAAGTGTAATAATGTTGTTGTTGGTTTATGTACCTTTGGTGACGAATGTTATAATGTCGAATTTGACAATGAGCCCAAAAGACAGCAACACGAAGTTTCGCCGGTAAACTATACCGAACACCTCTAAGAAGTTAAAAAACCAGCATTGGGCTTAGTGGGCTTTTGAAGCAACAGGCTTTAGTACTGTGACATCAGCTTTCATGATGAAAAATTCAAAATATTCTGAAATATAGACAATCAAGTTTTTAACATACCTAATGACAATTGATATAATTTCTGTAATTAACCGATACAAACCACAAATAACGTCCTCAAGCAATGTAAACAATTCACACTGAAATCTTTGATTTAATTTAATTCCAATAAAATATTAATTTATTAACTTCCCATAGGAAGTTATTGTAATGGGTCCGATTTGTCAAATTGAAAATTTTGACATTTCTCGACGTTTCAAGGTCCCTAGAGTCGAAATAAAAGATTTTTAGAAAGATGCCTGTGCGTGCGTGTGTACGTACGTTCGTACGTCCGTATGTCCGTACGTTCGTACGTCCGTATGTCCGCGACGTTTTTTTCGTCGTCCATAGCTCAAGAACCAGAATAGATATCGACTTCAAATAAATTTTGTTATACAGATAATAAGGCAGAAAGATGCAGAAAGGGCTCTCAAGAAAATTGCGTGGGTGTTTTTTTTACCATAGCAGTTTAAAAAAAAGGTGAACATTTTGGTTAAACCTAAATATCTCATGAACCAATGACGCTAGAGACTTGAATAAAATTTTATATTATATATTGTATAGTGATACAAATTAAATATATTTTTGGAAAAAAATCCAATCAACGGTTTTTTTTATAAATCAAAAAAACTGAAAAAAAAAATGTGTCACCTCGAAAATTTTACGACTAAAATATGATTTCATCTCCAAAACAATTTTGTGCAACGAAGAATAATGTTTTTGACATCTTAAAAAATTTTGAGAAAAATCTTATTGACAGTTTTTTTTTTATAAAAAATAAAAACCTAAAAAAAAACATTACTCAAAGTTGGTAAAAATTGAATTTCGACTCAAATATCTTTTCAAAAACTTGAAATTAAGGCTTTAAACTTATTTTATCTTATAAGAAATATTGTTTTCAACATTCTGAAAAATTTTGAGAAAAATCGAATTGACAGTTTTTTTACAAAAAATTAAAACCCCAAAAAAAAAATAATAAAAGTTTGTAAAAATTGATTTTCGACTCAAATATCTTTTCAAAACTTTGAGATATTGGCTTTAAACTACTTTTATCTATCAAAAAATATTGTTGTCAACATTCAGTAAAATTTTGAAAAAAATCAAATTGACAGTTTTATTACAAAAAATTAAAAACAGAAAAAAAATTAACAAAAGTTCGTAAAAATTGATTTTCGACTCAAATATCTTTTCAAAAATTTGAGATTATGGCTTCTAACTAATTTTAAATTATAAGAAATATTGTTTTCAACATTTGATAAAATTTTGAGAAAAATCAAATGGACAGTTTTTTTACAAAAAATAAAAACCTAAAAAAAAATGTATAAAAGTTGGTAAAAATTGTTTTTCGACGTAAATATCTTTTCAAAAATTTGAGACATTGGTTCAAACTAATTTTATCTTTTGAAAAATATTGTTGTCAACATGCAGTAAAATTTTGAGAAAAATCGAATCGACAGTTTTTTTTACAAAAAATAAAACCCTAAAAAAAAATACTAAAACTTGGTAAAAATTTACTTTCGACTCAAATAGCTTTTAAAAAATTACAAATATTGGCTTCAAACTTATTTTATTTCAAATAAAATATTGTTTTCGATATTCTGTAGTTTTTTTTAATAAAAATCCAACAGTCCGTTTTTTCATAAAAAAATAAAATCTACAAAAAATTGTACGAAAATTTGGTAAAAATTGATACATATAGACAAACTTTTAAGCAAGACAAAAAAGACAGACGGGATGGGAAGTTATCAGTGTGGGTCGCATCCCAGCCTCTTTTTAATTATTAAATTAACCTTAAACAATTTTTTGTATAAGTTATTAAAATTACTTCTGATTATTATTCATTTTATAATAAGAAGAAAAATAAAATGATTTTGCACACATCCATGTAAATTCATACACTGTGGCGTATACGTAATAAAATTGCATTGAAAAATCAATAATGATGTCAAATTCAACTTTTCAAGCAGAACCAATTTAAATCACCCTTTGAAGCATCACGGACGGTTTTTAATTTTCAATTTATTATTTGATTTTAATTTATTTTAATTTTGTTTTTTTTTTTTTTATTTTCTGCTGTTGTCTTCATTCTTCATGGAAATTTCGTCATTAATTTTATTTTAAAAGAAAATATAGTTTCCCGCCAAACATATATGAATTAAACCTATGAATATATCGACAACGAAAACGACGACGATGCCTATACCCGCCTACATAAGGCCTCGCTTCCACTAGGGAACGTACCGTACATATGTATGTATGTATATTATATTTTAGATAAACAACTATACATATGACATAATTTGTTTACTTTAGAATTGTTTGATTAATTTTTTTGTTTATTTATTTACGCGAGATACTATAAATTCTTAAAAATAAAAACTTGATAATGATTTGCATTTCTTGTTTTGCATTTCATTCGTATTCTTCTTCTTTTTATATTTTTGTGGATTTTTTTTTTTTTCAAAAAGATTCTAAAATTATGAAAGGTGAAAATAGAAACAAAAAAAAAATGATGAACAATTAATAACAGCAATTAAATGTCATTTAATATTATTTTAGATGCAATTTACAAAAAATGTCGAAAAATTCAGTATAAAATATGTTTGCATTAAATAAATTTATTTACTGGAATATATAAAAGAAAATATTTATTTTTGCGTTTTATATTTTTTTATTTAAGGTTTTTATTATGATGGTTTTATTCATAAAACAACAGACATATAAATGCAATATGAAATATTTAACAATTTATTTAATTTATGGAAGAGAGCTGCAGTCACGTTTGTTTTTAATTTTTTTTAATGCGTTATAAATTTTAAACATTTTTTCGATGAAAGCTTTATAACAAAAAATACACTGCCTTGCGAAAAAATTTTCTCAAGGTGTTTTTTTTTTCTTGGAAGCTAAGCTATTTAAGATTTATAATATTATTGAAGTAGTAGTAGATTTCAAGAACGAGCCACGATTGAACGTAGTGGCCTGATAGAAATACTCAAAGCTTAAAAATCACATGCATTTTCCATTCTAACCGGAGTAAGCTGATTTTTAAAAGTGTGTTTCGAAGCAACCATTTTTTTCACATTAAGTGGCGTAACAGCTCATAGACAACTAGCGTCAATTGACTTAAAATTAAACCCTGACATACGAGTAATTTCAGTGTTTAAGGGGACTTACAATCTGCATGCCGAATTCGAATGACTCATTTCAGAAAGTAATTTTCATGACAAGAATAACTCTGTGAGGATTTATCAGTTTCTCGCTAGACTTTAAGGTACGGACATGGTTTAATCCCAGGACTATCTGGTATGACAGTCCTATACGCACTAACAATCACGCCACGGATACCTGTGGTCATGGTATACACTCCGCTCCACTTGAATAGAAACAAACTTTTTTCTTACTATCAGAACGTGTAGCACTTTGGTAAATTTATAAATTCACCTCTTTGTTTTAGTTCCTATAAGAGGAATCTATTGCAAATTAAACTGCATGGTCAGAATATTTCAGGAAAATACCATTAGGTTATTTTTTACCACTTTTCTAATTGCTTCATTAAAAAACACTGTTTTTTTTGCGCCACTTGAATAGAAACAGTGTGCGTTTTGTTTCTATTGGTTACGGTTACGACACAAATTCTTATTTTAGTAATAGAAATTTAGATTAAAAGCATTAATTGTTCGATCAAAGAATAAATGGGCCGCGGAAAACCATTAAACCTTGCAGAAAAGGCCAAAATAGAAGTATACGCGGAAAACAAGCTTCCCCTACGCACAATTGCCAACAAAATAGAAAGAAGTGTGAAAATTGTTTGGTCGTACCTTAGAAATAAAGACAGCTATGGAACAAATATGAAGGGCAGGCAAACAAGAGCCACAACAGAAGCAGACAGAAGAAAGATTATTAGGCTGGCCTCCAATTCAAGCGACTCTGCTGCTAAAATCAAGGCGAAGAGTGGTATTGCAGCTAGTCTTAACACTATTAGACGTGTCATTCGTAGGTCACAACATTTGAAGCGCCTTAAATTGAAGAAAAAACCACCATTAAATCCAATACGACGACAAAATAGAATATATTTTTGCAGAAGGAATATGACGTGGAAGGAAGAGTGGACAAAAGTGGTATTTTCTGACAAAAAAAAATTTAATTTAGATAGCCCGGACGGGTATAATTTCTATTTTCATGACATGAGAAAGGAACCATAGCCGAGAAGGCGGTGTAATGGTGTGGGGGGCAATTTCCTGGTTTGGAACAGTTGATTTGGAGTTTCCCACGATGAAAATGACGGCAAACTCCTACAAGCAAATATTGGAAGAAGCTTTCCCTAAGGTTACCAATGTATTTGGACCAATACCATGGACTTTTTAACAAGACAACGCGCCAATCCACAACGCAAGGATCATTAAAAGTTGGATAGCCGAGAAAAATGTTACCTTATTTTAATGGCCACCGTACTCCCCGGACCTAAATATTATAGAAAACGTATGGGGATGGATGGTTCGTAGAGTGTACGACTCTGGATGACAGTATGATGACAAAGAATCACTTACTACTGCTATCAAAGAAGCATGGAGTGCAATTTCACTAAATTACTTAAAACAACTGTATGATTCACTTCCCAACAGGGTTTTTGAAGTTATTTCAAATAAAGGTGGTAGCACACATTATTAAAATATCATTTTAAATAAAAAAAATACCCTCTTTACTGCATTTTTTCAATTTGTTTCCTTATTTAAGCGAATGTTTCTATTCAATTGGCGCAAAAAAAAAAAGCAGTGTTTTTAATGAAGTAATTAGAAAAGTTGTTAAAATAAGCTGATGGTATTTTCCTGAATTATTCTGTCTATGTAGTTTTATTTGTAATAGATCCATCTCCATAAGAACTAAAAGAAAAAGGTGAATTTATATATTTACCAAAGCGCTGCACGGTCTGATAGTAAAAAAAAAGTTTGTTTCTATTCAAGTGGAGTCGAGTGTATATTAGGAGGTAATTTATTTGACAGAAAGCATTCTTTCATTCTGATAATGATCTCCTTCGGGTCAGTTTCTCTATCGAAATTTTACGAGTTCGAAACTACTTGTTCTGAATATTTTTTTTTTCTGTAAGTTTTCACGCCTTACCAATTAATTTCTAGGACTGTTCAACCCTGTGTTCGAGCTATTTCTGATTTTTTTCTTATTTTAAGTCGTTTTTGGAGAATTTTAAAGTTTGCGTATACGAGAACGTCTTAGGATGCTTCGAGAGAAAAATTCTTCGGGTGATTTTTGGTCCCGTACGTATAGATGGAGAATGGAGGAGAAGATATAACGACGAACTGTACGGGCTGTACAGCGACACTGACCTAGTTAGCAGAATAAAAGTCCAACGGCTTAGATGGCTGGGTCATGTAGAGCGAATGGACATCAACGCTCCAGCCCGGAAGGTCTTCGAATCTAATCCCGAGGGACGGCGCAGTAGAGGAAGACCGCGACTCAGGTGGCGCACTCAGGTGGGTGAGGACCTCAACCAACTTGGCGTGCGAAACTGGAGACAGCTAGCTAGGGACCGAGCTGGCTGGAGACGCATGTTGGTTGAGGCCCAGGTCCGCCCCGGACTGTAGCGCCACCTTAAGTAAGTAAGTAAGTATACGTTTTCCAGGGGGGTTATTATGAAAAACGATAATCGTTTTTAATACGGAGTATTTGTGAAATTGCGATTATGAAAAACGATTGCAGAAGCGCGTATTTGTAAAATTGCGATTACGAGAAACGAGAATCGTAAAAAAACGATACTGGTATTTTTATTTACGAGTGCCTTCAAGCACTCGTTCAGCTTTTGTTTTGGCGGGTTACTGCCAAGTGTCAAACATTATAGTGTTTTGGTTTGTTTTTTTTTTTTGGTTTGGTTTTCATTTTGATGAGGGAGAAAAAATTTAAGTTAAATAATAAATATAATGGTGAAAACATAAAAATAAGATATTTCTAATATTTAGGCCTACAACGAATGCTAAACAAATAGACTTGATGGTAGTTTTCATGGAAAGTAATTCAAAAAAATACTATTTTTCATTTTTGGCTGGCAACATTTTCTTGATTCCAATTTCGTTTCTCATAATCGCTCTACACCATCCATGAGTTTCGTTTTTCTGGGTTTCGTTTTTTCTGCCGTTCGTTTCGTATTTCATAATAAGGGCCCAGTCAGAAATAAGCTGGCAAATGATTTACTATCTTTACCAAGAAATTAAAAATTAATTTAAGAATCTTATTTTTCTATTCGAGGGTTTATTTTGAAGATGCCGCAATTTTTTGATATTTTGATGGGAATTTTTCAAATTCAATAAAAAAAAAATGGCGAAAAGTCGCACAGCTTTAGATCGTCGCTCGTAAAGAACCTCTAAGCATTTCACGACATAACTCCGTAATTTTCGAACTGAAGTCTTAAGGCTTTTAAAGTTCAGTCAAATTGTTAATTGGATTTTTGAAATGCATGAAAATAATCTAAGTTTTCATCGAAAAGCCATCTTATACATATGTGGGTTATCTTATTTATATTAATATTGAAAAATCTCTTCATTCTCCGAGTGTCACCATTAGGTGCGGTTTTTGGGCTGTACGGTGTGATTGGGCCTTACTTATTCGAAAATTATGCTGTTGCAACTGTGATGATTGCGCTTATAGATCCACAATCGATTCGAGACCTTAAAGGCGGAATTCGTGAAGTTATCTGCGACATATGTACATCCGCAAATGTGCAAATTGGTCATATAAAATTTTATGACAAGAATATGGTGCTGCAAACATGGCTGAGATTTGTTTCCACTGTTAGAAACGTATCTACATCTTTACAACGAAATAAACATCCATTGATTACCCATAAAAATACAGTTTTTTATTCAATCATAATAAAACCTCTTATTGAAAAACGTCACCATCGACAGACGTAACTTTGAGGTTAAAAAGAACTTCGTCTACCTAGACTTCGCTACGAACGCAGAAAACAACACCAGCGCTAAGTTTCAAACGAAGAATAACTCTTTGGGCTAAGAAAGCAATTGAGTAGCAAAGCCCTCTCTCGAGGGACCAAAGTGTCGATATATATTAGACCCTCATCATCTCCGTCCTGCTATACGGTGCAGAAGCATGGACTATAACAAAACGGATGAAAGCACCTTGAGTCGTTTCGAGAGCAAAGTTCTTTGTGTGATCTACGGTCCCGTATGCATAGAAGGGGAGTGAAGGAGAAGATGGAACGTCGAGCTGTACGGGCTGTACAGAAGGGTAAAAGTCCAACGACTAAGATGGCTGGGTCACGTAGAGCGCATGGAAACCAAAGCTCCGGCCCGGAAAGACTTTGAATCCACGCCCACAGAACAGCGCAGTAGAGGAAGATCGCGGATCAGGTGGCGCGCACAAGTGGAAAGTAACCTCACCCAACTTCGAGCGCGAAACTGGAGACATCTAGCTAGGCACCGAGCTAGATGGAGAAGTTTGTTTGGCCCTAGTTCACACAGGACTATAGCGCCACCTTAAGTAAAGTAAAATAAGTATTGGAAAACCCTGTAAGTTTCTATGAAACTTTAACGAAAAAATAGTAATGCTAATCATGAATAATATGTTTGTCATCTTCAAAATTTGGGAAAATGAACAATGTCAAAAGTATACCCTTTAATTTATTTGTATCGAAAATTGGGTTCCTTGAGGACCTTGGCTCTCATTTTATGGTATAGAATTTAAGCTTACAAGGAAAAGTGGTTAAATTAAAGGCATTTAAAAAAAGAGCCTGGGATACGACCCACACTGATAACTTCCCATCTCGTCTGTCGATTTGTCTTTCTTAAAAGGTTTGTAGGTTTTCGTGTTTTGTTTAAAAGTTATTAGTTAAATTATTTTAAAAAATTTAAAAATAACCAACAATATTTTGCATATGATGAAACAGTTTGATTTCAAAATCTATTTTAGTAGCATTTTTATTTCTTATAATATTTTTATTTGTTTATATTATAAATAAATACAAATTGGATGAATGAAATTAATTTAAAGTCAATATTTTCTATTATTCGAGACATATCGAGAACCGAACATCGAACATCAAAAATTACTGAATGTTGAAAACAATATTTTGTATAAAATAAGATTCATTTGAAGCCTATATCTCAAATTTTTGAAAAGATATTTGAGTCGAAAATCAATTTTTACGAACTTTTAGTAATTTTTTTTAGGTTTTTCTTTTTTGTAAAAAAACTGTCTATTCCATTTTTCTTAAAATTTTACTGAATGTTGAAAACAATAATTCTCATAAGATAAAATTAGTTTAAAGCAAATATCTCAAAGTTTTGAAAAGATATTTAATTAGAAATCCAATTTTTACCAACTTTTGTTAATCTTTTTAGGTTTATAATTTTTTGTAAAAAAAACTGTCAATGCGATTTTTCACAAAATGTTACTGAATGTTGACAACCATATTATTTTAAAAAATAAAATTAGTTTAAAGCCAATGTCTCAAAGTTTTGAAAAGATATTTAAGTCGAAAATCAATTTTTACGAACTTTTAGTAATTTTTTTTTGTTTTTCTTTTTTTGTAAAAAAACTGTTAATTCGATTTTTCTCAAAATTAAACCGAATGTTGAAAACAATATTTCTTATAAGATAAAATAAGTTGGAAGCCATAATCTCAAATTTTTAAAAAGATATTTGAGTCGAAATTCAATTTTTACCAACTTTGTGTAATGTTTTTTTTAGGTTTTTATTTTTTTATAAAAAAACTGTCCATTAGATTTTTCTCAAAATTTTACCAGATGTTAAAAAAGTTATTCTTCGTTGCACAAAATTATTTTGAAGATAAAATAATTTTCGTTAAATTTTCGAGGGTAGAAATATTTTTTTTTTTTCAGTTTTTTTTTGATTTATAAAAAAAAACATTAATTGGATTTTTTTCCAAAAATATACTTGTTTGGTATCACGTTACAATATATAATATAAAATTTAATTCAAGTCTCTAGTGTTATTGGTTCGTGAGATATTTAGGGTTAACCAAAATGTTCACCTTTTTTTTAAACTGCTATGGTAAAAAAAACCACCCACGCAATTTTCTTGAGAGCCCTTTCTGCATCTTTCTGCATTATTATCTGTATAACACAATTTTTTTTGAAGTCGATATCTCTTCTGGTTGTTGAGCTATGGACGACGAAAAAAACATCGCGAACGTACGTACACATGCACGCACAGACATCTTTCTAAAAATCTTTTATTTCGACTCTAGGGACCTTGAAACGTCGAGAAATGTCAAAATTTTCAATTACAATAACTTCCTATGGGAAGTTAACAATCATCGAATTGAAAAAAATCGGAGGGAAATTTTATTCCAGAGTCTATCGGGATATTTTGAGCATTGGTAGTAAATTTATTTATAAACTTTTTTCCCATCACCTTTTCTTTCAAACATTCTCTATTTCAATAGAAGACGTGGAAGAAAGTTAAAAAGCAGCTTCATTTTTTTTTCAGACACTGAGAAACACCTGTTGTACAACTTAATGTCCAAAACAATGCTAAATTAATTTTTCTTTAAAGCAAAAAAACATATCTACCAAGTATGAAATAAAATCAAAAAGAATAATAAATATATTTAAAGTAAATTAATTAAGAACACGTGCGACTAATAGCAACACCCACATAATTTAAACACATTTATTCTTAAGATCAATATTGTTCACCCATTGTAATGTACGAGAAGAATGTGATGACTGTTCTTAATCTACCACCAGGACGACGACGTTAATTTTCTTTTCTTCTTTCTTTTCGTTGTCTTATTCTTTAAGAAAATTTTATTTATCTTCATTTTATAATCAACAACAACAACAACAAAAAAGAACGACCTTGTTATTCTGAAGTAGACTTCTTATCATTTGCTGACATTTGTAACTTGAACTTTGATTATAAAATGCAAACGTTGTCAATAAATTCCATTTAACCAAAAACCACTTCGTCTTCTTCTTCTTCTTCTTATTTTCAAAACTCACTCTCAAGTATTTTATGCTCAAACGAAACGTAAGGTATACAAATTTAGCTTTCCTTTCATTATCCGCATTAGTTTCTACCTTACCTAATACCACAAAATATCGAGATAAATCCCTTTCTGTGTTGAAATGCGTTCCTTCGTTCGTTTGTTGGTTTGTTGGTTTTAGTATAATTCAAGTGCATCAGCCAGCAGACTTTAACCCTTAACCTTATTCCTAATTCATCTCCATTAGGAAGGATTTATGCAAGAGTATACACTCACTAGCTCTCTGAAATAGTGGCATTGCTTTAAAATTTCATATTGAACGTATAATTCTCAGCGACTACATTTGGAGACTATAAAGTTAAAAAAGAAAACTTTTCTCCCCGCTGCCGATTAATTAAGAAAAGGCAACTCGCTTGGCGGGTGGAGGAGGTTGCCCACCGCTAATGCCACTGTCTTCACCACTTTGTCCCTTTATTGGTGCTAAAATCCACAACCAGAGGAGGGATAGATTGGCTTAGTAAATAATAAAATCAATATTTTTATATACTTTGTTGCGGTTAGAAGATCGTCGTAAACATTTTGTAGAGGGAACTTTGAAAAGCTTATCACTTTTGTTTTAATTTCTTTGCGTTCTTCCTCTAGGAAGAAATTTTATTTTTCAGTCGTAAAATATATAATTCTGAAACTAAAAATGTTTGTTGAATTAATTATGTATGAACCATAATTTTGAGAGTTGGTCTTTATTTATTTTTTTAATAACTTGATTAGGGTAAAAGTTGTAGTTTAAGCCTTTTGAGGTTACAGCTCTTTTTCTCGTAATCATGTCAGGTTTTTAACAAGGGTTATTTTGTATACCCATTAAAAAATATAGTAGCTATTCCATATAAAAATCTGAGCAAATGCTTAAGAAGATGCAAGTAAGCAATTCAAATGAAGTCCTTGTTCAACAAATTTTTAACTCTAATCTGGTTTTATTCATTAAGCACTGATAACATAACATTTTTTGTATACAATTGTAAATAATTCAAGAAAATTCGATAAACAATTTTATATTATAGTAAGACACATATATATGTACGGTACAGCAAAAAAAAACATGAAATTCTCTCAACACTCATACAAAATTTTGTGTGAGGGCGGATGGTCACTTTAATTTTCATCTAAATATTTTATTTGTTTGTTTCGTCAAATGGCAGCTGCTTTTTTTCGCATTACGACTGACAGATAGTATTAGTGATAAATCATTCAATTTTTGTAATGTAGGAAGATTATTTTTTTTTTCTTTTTTCAATTTGATTTGGTTTTGTAAAAGGAGGGTGTCTAAAATTTGTTCGAAACAAAATTAATGCGTCGAGGTGTTACAAGGATAGAGATTTAAGATGAATAAACAAAGAAGGGCATGTGGCATGGCATACACATTACACAATTGAAATTCAAATAAGAAGCAATTGGAATATTTTATTTTGAATGTTTTGCGGAATTATTACATTAGTATAATTTTGATAATGTCATCGAGTTCAGAATTTTATTAATTAAAACAAATGCGTATACGCCCGAGTACACCGTTGAAAATGATAATACGGCGATATTATGTAGTATGGCCTTACATGAATTAAACAAAATATAAATTTGCAGCTAAAATTGTAAATAACAAGAACTTCTGAATTAATTTTTTAACCAGATTTGTATTTGTTTTATTTTAGATTGTATAGTTTACACTGATTTGGCTCTAAACGACATGCTTTTTCTGCAAAGAAAATTTCTGCCAGTATCTATGTTACTTGTTGTCTCTCAATTTGGTATCTTAATTGGTCACAAATTAATGAGCACCCACATGTATAGAATGCACATTATATCATCTGTTTCATGTTAGGGAGAGGAGATGAGGTGAGGTAAGAATGAAAGCATATCTCAATAAATGCTACAGCCTAGTTAGGTACAGAAAAAAAAACCTCGGAAGTCTCTTCTCTTCTCTTCTCTTCTATAAATAAAAACAAATTAGGTGTCACAAAAGTTTGTTGGGACTAGTGATTTACAACTCTCAACGATTCCCGCCATTCCTATGACTCATGTCAGGAATGGAGGGCACCCACATTTGTATGCTAAATCCGAACGGCAAAGCACTTTTGATGACGAGAATTACTCTTGGAGGATTAGTCAATTTTTCGCAAGAGGCAGTACTTGTTAAAAAGACTTTAGGTGGCACAGGCAGGGATTGAACGCAACACCTCTAGCATAAAGGCCTACGCACTAACCATCACGCCACAGGTATTACCTTTTCTGTCACTAAGGAAATCTTAAAATTGACAATAATAAAATTCTTCAAAAATCACTCTCATTTTACTGGACGGACATCCGGTCTGGCCCGGGTCTCGTTCAAAATGCTTCTTTACCCTTCCCAGTTGTTGGCCGAAGACCCAATCTAGTTTGGCACCTCAAATCTCGTTGGGTACTGGTCTAGGCTATTTTTAAAGTAGATGCATAGCCTTCCTCACTGTGTTCTTCCATAAATTGTATCGTAAAGAGCTGTCCATGTATGTTCTTCTTTGCTCATGCGTGCTTAACCCAAGGGAGTCTACCAAGCATTATCTTTATCAGCACCACGGCACGGAATCATTCTTCCTAACAAATAAGACCAACTGTTGTCTATAGGAAATTTCTCTCCAACGCAGATAAGAGGTTAAGGCGTCTTTGTCTAAGCATCGAAGTCTCGGATCCATAACAGAGTACTGGTATAACCATAGTCTTATATAGCACCAGTTTGGAATTTATGTTAAGATTTTTAGAGTTGAAGAGTGTTGATAAACTATAGTAGGTTGTATTGCCTTTAAACTGATGCCCGTATATTTTGTCTTCTATAATGTTATTGACCCGAGGTATATAAAAGATTGTGCCACTTTAAATGAGTTCTGTACAGCTTATTTGTTAGCAGTGTGGACTTGTCGACGAGTATTCATGTTTAAAAGTCTCAAATTGCATTTTTCAAGGTCAGGTTGAAGAGAAGGCAAGCCAGTATATCCCCTTGTTGGAGTCCATTGAAGATTTTGGAGGAGTTGGATAGCAATCCTGATACCTTTACTCGGCTTGAAGCGTTGGACATGGTCAGGTCATCTTACATAGTCGAACTGGTATGCCAGAATCTCTCATGGCTTTACAAATGCGGCTTTAAAGTCTATAAACAGATGGTATGTTGGGATTTTATATTCTAGACATTTTTCTTTCGCTTGTCTGTCTGTATGAATCTTATCAGATGTTGACTTGCTTTTCAGGGTCTCTAAAATCTTGATCATGAAAAGGATTTAGTGTTATTTTCAACTTTTCACAAAATCACCTTAAAATTGGAAGAATAAATTTGTTGATCGGCTAAACCTCACAAATAAAAACATTAATTCCATATTATAAATTATTTTGATAAGAACTGATTATTGTACCCATTCGTTAAACCCGTTATTTTTTCATTGGGAAGATAACATCGTAATGAAACACTTCAATTCAATACAACTATTTTGTTAATGTCGTGTCAAGTCAGTTTTTTATATGTCTCCCCCTTTGCTAACTTCCTTCATGCTAAACAAATAAGGTGGCGTAACTGTCCGTTGGCTGCCTAGTGACTTACAACCGTCAACTATTTCTGTGTGCGAGTAATTTTGTCAGGGATGGAAGAGACCTACAGTTCTAAGCCTAATTCGAACGGCTAATTTGAGAAATCACTTTTCATGACAAGAATTACTCTTGGAGGATTTGTCAATTCCTCGCAACAGGTTTCCGTTCTAATTATCTTTTTTCCAAAACATTATAGAACGTTTATACTGCAGGTTGTTTGATAGAAATTCGGTAATCAAGATCCCAAAAGAGTCAAATCTTTGATTGCAACCAGGCTATGTATAAAAAACTTATTGTATTAAGTACAGTTCAATTTCAAGTCATTCTTTGTTATCATCAATCAGCCAACTTAATCAATGTAGCTTTACAAAGAGGTGCACAGCAACAACAACCGCAAAATCACTGCAAATATCTTTTGGGCGTTGTTCTTTTTCAAGCCTTCCACTGAAATCCTACAATCCCAAATTAAAATGATAAGCAAATCGTAAATAAAATAACGAAATTGTGTTTCAAACTCTGTCTGATAAGCCATGGCTTCAAATAACTATAATCTCGTTTCCCGGCAAAGAGTATATGGTAAAATCAAAATAAAGAAAAAAATCAACAAAATTCTTCAAATTGACAGCCGGCACAGTTCCAGGGTGGGTCCTTGCACAATGAATTCTCTTGTTGTTCGTATCTATTCTTAAAATAAATAGTGGATTTTTGTTGATAGGTATAAGAGTGAAACTGAATATCCTCCATTAAGATAAATAATCAAAGAATTTAATTATGCATAATTCTTCATATTATATAAATAAACAAGACATTAATTCCCGGGAAAAAGAAACTAGGCACCTATACTTTACTACTTTACTACTCTTCTCGATTTTGTTGATAACATAATAATCGAGCAATAAATAGACAATATTATTCATTTCCATTTGAATACAAATTGTTCACTCACAAAAAAAAACACAGGTGGGTGGGGTGCTGAATGTTCACAGCTCTCTAGACCCATTGTATGTGGTCCGACAAGTGATTTTTCTAAGTGCAAAACGATGCGAGTGATACTAGCAACGATGGGAAACTAATATTATTTATATTTATCCATAATTTATACACTTAATAGATAGTTTATTATTCTAATTTATATTTTCTATGGGAAATGTCAAATTGGCTAAACTCTTGAGGGGTTGCAATTGCAAGCAAGTCTAGCAAACAAAAACTTTTTACCAATGGGAAGAAAAAAAAAACTTACCTCAATTAATATGCGGTCGAATTTTGCACTTATTCACTTTGATTGTACACAATTGTAACATAAATTCACTATTAATTACACACCGATGTATATTTTATCGAATTTTTTATTGTTTTGCACATATTTTTTGATGAATTTTGCAAAACTATCCACAGACGTTCGGAGAATTGCGAGATCAACTTTTTTTTTGTGGCGATTTTGAGTTTTGACTTTTCTTATGAAAACATACACAGAGGCACGGCAGCCATGTTTGAATTTATTCGATGGGTTTTTGCTTCTTCTTCTTGTCTAGCTGTCAAATTTGTCAAATTGGAATATGATTCGTTGAGTTATATGGTGGTGACATCTAATGGAAGATAGATGAAACTCTTTTAATATGATTATTTGTGTAAGTTATGGACAATCAATTTGAAATGCAGTCATGCTGGATATTATAATTTGAATCTATGAAATATTTTTATAATTAAATTTAAAATTTTACCATTAAGTTTAAGTATAATCTTTTGGGATTATAAATTATTTGAACAAATTTTCATTGACGTTTGGCTACACTGAGAATTTAATCGGAAGCAACAAAAGACTCTTTAAAAATAGTTTAGTTTAAAAATACATAGGTATAATGTAAAATAAGCAATCAAAAATAATAAATTCGAATGAACAAAAACGATTAGTTTCAAAATGTATGGCACTTCCTAATCCCCCAGTTTCACAGTAATGTCCTGAATTCGAATTTGATATTATATTTTTTTTTATCAAGGGACCTTCTTCGTATTTTGTTCCGAAAGTCTAATCCTATTCGAGAATACTGATTTCAAGAAAAACTAGACATTTTTGATTATTATGTATTATGTTGGTCAATATTTAAGCCGGTTTGTAGATCCCCAAGAAATTTTGAAAACAGAATGGGTGGTGTCCTTCTGGAGCAGGAGAAAAATATATGTTTTACATTGAAAGAAGCCAAGTTAAAAAAACAAACATTTTAGAGAAAATTTGATTAAAATCTATCGGGCCGTTTTTGAGAAAAGGCTGAAATGATGTTGCATTATGCCAATCATTATTTTCTTGATTCAGATGTTAAATCACATTAGGTCCGTTCGCGTACTTTCTGCACTAAAATTCGTAAAAAGAAATATTTTAAAGTAAAATTCTTTCACCAAAAAAAAAAGTAAGCGAACGAGAAAACAACAAATTTTTCACACAATATTACTGTCTTGTTGCTATTCTTTGAAAACTTGTTTTTAAATTTTATAACTGACAGCAAAAGCGAGCAATTTATTTAATTTATTTGAAAAAAAAAAATCAAATTTGAAATTTTCACAAATCAGCCCGAAGAAATTTCTTGGTCTAAAATTCATAGGTTGGGGAAATATTTTACTCTCTCGTGAGCGCTTTCTTTTACAAAAAAACTATGAAATTTTTGAGTACGCGAACAGGATTAGTAAAATTGGACTGTTTTAGGAGGGTACGCGAACGGACCTATTATTAACTCACTTAGGTTTAGAAAATTTTCATTTTCATATTTGAGAATTAAATTAACTCTATTAAGTTAATTAACTCTCTAAAGTTTAAAAAAAAATCTTGAATCTTACTCTTTGTATGGTTTTGAAAAAGTACTTTTTTTTAGTTAATTGTTGGTTCCGATTGCGAAAACTGATTTTATCTTTTAGCTCATAAAATACCCTTTTTCAATTTTTCTTATTAATTGTTTCCAACATAGTTCAAAAATTCATACGAAAATAATTTTTTAACGGTTTTGACACGTTTTTATAAAAAAACCGTTTAAGCTTTTCAGCGAGGGCAGTAGATGGGACTAAAAAGACAACTCTTTTGTTTTTAATTTCTTTTGGAAGATTCTTAAATCAATGTAATGAAAAAGGTCATTCTTCGACCTCCTGGATTCCAGAGCAAAGAAGTTGAAATCTTGGGTCTTGAGATAGTAACATCCCTTTGGATTCCACTCAAAAAGGAGTTTTCAAAGAAAAAAAAAAGATGTTGAAATCTTCAATATTGAAATAGTAACAAATTAAAAATTATTAAGAACAAGAATATAAGTTTTATTTAAATTTTTGAAAAATTAACAAATAATATAACAAATACGATAGTAATAACGGTAATAATACCTACAAAACGACGTATAACAAAGCGAAGTATAAAAATTACTAGAAAAGTCGAAACAACTTTGGATTGCCCAATTGGCTTGATTTTTTTTTGTTGGGCTTTTTAGGTATAAAAATAGATTAAGAAGATTGCCCTTAAAAACTCGATTATGTTAGTCGTACAAACAAACGTTTGTTTGGCTTAGTTTTGCATTTATTTGGTGTGATATACTTTAGCTGTGATGATGATGTGATGTAATGTTGGCTGTAATCCGAGTTTAATCTTGTTGCCACTAAATCCAAAACAAAAACATTGATTAAATTGAGATAAGCAAAAGATGATGTTATCGATGATGTGTCACCTTCAAGACAGGAGCACCACCTTGTTTAGCGGCTTCCCTTTCGCGGCGTTCCAGCTCCTCGGCACGTTCTTGTTGTCGTCGGAATTTTTCCGGATCTTTTATGCCTCGCTGTTCGTTTTCTTGTCGACGTTTTTCAGCAGCTTCTTCTTGAAGTCTTCTTCGGGTTTCCTAAACGATAAAGAAGAAAACATAATAAATCATTCGAATTTTGTTTACTCATGATGTTGTGTATTTTTTGGAAGAAATTCATACAACTGATGGCATTAATTCCGATTCTTCGGAGCTATCTTTACAGCAAGCGCAACCCATGGTGAATCAGAAAAACAGAAACAGTCTTGTAAGTTAGTTTTGTGCTTTAATTTATATAAATTACTATTTACAAAATTAAATTGAAATGCAAGTTTTTGTACGGATTCACTTTGTTGGTCTTTCACTTTGGTTTTGCTAAAAAAAATTCAATTGACAGTATGTATGTCATTATGGTGCTCTTACGTGCGAGAATAATGAAACATTAGTGAAGTTAGACCCCTTGTACATTAAACATTATTGAAGAGGTAGTTCAAACTACATTACAAACATTTTTGTAAAAAGTAAAAAAGTAATAAACACTGAATTAACAAAATTAGAATTCTAGTGAACTAAGGCACTTTTATTGAAATGGCAGATTCTAATCATTGAAAAATATATTTTTGTCAGTGTCGATGAAAATAAGCACAAATAATATTCAGTGAAATTTAATAAGGTGAAAACGTAAGTCAACTTTATTGTTCTATAGTCTAAAATATGTAGTACCCGTAGCGTGATGGTTTGTGCGTTGGACTGTCATGCAAGGGGTCTTGGGTTCAATCCCTACCTGTGCCACCTAACTTTTTTTCACGGGTACTGCCTCTTGCGAGGAATTGACAAATTCTCCAAGAGTAATTCTTGTCATGAAAAGTGCTTTCTCAAAATTAGCCGTACGGATTCGGCATATAAACTGTAGGTCCCTTCCATCTCTGACAACTTTACTCGCACACAGGAATGGTTGAGAGTTGTAAGTCACTAGACCCTGGTTCTTCATGGACTGTTGCGCTTGCGCCACCTAATTTATTATTTTAGTCTAAAATATGTATGTTTCTCTTTTTCGTAATTAAAATATAACAACAAAATTCAGCTCAGATTAATAATGATCTTACTTTCCTTGAATACAAAGAAGTTATTGAAATTAAACGTGAAATACAATGATCCTACGCATTTACAATGAACATCTGTTCTCGTATATTGATAGTAACCAAAATTTACATGATTTCAAAATAAAAGCACTCATATGTATATTTACATTCATTGGACTACTGGATATTGACAGCTTGCAGCCAAATTTGCGTTGGTGTTATCTATTCCTTGACGTTACTTACCCTACTGTAGGTTGAGCGGAAAAATGGAGAAATTTTTGGATTTTTTGGGAAAATATTTGTGTTTTACTTATTTCGTTTATATCTACTAATAGATGTCCTTATTTTCTTTGAAAAAAGCTTGTTGAGTTGACGTTTTAAAATTATTTATATGATTTTCTACCAAACCTATGAAATGGGAAAGCATAGCTAAATAGGTGGAATCACTTTAAGTGAGATTTTCTTTGGGAAAAGTATGTCGAAGTGTGTATAGTTCCATTTTAAGTAATGTCGTAGTTCTTATTAGTCAAATTTCAAAAGATGACAGCTGCACAAATAGCTTGCCGTTAAATTTATTTAGTTTCTTTAAGAGCCGATTTTGGAGACTTTTTGACTTCCACATGAATAAAAACTGTTAGACCTAACTAAAAAATCGTTTCTGGACCGAAGATCAAATTTTGAACTGTGATCTTACTTCAGACTATCACAACTTAACAATTATATTGAACCAAAATTAATGCACTAACAAACATTGAACCCCAAACTGCTCCCAATTGTATGGAGAGTAAATTTTCCAAAATAAATAAAACCCTTTTTTTAAGTTGAGTTGAAAACTCTAATTGCGGCAACTTAAAGTAGCAATTAAACCGCCTCGTGTGTGCTGACCTGAAAGTTTATTTAAATTGTGTTTTTAACGTTGAAAGTGTGTATGTCCCATGAAATCTCAGAACAAACGCATCAAATGTGA
Source organism: Eupeodes latifasciatus (assembly GCA_920104205.1). Classification (NCBI taxonomy): domain Eukaryota; kingdom Metazoa; phylum Arthropoda; class Insecta; order Diptera; family Syrphidae; genus Eupeodes; species Eupeodes latifasciatus. Next base: position 161,207,813 of record OV049926.1, read on the forward strand.
ACATTGCTTAAAAGAAATTATACGCCTGAACGATGCATTTGACATTTCTCAACCTTGTTGACATTTTTGCCGGCCTCCTTCACCCCGCCAACCGTTAATTCAACAATAAAACCCAAATGACATTTCTCTAACAAAATCGTCATCGAAAATTGCTTTTGGAAGTCCGAGCGAGGTTCAGTGTCTTCAGAGAAAATTTATTTTAATTTTCGGGAATATCGTTTCTCTAGTTATAATCTTTAGCAAGAAATTATCTTTTTCTGTTTCTCATAATATTTTTGTAGTTTAATTTTTGTTGTCATTCAGCTAAATTAAGTTATTTTTTTTTTTTTTTCAAAAAAGAAGAAGGCGGGTGTCGTGATAAGCTTCAGAGTGTATTAAGTTCTTTCTTTTATAGATTACGACCTTTTCTTATCTTATTTTCTGTCGATAATAATGTTAAACGTACCAAATGAATCTAAGGCAAGTACAAATTTGTTTGTTTTTAGTGGCTAATATTTTGTTTTATGATAAGAAACTAATTGGAAGTTAAGTTTATTGTGTGACCACTATCTGTCTATGTATCAGCTCAAAGTGGTAATGTCTTTTGTCAAGGACCACCGCACCGCATAGAGGTAGTGCGTTTCTTTTGATAGGCGAACAATTTAAAATAACCTTCAGTTGACCTAGGCTGTTTTTAAATTATAGCATGATACGGGATATTTTTTTAAAAACTGTACCTACCTAGGTACCTACCAAGACTGGCTAAAACCTTACGATGTTCTTCTTTTTTTTTAATGATTTACAACGAACTAGAAAGATTTTTTTCAGGTGCCTAAAATAGATTTTAGAAACTCGGACTTAAAAAATACCTAAAAAGTGGAGGTGTGTCTTTATGGCAAAAATAAAGACACTCGTCGTTTTTATTAAATTAAATTTGACGTCGAATTATATAAAATCAGAAAACACAATGTATTAACCAAGAAATTAATTTATTTGTGTTTATTTTCATTTGGATTGCATAATTGTTGTTAGCGATCACGACTGAATAATTTATTTGTTTTCGTTGAGAGGAAAGATGTTCAGGAACTTTGTTTGATTTTGCAGAAACAAAAATCTATTTAAAGTTCTGCCTTATCGCTTGTAGGGTGATAAGGTTTAAAAGCCAATAAATTTAAATGATTTAATGGTAAGACTAAAAGTTAATCGTATAACCTTGAATTAAATAGTAATGTCTTGGGGAAAACTTGTACTATTCCATTGAATTTTCTAGTAGAAAGGTGTATCCTTTGTCTAAGATGTATTGAAAATGAAGGCTAACACACTTCCAACAAAATTAATTAAATTCCAATAGGTCATCTAAACAACAAAATATGATTTTAGATTGAAAAGAATTGAATTACAAAAATTAACATAGCGTAAGTATCATAATGAGTTGTTATTACTAAACGCTTGCTTTCAGAATTATTTAGAAGTGACTGAAATAATACCTATTTTTGTTAGCATAGAATTGAAAGGTTTGCATTTATTTTCAACTTTTTTTTAACCTGATGTAGTTTTATATTTGATTTGAATGGTAAGTAGTTTTTTGATACGAAAAAAGTGTATAGAATGTTTATGAATGTGTAAATGACACTGCAATGAGAAATGTTTGGTACATATGTTTTACGAGGTTCTGTTCTATTCTGTTTATAAAAATATAACAAATTTTACTCTGTTAGTATAAAACAGCAAAGGTCTTCTTTCAGTTTTTATGTAGGTATTTCTAAAATTTCAAATACCTATTAAATAAAATAATTATAAAATAACGGTAATACTTACAATTAAGTATTATACCTTTTTTTAAAGCCAACATTTTTGTCTATTAGTTTGTTTTTAAATCAAGTCAAAACTATGTATAGTTTTTGAAAAAAATTGTTTTAAACTAAAAATGTATGCAAACAAAATTAAAAAAAAAGGTTTAAAGTGTAGTTTTTCAAAACTTTCAAATTATCTACTGTTTTTTTTTTTTTTAGAATTCATTGCTCTTATTTGTTTTTGATCAAAAACTGAAAACTAGATGACTTTATGTCTTCTAGTTCTTGAGAAAATTGAAAATTACAAAAAAAAATATTTTAATTAAATTACTTTTTCCTTGCTTAAGTATTAACGTATGTAGTCTTATTTTGATAGTAATAATCGAATATGGATTAAGATACACCTAGGGTTAATTCATTTTTCTTAAATCCAGCTTATTTAAATGCAAAAGAAACTTTGCATGCACCCTATCTTGCACCCACCGAACCTTGCCCCCTCCCCACCTTGCACGCACTCCAACTTGCACCCACCCCAAACCCTATGGTGTTCCCAAGCAGGGGGTTGCAGGGAGGCAGCATGCCCCCCCTTACAGATCCTACTGTTGCATACACCCAAACTCGCACCTACCATTGTTACTATCAAAATAAGACCACTCAAGCAAAAATAAAAAAAAATTAAATTAAAATAGTAGTTGTGGTTATTTTCAATTTTCTCAAAAACTAAAATACATAAAAATATCTAGTTTTCATTTTTTGATCAAAAACAAATAAGAGCAATAAATTCTGAAATAAAAACAATGGTAGATAATCTTGAAGTATTGAAAAATTATACTTTAAACCTTTTTTTTTTAACTTTTTTTACTCAAATTTTGAGTTTAAAATTAAAATTTTCTTGTTTTTTCTTCACTTGAATTAAAAACTGGCTAATAAAACAGAATGTTGGCTTTAAAAAAATGTATAAAACTTAATTGTAAGTATCACCGTTATTTTTTATTTATTTTTTCCATTTTAAATAATAATTTTTTTAAATTGCCCCTATCGCCTAAACGGGGGGAGATAGAATAGTAAAAAATGCTTGTATTAAGCCCCTCTACCAAAAACCGTTATTATATCTTGGCGCCAAAGTTATCGTACTCGTGCCGAGTTATTTAAATTATTAGTCATTTTTTCAAAGTTCTGCCAATTCCTTTTTTATTTGGACTTCGTATGAAACAGCAAAAATCCTGTTTAAGTTTATTTTTTAATTCTTATATTTTAATTTCGATTAACCATCCGCTAGATTCTTAACAGTATTACATTTTTTAACTTATTTTATTATTTATAGACATAAAGTTTAAAATTCAAATTCAAATCTATTCACCAGGCCAATTAAATTAATTTTAAGTTTATAAATTATTTGATAACTCGAGAGTAAACAATTTTTCAAAAAATTTTTGAATATTTTAATTATTAAATGCATAAATAACGGTACTTTAACAGAAAATGAAAGAAAATATAATGTTCTTTTCATTTTTATTATTTTCTTCCTAAATTTTGTGAAATTGATTTTTGTTTATTTATACCACAGAACAAGAACATGACAACAATTCAGAGTAAGGAAAAGAAATATTTTTTTGATTGAAATGGCTTCCAGAAAAATTAAATACCAAATCTTCTTGTTTTCCTTAAACATGTTCTACATATCTATAAATACAAAAGTGTTTAGAAAACCAAATTTGTGTAAAACTGAAGGTTTGTTTTTGCCATAATTAGCAACCCAAAAGAACGATATTAGATTATTTTGAACAAATGATTAAGAAAAATTTGACTTACAAAACAGATTTACCAAGAATACGAATAAATCTCTTAAGAAACTTTTAATTAATGTTCTCAATATTAATTATTAATCAACGATTCTAACAGAATCGGAAAATATTATTTGTGTGTACATACATACATGCATATGTACACTACTGTGCAAAACATTTGCAACTAGAACCTCCAACATTTTTCATTAAAAAAAAAATTGTTTAGAAAATCAAACAGGCAAATTCTTTCTTTAGTTTTCTAAACTTTTTTGATATTACGTTATAATTGTTGGAAAAAAAAGTTAACACTCTTCTCTTAAACAAAAAATAAATCACTAAATACTTTAATAGTTGGTAAAATTGATGTGCAAAACATTTGCAACTTAGACCTCACATCTAAATTTCAAACTATTTTCTTACTTCAAGGCAAGGAAATGTTAATATTTAATTGCATCAAAGCTATAAAGTTTTTAATAACCGTTTTTGGAATGTCATTCCACTTCCCCTGAATTCCAGCGAATAGGTCACTTTTGTGCTTAAAAATGTTGCTCCCAATTCTTCTCTTCACAATTTCCCACAGGTTCTCTATTGGGTTTAGGTCTGGGAATTGGGCTGGCCCATGGTAAAACCTCAATCTTTTTTTCTGTAATCCACTTTGTGGCAAACTTCGACTTGTGTTTCGGATCATTGTCGCGTTGGAACGTCCATTTCCCAATGGGCATAAAGCAGCATGGTGTTACAAAGATAGTCTACATAGTCTTCACACTTTATTATGCCCTACATTTGTCGAATTTGCCCGATTCCTTGGCCAGAGAAGCAGCCCAAGACCAAAATTGAACCACCTGCATGTTTGAGCGTCCCTTTAGTTTTTTTTTTTTATTTATTCTCTCACCTCTTGGCCCCCTGACATGTTGTTTTCCACCCGATCCGTGCATATTGAACTTTGATTCGTCAGAAAACAAGACCGTTTCCCACTTTTGGGGACTCCAATTGAGATGAGTTTTTGCAAAAGCCAAACGAGCTTTCACATTTTTTTTTTTAATAAATGGCTCTTTTGCTATCTGAAAACCACGCAATCCGGCCTGTAGTGCTCGGCATCTGATAGTTGATGGGTCAATTGGTAACCTAAGTTCAATCTTTGCTTCCCTGGATGATGCCGTGGGGTTTCTTCGGAAGAAATTTGTTATTTTTCAATCATCTTTTGCTGTGGTGCTTCGAGACCTTCCTCCTCTATGATGGCATAACACCTTTCTACTTTTGATGATTCTACAAATAACTGATTTGTGAATGGAATATTTCTTTGAAATTTCTTTTTGTGATGCTACTTTTTTGAAATCACTCAAAATTCTGGATTTTACATCCGATGAATATTTATTTCCCGCCGTTTTTAAAACAAAATCTTTTTTTTTTTAGTTTAAAAAGAATTTAGGCAAAAATTAACTAAACAAATCAAGCTACACGCATAAACTTACCAACCTGAAAATAAATCCAATTAACTGTTATCAAAATGAGACGAAAAGAGAAATGGCCACTAGTTGCAAATGTTTTGCACAGCTGAAATCATTATTATTTTTGTAAAAGCAGTGCATTTGCCTGTGGATCAGTGCTTTAAGATTATGAACAGTAAGGTGACACATACAAAAGTCTAAAGCAATAAAAATAATTTCATTGGAACAACGTTTATACATACGAATATTCGTTTTTTTTTGATAGGCGGTGATAGTTGCAAAAGTTTTGCACAGTACTGTATATAATTAGTTCCAACGCGACCAAAAACTATTCTCTGCAAAATTCACAACCCACAACATGAAGGCACTCCAGAGTGAAGCAAACATTAATTTCTTTCGATTTCAGACTTAAATTTGAAACATTATTATTATTATTATTATTATTATTATTATTATTATTATTATTATTATTATTATTATTATTATTATTAATATTATTATTATTATTATTATTATTATTATTATTATTATTAATGTTATAGATTGCAGCTCTTAAGCAGGCCGTAGACACTTACATATACACTTGGTTTGAGTACCATGTTTGAGTTGATTTTTATTTGTTTTGCGTGCTGGTGCGAGAAGTAGTTTGATGGTTTACCAAAACGTAAGTTAGGTGTCACAAAAAGTTAAAATAGTTTATCGAACCAAATATGTTACTATTTTATTTTCACTTAAGTATAGTGTGATTCGCAGTTGACGTAACGTGACGGTAAGGGTTTGTGCGTAGGACTATCATGTAAGAGATCTTGGGTTCAATCCCTCCCTATGCCATCTAAAATTTTGTTTAAGGGTACTGCCTCTTACTCGAACCATTTTCGATTCTCCACCGCCTGCTTTAGAAAAGACCCACATTAATGAATTTTATGAGCATTTATGGCTAATGTTTTAACAAAATTTTCAAAAATCAGTTTTTTAAACTTATATCTACTACAAATTTAAAAAAATTTTAAAAGTGATGTTTTTTTTTCATCCAGAGACAGAAATTCAAAAAAAAAATCCGTTGCACTTAATATTCTATCTTTTTGCTCTTATCAACTATTTTGTTACTTCTTAAATTTTAATTGGACATCGTACTGCCTTACTAGGTGTATACTTGTTTTTGTTTTGTTTTTTTTTTTTAATTTGATTTAATATTATAAAATGAGAAACTTAAAAAGTATTTAGGCATATCCACAGTATTTTTAACTTTCATGTTACCACAGTATATTAAGCCTTAGAAATTAAATTGGCACTTTCTAAGTGGATAGATTTTCGTACCATGCCTTATTTTAATTATGTAACCTACTTGTGACTAGATTGGGAAAAAAATTTTAATTAAAATTAATAAAAAATAGGCTCAAATATTGCAAATTTCAAGCGTACCAGATGCAAATTTATTAAGTTTTATAAACAAAAAACATTTCAACGACCTTTGTAACAACTTTACATCATTAATATATAATTAATTATAATATACACTGATAGAAAAACCTCGAAAGAAAGGTGTGCTACCATTTAAAGAAATTGTACGAAGCAATTAAATTAGAGTACCTGCGTTTTTACAAATATTAAAATCCGATCTTTTTCTCTATATAACTTTCTCAACGATCGATTCTGGTAGTATTTTATAGGTTTAAATTATTCTCTATCAATCAATAAATCAATTAAAATTTAATTGGATCATGTGCCTCTTTTTAAAAATAAATAATGCCATTTTAAAGTTTAAAATTGAAAACGTGATTGGTATAAAATATGTGATTTTTTTTAGCGACACATCTATCGATAAGATCTTACAGCTAAATAAATGATTGTGAATGATAATTTGACGAATAATCAATAGTAAAAAAAGCTGACGGATACTCTTTTAACATTTACCAGGGGCGAACGCAGGTAGAGGTTTTAGGGGTTAAAAATCCCCCCCCCCCCCGAAATATCAGAATATGTGCAGTAATCAAATATCAATTATTGTTCAAAAGAAGAAAAAAAACAGAAATGGTACAAAATAAATTTCCAACTCAAATTCTCAAACTATGTTAAACGAAAAATTTTAATAAATTTGCTACGGTGGTGATAGAAATTGTGCACAAAACACAAACACGCTAAATCAGAACAATAAATGTCTGTTTTTTTGGTAAAGAAAGAAAAATATTTTTCTTGTTTTCATTCATACTAACAATTTAAATGTTTAGTATTTTTATTTTCCAACACTGAGGTAGAAGATGAAGGGTTCATACATTTTTGTATGAAGCTAAGTATTATTATTAACACGGAGATGCTCTCTTTCGCCATGTTTCTTATGGCCAAAAATGAAAAATTGAAAACAGAAAATGACCTTGTTGTACTCGTTTTTGAAACGATCTCACGGCCACTTGTGCACTTTTCAAAAAGGGTTAAATATCAAAACACCGAAAAGTTGTTCGGTTCATTTATGTTAGTTTTTACTGTAAATTAAAAAAAAATCTTTTAGCTTAACTTCTTTCACTTCTTGAATTGTGACACAAGAATATTTTAAAACAAAAACAGCAACCCTGTTTGCCTTTGCCGCATTTTTCCTTATTTTTCAAGAACAAGAATCAAATTAATAATGAAAGTTACGTGGTGTCTCCTAAATTCAATATTTTTAAACATTTGGATGCGTTTCTTCATTTAAACATACCTTAATGTAAGACACATATTCATAGTCATATTTTAAACCCGAGTCTATTTGAATTGGGTAGTACCCATGGCTTGATGGTTAGTGCGTTGGACTGTCATGCCAGAGGTCCTGGGTTCGATCTCCGCCTATGCCATCTAAAGTTTTTTCACGGGTACTGCCTGCTTCTTGCGAGTAATTGACAAATTCTCCAAGAGTAATTCTTGTCATGAAAAGTGCTTTCTCAAATTAGCCGCTCGGAATCGGCTTAAAACTGTAGGTCCCCTCCATCCCTGACAACAGTACTCGCACACAGGAATGGTTGAGAGTGGTAAGTCACTAGGCCCTAGTTCTCAACGGACTGTTGCGCCACCTAATTTATTTATTATTATTTGAACTGGAGTCTAAATTTAACATATAGGTTAGACACAGATGCTATTCATAAAGAATTTGGTTAGAAACATGTTTAAGGCATATTCAATTCTGAAAAATTTCACTTAAACCTATACAAAATGGCTTGTAGAGAGCCAACATTTTTGAAACCCTTTAAACTATTTTGTTTGCTGTTAGTTGAGAAATTTTATGAAGTCGGGCTGATGGTTTTAAAACTTGTAAGCACGCAGATATTAGCAAACATTTCATTGAATTTCAATCTATCGGGTGATTTTTTAAGAGCTTGAGAACTTTAAAAAAAAAAAAAACGCATAAAATTTGCAAAATCTCATCGATTCTTTATTTGAAACGTTAGATTGGTCCATGACATTTACTTTTTGAAGATAATTTCATTTAAATGTTGACCGCGGCTGCGTCTTAGGTGGTCCATTCGGAAAGTCCAATTTTGGGTAACTTTTTCGAGCATTTCGGCCGGAATAGCCCGAATTTCTTCGGAAATGTTGTCTTCCAAAGCTGGAATAGTTGCTGGCTTATTTGTGTAGACTTTAGACTTGACGTAGCCCCACAAAAAATAGTCTAAAGGCGTCAAATCGCATGATCTTGATTCCATTCCTTGAGATGAATTGTTCTCCGAAGTTTTCCCTCAAAATGGCCATAGAATCGCGAGCTGTGTGGCATGTAGCGCCATCTTGTTGAAACCACATGTCAACCAAGTTCAGTTCTTCCATTTTTGGCAACAAAAAGTTTGTTAGCATTGAACGATAGCGATCGCCATTCACCGTAACGTTGCGTCCAACAGCATCTTTGAAAAAATACGGTCCAATGATTCCACCAGCGTACAAACCACACCAAACAGTGCATTTTTCGGGATGCATGGGCAGTTCTTGAACGGCTTCTGGTTGCTCTTCACTCCAAATGCGGCAATTTTGCATTAATTAATTAATTAATTGTTTGCTCACTTGATCGATTATGTAGACCATAAATCGGACGTAAAGCGCGAAACACATTTCGAACCGAACACTGATTTTGGTAATAAAATTCAATGATTTGCAGGCGTTGCTCGTTAGTAAGTCTATTCATGATGAAATGTCAAAGCATATTGAGCATCTTTCTCTTTGACACCATGTCTGAAATCCCGCGTGATCTGTCAAATACTAATGCATGAAAATCCTAACCTCAAAAAAATCACCCATTATAATATTTAGAAGGTCAATCATAAACTTGACAGTTTTTTTCTCGAATCGATACCTTTCATACAAATCGTCTTCATCTATATTTCAAAGGGGTCCAATCGGGTTAAACAGAGCTTTCGTTTTCTGTTAGTTGGTAGCATTCCAACATCCAGCAAAATAGCAAAATATTGATATGTATGTATGTATATGCTTAAGTCTTTTGACATTTTAATTTTTGTTTTTAAATTTTGAAATAAAATGTTTCGTAAGTTAATTTTCTCTATCAGTTTGTTTATTTTTGACGTTTAATAGATTTAGAAACAGCTTAAACATAGGTTCCGTCGTGTTTATTTTTAGACTCCAGATTATCGTTTTAAAATGGGTTTAAATTGTCTATGAATTACATAAACTGAAGTTTAGCTTAGCAAAGACAAAAGAAGAACTTATGAAGGAACTATGAACTATCTCTTTGTTTCTGTAACTCACATTTATTCATGTGTGAGTTCAGCCTAAGAATGATGGGATCGTCAACGGCAACTAGGAAATAAGGCGTACAAACTTATACATGCATAATGCATATAAGAATTAAGTTTTAGCTTTGAAGTCAAAGTCAAACTGTTTTGTCAATCGTGAAAGCAAGTCATATGTGTACCTATGTATATATATGTACTTTTTACATACATGTTTCTTAGTACCTACATATGTGTATAAAATAGTGCCAAAAAAGAGGCTGGGATGCGACCCACACTGAAAACTTCCCATCCCGTCTGTCGATTTGTCTTGCTTCAAAGTTTGTAGGTTTTCGTGTTGGGTTAAAAAAGTTGTCAGTTGAATTATTCTTAAAAATTTTAAAATTACCAACAATATTTTTCATATAAAGAAATAGTTTAGTTTGAAAATCTAGTTTTGTTTAATAGATTTTTAGTGAAAAACAAATTTTTACCAATTTTAGTAGCATTTCTTAAATTTTTACTAATTAGATGAATTAAATTAATTTGAGAGATATCAAGAACCGAACATCAATTTTTACCAAATTTGGGTACTATTTCTTGTAGATTTTATTTTTTTATAAAAAAATGGACTGTTGGATTTTTATAAAAAAACCACTGAATATCGAAAACAATATTTTCTGTGAAATAAAAAAAGTTTGAAGACAATATTTTTAATTTTTGAAAAGCTATTTGAGTCGAAAGTAAATTTTTACCAAGTTTTAGTATTATTTATTATATTTTTTGTTAGGTTTTTATTTTTTGTAAAAAAACTGTCAATTCGATTTTTCTCAAAATTTTTCCGAATGTTGAAAACAATAATTCTTATAAGTTAAAATTCGTTGGAAGCCATAATCTCAAAATTTTTGAAAAGATATTTGATTCGAAAATCAATTTTTACCAAATTTTGTTAAATTTTCTTTTAAGATTTTATTTTTTGTAAGAAAACTATCAATTCGATTTTTTTTTTAAATTTTACTGAATGTTGACAACAATATTTTTTGAAAGATAAAAGTAGTTTTAAGCCAATATCTCAAAGTTTTGAAAAGATATTTGAGTCGAAATTCAATTTTTACCAACTTTGAGTAATGTTTTTTTTAGGTTTTTATTTTTTATAAAAAAACTATTAATTCGATTTTTCTCAAAATTTTACCAGATGTCAAAAACATTATTCTTCGTTGCACAAAATTGTTTTGGAGATAAAATCATTTTGTATTCGTAAAATTTTCGAGGTGACAATTTTTTTTTGATTTATAAAAAAAACTGTTAACTGGATTTTTTTTCAAAAAATCACCATACAATATATTATATAAAATTTAATTCAAGTCTCTAGCATTTTTGGTTCGTAAGATATTAAGGGTTAACCAAAATTTTCACCTTTTTTTTAACTGCTATGGTAAAAAAACCACCCAAGCAATTTTCTTGAGAGCCCTTTCTGCATCTTACTGCCTTATTATCTGTATAACAAAATTTATTTGAAGTCGATACCTATTCTGGTTCTTGAGCTATGGACAACGAAAAAAACGTCGCGAACGTACGGACGTACGTACACACGCACGCACAGACATCTTTCTAAAAATCTTTTATTTCGACTCTAGGGACCTTGAAACGTCGAGAAATGTCAAAATTTTTAATTTGACAAATCGGACCCATTACAATAACTTCCTATGGGAAGTTAAAAAGAAAAAAAAAACACTTGACATCTAAAATAAAAAAAAATAATATAATATATATTTTTTGAAACCCCCCCGAAATTTTTTTCTGCGTTCGCCCCTGACATTTACCCTTTATAACGATGTTTCAAAATGAATCACGCAAGTATTTTCTTGTTATTTAGATGATAAACAATCAAGAAAATGTTTGTTTATAGATGTGCCTCAAAATAAAAAAAAAAAATTGTTCAATTGTTGAAAATGAAAGATTCTGTGGATATGCCTATTTATCATCTTCATTCAGTATAACAGCGCAGAGTGCAGAGCGACTTACAAAATTTAAATAAATGTCATTTTTTAATTATCTACAAATACTCCTCCTCGTTCAGAGTTGATTTTGACGCCCTTTTCAGTTATATTTATATCCATATGTAAATTTAATAAATTTGTATTGTTATTATTCCTGTCATCACTTATTGCGCAATATATACATACAAAATGGGTATAGCTATGTTCATACATTCATAACTATATACTTACGAGATCAGAACGATGATCAACAAGTGGGGCTTGTCACAAACCAACCAATGACCTTGAATGTCCGGCGCGGCGGTAAGCGTGCGGCCGGCGGCGGCGGCGCGGCGTCTCGTTAGCTACTATCATAATATCATCATTTAAATCGCACACGAGATGATATTTTTTATACATATGTATAAATCTCAATTGGAATTTTGAAGCATTGTTGTAAAATAATTGTGCTTCTATTATTATTGTATCATGCGGGTAGATGATATATACATACATATGTATATATACAAAATGTACAAAAATATCTTGTCTTATTGATAACCTTTTTAATAAAAATAAAAAATCTCTTGTAGTTCATCACCCGCTTATCAGTCATAAAAATAAAACAAGTAGCTCGATTTTTAGGCTACTCGGTTCGATTTTGCATAACATTATGCGATTCTTCTTTTTAAAGAAAAGACAAATAAATGACAGCCTATTTAAACTTGTAGACTGTTAAATATGAGCATAATTAATAATTTATATCAAATTTTTGTATTTAAAGTTTATTGGACTTTGAACTATGAACAGATCGCTAGAACTTGCTTGTCCACTTATACACATAAGAGAAAAGAGGAAACCACGATGGTGGGCCTCAGAGCTTGACTCGCTCAGGAAAGAATGCAGGAAACTTTTCAACCGAGCCAAAGCCGCAAGACTAGCCTCTCACTGGGATTCTTACAAAGAATCCCTAAGAATTTACAAGAAGGCACTAAGGAAATCTAAACGATCTTCTTCCTTCCTTCCTTCTGTGGCACGATAGAAGAAACTTCTGAAGCCTCTAGGTTACGGAAAATTCTTTCAACTAATCCAGCGATGCCAAGCTGCTTGAAAAATGCAGACGGCTCCTGGACAAATTCAAGTAATGAATCGCTGAACTTACTACTGGATACTCATTTTCCTAGTAGTTCTCTTACAGAGACTTGCAACGGTTATATATGTACGTTCAAGTCCCAATACAACATATCCACAAGGTCTGATCACAAGAGACAAGCTACAATGGGCTCTCAACAGCTTCAAACCATTTAAATCTGCAGGACCAGATGGAATAATACCAGCCGAGCTACAAAAGACTTCTGACATAATTGCACCAATCCTTGAGGCAATTTTTACCAGCTGTCTTTACCTGGTCCATGTTCCCTCGGCATGGCGAGAAGTTAAAGTTGTTTTTATACCCAAGGCAGGTAAATGCTCGCAAGTCAATCCTAAAGATCTACGACCTATAAGTCTATCATCATTCCTTCTTAAGACCTTGGAAAGATTGATTGATATCCATTTAAGGGCAAGTATTGAGACAAGACTTCTGGCTTAGTCTCAACATGCCTACCGTAAAGGTAAATCGGTGGAAACAGCGTTACACACCTTAGTACGCACCGTCGAATATTCCCTCCATCATAAAGAGTTCACTATGGTTGCTTTCCTTGACATCGAAGGTGCCTTTAGCAACGTGGACACATCTGCAATCACATCTGCACTAACATCTCTAAATGTAGAGAGTTCGCTTCAGGAGTTAATTCATTTAATGCTTACTAGCAGAATAATTAACTCAAAACTGGGCAACTCTTCTGGCAGACGATTCGTTAGTAGAGGGACACCGCAAGGTGGTGTTCTATCCCCTCTCCTCTGGAACCTAGTGGTGAATTAAATCCTAACTAGTCTGGATGCGGAGGGCTTCAGAGTGATAGCCTATGCAGACGACGTTGCTATAGCAGTTTCAGGAAAGCATCTTAACACCCTAAAAGAACTCTTACAAAATGCCTTAGACAGGCTAATACTTTGGGCTGATCGGTGTGGACTGGGTGTTAACCCACACAAAACCGATTTGGTCTTATTTTCGAGGAGATACAAAATTCCATTTGTCAACCCTCCCCATATTAAAGGAATCCAATTAAAATTCTCAGCAAGGCTAAATACCTGGGTCTTATCTTGGATAAAAAACTGCGGCACTGGACACCTTACTCTACCTAACACCTCTTGACATATTTAGCAAACAAATACCAGCAAGCTCTGCTATTCGCCTTAAAGCTTCGTCGCAGTGGACTAACAACAACATTGGCCACTCCGTAATTCTTAGGTATTTAGAATCAATTCCAAAGCACACAGACTACACCATCCCCCAACTGCAATTCGACAGAAATTTCCAGATTTCTATACCACCCAGATCTTTTTGGGAGGATAGGACAATCCTGCATTTCCCATTTCTATACAGATGGGTCAAAAACAAAAGAAGGGGTTGGTGGAGGTGTGTACTCTGAACGACTGAAATTAAGTCTCTCTTTCCGCCTTCCCAATCATTGTAGCGTGTTCCAGGTGGAACTTTTGGCGATAAAAGAAGTCTTGTCCTCGTTTAAAGAAAACGTGATATCAACATCTGATATCCGTATTTTCTCAGATAGTCAGGCTGCTATCAAATCTCTGGACTCTGTCTCTACAAACTCTATAACAGTCCATAACTGTCGATCATCTCTAATGGAGATGGCACAACAGTTTAATATTCACCTTTGCTGGGTGCCGGGCCATAGAGACATTCAAGGTAACTGTAAGGCAGATGAACTCGCCAGGAACGGTACAGTACAGCCCATCCTACCACGTTTGGCACATACTGGCATACCAATCGCTACTTGTAAACTGTTGCTAATGCAAGACGCTGTGAGGAGGGCAGGCACCAGGTGGAACAACATCACCACGTGTCAAGTCACAAAAAACATCTGGCCAACACTGGATTTAAAACGTTCAAGGTGCTTGCTCTCTCTAAGCAGATCGCATATAAGCTCGATAATAGGTGTCATAACCGGACACTGTCTAATAGATAAGCACGCCTCGAGATTAGGCGTATTCTCAAATGACTTTTGCAGAAGCTGTATGGACGAGGAAGAAACAGTTCTTCATCTTCTCTGCACATGCCCTGCTCTGGCTCGAAAACGCAAGAATTACCTAGGAGAATTCTTCTTTAACGATCTAAACGATCTAAATCATATCAGCATAATCAGCCTCTCACGTTTCGTAAAGGACTCAAACTGGTTCCATTGAGCTTAGGAGGAAGCCTCAAGATTCATGTGGTATCACAATGGGCCATTAAACTGGCCTAAGTGTGTCCGTTTCCATCTTGAACAGCCACTATAACCTAACCTAACATAACTTTATTGGACTTTATAATAGATTCATGTTGATAGATCAGAGTGCGTATAGACGTAACAACAATTAAAAACTAGACTATACTAAACATCAAAAGGGTTTTGGTGCTCTAAATCTGAATCCAACTTGAATCTTCGAAGATATGTATACCTTCTTTGTTCAATGTTTTAGCTATTTATGCAAACCTAAAATTGAAAAAAGTTAATAATTACTTGAATCTATTTCAATAGATATAAAATTTAAATTAGCTTGTAAATATTTACCAAGATATAAAATAGAGGAGATTTAATTGAACATTTTTGTGCAGAGGTAGACAAATATTTGCAGATAAACACAAAACAAAATTTCAGTTTTAGTTTTTTTTTTTTCTTTTCAATGATTTTAAAGTAGTTTTTAATTGAATGTTTGTATTTATTTAATGCTTAAGTCATATTTCAATTTAGTTTGTATACAATTTATATTCATTGGTTGTGTACTCAGATGAAAAACTATTAAATTGATTTAAAAAAAAAAAAACTTCGAAATTCTTCTGCTTAATATGAAAACTTTATTGCTCCCTGAAAATAATACAAAAAGTAGACAAACAAAAATTGAAACAGTTGAATTTATCAAAGCTTTGACTTTGTGAAAATAATAACCTATATTGACATTTTTTTAATGGGAAAATGATCTTGTGTAAATCTTTAACATATGTTCATTTCTATTTATACAAATGAATTTAACAAGAGATACATATATGTACACTCCCGGTCATAAGGTTAGAAGCAGGCGTTTTTGAGAAGTAAAATCGATATTTCTCCCGTTACATGATGGATTAGAAAAAAAAACTATGGTAAATGAGGGACCATTTTGTTAACAACAAAATATAAAACTTGGGTAAAGGAGAGATTTAGCTTACGGAACTTTCATGGCAAATTGTTAATTGAGTCAAGAATATGCGAAAATAAATCGGGTCATTAGATTAGAAGCACATCAAATAAATAGAAATAAAATGCAAGTATTTGTATTTTGTTATGTTTTTTAGTATTCATTAGGTTTTTAATAATGTGTGCTACCACCAGCCTTCAAAATAACTTCAAAAATTCTACCTTTTAAGGATTTATAAAGAGATTCCAACTAGACTAAAGAAATCTCACTCCAGGCCAATTTGATACCATGAATTATCGCTTCCTTGTCACCGTATTGCTTTCCTCCCTCATGTACCTTACGTGTAAGTTAGCCCCACACATTTTCAAATATGTTAAGGTCTGAGGAATATGGTGGCCAAGGCAGCAAGTGGAAGTTTTGGTTTGCAATAAGGGATTTTACCTCTCGGGCTATGTGTATGGGAGCGTTTTCCTGCTGAACAATCCATGGAATTATTTATTTTTATTTATTTATTTGTTTAAGATATTACATATTGTAGGACCTTGTCCCTTGTTTATATGCTTAGTTATTCGAAAATATAAAGAATGAATAAACTATAAGTACATTTTCATAAAATTAACTAAAAATTTAACATAATATCAGTTAAATTTAATTTAAAATCTTAATATCAAAGGAAATAACTAGTACCTTATGTAATGAAAACAGTATACACAAAAAACAATATTAGCTTCCATAAATTAAATTTAAACCAGAGAATACAAAAGAAAATAAGAACCATCAGAGAACGCACAAGAATCAGAAGTATCTGTTATGTTATACAAAGGTAGCAAATACCAAACGCTTAAACTTGTTAACATTGTGAGTAGATCGCAATTGTCTTGGAAGGTCATTCCAAAGTTTGATGCCACGAATTAGAAATGATGATGAAGCTCGAGTACTTCTGTGTCTAGGTATAGAAATTCTATTACTAGAAGTATTCCTCAAAAAAAAAAAACAATTTTATTGAAAAGATATACCGGAATTGACTTAAAAACTATTTTATGAAGAGTAGTTAGAACTCTTATCTGAAGAAAGTCTGGAAACGACATTACCAGGAAAGATTTTGTAAAATTAGAAATATGTTCCCTCCTCTTTATAGAGTACACATACCTGATAACATCATTGAAGCATACCCTCAATCTTGTTAGCACTATACCAGTAGCACCTGAAAACATTTCAGCACCATACAAAAAATGGGGAACCAGAAGAGCCTTGGCAAGCTTAATTTTGATACTTAAAGGAAAATAGTCATTAATATTGTACAGTTTGCGCAAGATGAAATTAGTTCGACTTATAAGGTTGTTACCATGAGCTTCCCAAGATAAAGTTTCGTCAAGTATAAAACCCAAACTCTTGACCTTACTCTGGTAAGGAATAATGACATTGTCTAACACAACCGGATCCAACATGCTACTCACAGGTCTAAAGTAAAACGCTATGGCCTGCGACTTGTCTGGGTTTAATTTCAATTTGTTTTCTATAGCTTAAGAATGAACAGAACCAAGATCTGCATTAGTCCAAAAGGCTCGCTAATATTGGGAAATACTTATTCCAGGAAGGCTTAGTATGTTTTCCTAGTCATTTGGTATCTTGGACTACCAAGTCTATAGCGCTATACAATAAAATTGAGCTCCAGATGAAAACGCCTCCTTTTTTTTGCTATGGTGACGGTTTAAAAATCACTACTCTTTCCTCAGGTGATGGAAATAATAATTATAACCATCTAGGTTAAATTTTTCGTCGGAAAAAAATAACCTTCCTCCAATCATTTGCGGTCATTCCATTTTGCACATCCCAGCTCATGTGATCTTTCGCGAAACACAAGCGTTGCTTCTTCCTTACGTCATAAAGTGGTGGTTTTTTCTTAAGCTTCAGGCGCTTTAAGTGTTTAGCATGGCGAATCGTGTATTTAACAGTGGATAAGCTGGTCTTAACATTAGCTTTTTGCCTATTTTTAGCTGCCGATAAAGCTGAATTTGACGCTATTCTAAGGATACTTCGCATTTCGCGCGAAGTCTAAAGGCAGAGGAAGTGTTTTTTTTTTATAATTTCTAGAGTAAGACGATGGTTTTTTAAATAATTACTTACACAATGATCATTTCGATTTACTTTTCAGGCTATAGCAAAGCATTAAAGACCTTTAGAGCAATAAACATCTATTCTTGCCCTTTCCTCCCCTGTCAAACATTTTTTGTTGACCATTTTTGTTAACACTCAATCGAGAACAATTAATTTATAAATTGTACCGTTTTTCCGAAAAAACATGTATGCATTTCACAAAAAAATGTTGATTTATTCACTGCTTCTAATCTAATGACCCAATTTATTTTCGCATATTCATGACTCAATTAACAATTTGTCATAAAAGTTCCTATTGTATTGTAAGAAATAAAGAAAATCCTTCGTTTACAAAAGAACTAAATTGCTTTATTTAAAATACGTCTTTTCGATTTCACGTTTGTACAAAAAGTGATTATTAGTGAAAAATATAAAATCAGAGTGACAAATAATAATATATAGTTTGTTAACTTGATTGAGAAATGTACAGTATAACATACTGTTGAGTATTAGATACTAATAGTTTCTTGTTCAGATACCACAGCTCTTCCCTCGTGAGAATTGTTTAACCTCTCACAAACAAATATAAATAAGATATGTTAAGATCACAATAATTTAGAGTCAAACTTAATTCATTAATATACAATTTCAGAAATTAGATATAATAAAAAAAAATGGTTGCCTGTAAAGTCGGTTTTACGGGCGAAGATTTTACGTGACAACGTCTTTTTCTCGGTAGAATATTTATTGATATGAATATAATTAAATTGCACAATAGGAACAAGGAATTGAATGAAAATAAGAATTGCACAAATTTTTTAAACTAATAATTTACTTAACACTATCAACATTTATCAATAGTATGACATAACCTATAAACTCAGTTTCTCAACTTTTGTGTCAATCTAACAATTAATCAATCAATCATAGTTTACGATAATGAAATATCAGTGTACAATTATTTACCTTTATTGTTGTAGTTGTTGTAAATGACGAATCTAAGCACTCCACATTTTCACTACAGACACAGCTGACGATACTTTAACCACACGTGTAAACTTGTATTATGACGCTTTCTTGTTTTTCCAACGAACGCCAAGAACGTTCGAGAAAGACAAAGACAGAGACACAAGCATGCGCCGATTCAATGCGCCTAATTCTCTAGTGCTGCGCGCGCGGCAGACCGATCATAGTTGAGTGGGAGAGAGACGCAAGGCATTCGGCGGGCCTCTCTCTCGTTCGGTGACTCATCGTAACGTTACCGGGCGGTACACTTTTTCATAAGTGACTCCCAGCCGCAACCTAATTTAAGACGTTGTCACGTCAAAAACAATTCAATAAATTTTAACAAAAGAAATCAATAAAACAAAGTTTAAAATGAAGTATTTTATGAAAGCTTTACTCTTTCAAAACCGTAACGATCTGGAGCCTGGCGTGCTCTTTCAGAACGTCTAAATGCTGGAGGTATTTGAATACCTTCATTTGAATTACCTAAATCATCCGAGAGCGCAGCCGACTTGGCAGAGGTCTCCGACATATTTGGCTTATCGATTTGGACTGATGTGGATTCTGACAAATTTGGCCTTTCGATTTGGTCTGATGTCTCAGCTAAACTAATATCCTGAGTTTCCTTAGGATCTATTATTTCATCTTCGCTATCTCCGTCTGTTTGTTCAGGTAATGTTATTGGAGATTTTTCGATGTCTTCACCAATTCTTCTCATTTGATCGACATGTCGTTTCCATATACGACCATCGTCTAATTTAATGTTAAAATGTAACTTACCGAAAATTTCAGTTACTCGACCAAACTTCCATTTTTCCCCCGATAAATAATCACGCACTGCTACCCGCTGATTGATAGCAAATTTTGGTGCGCTTAATTGTCTTGGTTTGACTTTAGTTGGTGATGTTGGCAACATCAAATCAAGTTTTGATCTTATTTGACGTCCAAACATAATCATAGCCGGTGATTTACCTGTTTCTGTATGAATAGCTCGGCGGTACGACATTAAAATATTGCTCAACGCTTTTCCAATTTCATTACGATTACACTTAATGGCTTTCAATTTATTTTTTATTGTCTGGACGTATCTCTCCGCTTGACCATTCGTCGCTGGATGGTAAGGTGCTCCACGCTTATGATGAATTCCATTTAGTTTTAGAAATTCCTGGAATTCTGATGACATGAATTGGGGCCCCCAATCAGAAACAAATGTGATTGGTAATCCAAAGGTAGAAAATATTTCTCGGCATTGTCGTATTGTAGTTTCAGCAGTTATATTCTGCAAAATGTGCACTTCTGGCCACTTCGAAAAAGCGTCTACTAATATAAAAAAGTACTGCCCCATAAACGGACCAGCAAAATCTGCATGCACTCGATCAAAAGGTTTAGATGGTGTTTCCCAACTGTGTGTTGGTCGTACTCCTTTAGCCTCGGGTCGCGTTGATTGGCAGTTTGAGCAATTCATCACCATTGCCTCTATGTCTTTATCCATGTTAGTCCACCAACAATATCCACGAGCAAGAGATTTCATTTTGGTCATACCGAAATGCGCAGAATGTAGCTCGTTAAGAACTCGATTTCTTAAAGTTGGTGGTATGTAAACTCTTATGTTTCTCATCAAACAGCCCCTCTGTCAAATATGTCTTCGCGCATCTGCCAAGCCAACCACGGTCACGCGTGATCCGGTATCTATTTCAAAAGTAAAGGGAAAATCATTAATGAAGAGTTTACAAAGAATTTTGGAACGACAAGTTACTGGTGATGCTTCTCCAATTTGATATATCTCTTCCAGATGTGCCAGTTCATCAAGCTGTACCATTTCATCTTCTTCTTCCAAGTGATTTGTGGCTCCAACACCCGACCTCTTCGCTCTAAAACAGACCTTCTTCAGATGTCCTTTTTGGCCACAACCATGACACACTGAGTCTCCAAATCTACATTTATTCGCCAAATGACTTGTATCTCCACATCGAAAACACTTTCTTACAAATTTGGTATTAGCTGGAGTTTTCTTTCGGTTTTTCTCTTTGACGAAGTTAACATCGGCTTCCTTCACCTTCTGAATTTCAGCACCACCTTTTTCAGATAATTCAATGGATTTGGCCAATTCTAGGGCTACATCTAACGTCAAACATTTCTTTTCCAAACATCGATTCTGACTCCGTTGGTTACGTAATCCAAAAACAAATTGATTTCGAAGTGCTGTCTCCAAATACGTTCCAAACTTGCAAGTCGCCGACAGTCTTCTTAACGCAATGACGAACTCATCCACCGTCTCGAAATCCTTTTGTTTCCGAAGATGAAATCTATAATTTTCCATAATTTCATTTGGTTCGGGATCGTAAAATGCTGTCAAGGTTGAGACGATTTCTTCGTATGTCTTCTCCAATGGTTTTGCAGGTGAAAGTTTGTCGCACAATGTGTTGTAAGCATCGTTTCCCATATAGTGTAAGATGAGATGAACTTTTTTATTTGTAGCGTTGTCAAACAGAGCGATAGCCGTTTCGAATCTATTCACCCATCGGTTCCATTTAATGTTTTGAGGCTCGAATGGTTCAATCGAAAATGCTGTTTGTAAGCTCTGCATGATTTGATTATGTAATTAAGCACAAAAAATTTTCTTTTTCTATCGTATATGTAGTGTACACGTTCCACGTTTATTCTCAAATATTGGGTTAACCGTGCTCGTCGCCAATTATTGTATTGTAAGAAATAAAGAAAATCCTTCGTTTACAAAAGAACTAAATTGCTTTATTTAAAATACGTCTTTTCGATTTCACGTTTGTACAAAAAGTGATTATTAGTGAAAAATATAAAATCAGAGTGACAAATAATAATATATAGTTTGTTAACTTGATTGAGAAATGTACAGTATAACATACTGTTGAGTATTAGATACTAATAGTTCCTTGTTCAGATACCACAGTTCCGTAAGCTAAATCTCTCCTATGTCCAAATTTTATATTTTGTTGTTAACAAAATAGTCCCTCATTTACCATTGTTGTTTTTTTCCAATCCATCATGTAAAGGGAGAAATATCAATTTTACTTCTCGAAAATGCCTGCTTCTAACCTTATGACCGGCAGTGTATGTATCTATGAATTATAGTAAGTTGAAAAAATAACATTGTTTAGTCACTACGCAATTTATTTGAAAGATTATAATATTTTAATAGAAAACATGAGAACAAAATTTAAATAATTTAAATTTAAAGTAAAAACCTAACTTACTATCAACAACATTTAAATTCAAGGTCATCAACAAGTCGTGATGGACAAAACCTGTAAATATAATAGTGAGAGAATATTTGATTTACTTCTACTGAATTCCTCTACAAATAAATGCGCCATCCTGAATCTCTTATCAATCAACAAATGAATTAATAATTAATTAAATTATGTACAAACAGATTAATTAAATTATGTACAAACAGATGTATGCGTTTGTAATTTACATCAAATCTCTGAAATAAATCTAAATAACACATAAAATGTTCGATATACAAAATAAGATTCTAATCAAATTAATCAATATAAATGACTTGACAATCTATCAAAGAACTTATTTTTATTGATTAAAATATCTATACGAATGAACAAATACTTATCACAAAAGATTATTATCTTATTTTTTTTTTGTTGCAGGATAATAGAGTGACGTTGATATAATGATGTTAATAGAATGACTTTGCTTTTTTCCATCAAAAAAAATACAGACTATAGATTTCGCTTTCAATTACTTTGATTATGATGACTTTGGAAAAATAATGATGATAATGGGGTTTATTTTGCTATACAATAATGTATCTGCATTTTATGAACTAATAATAATAATTCTTCAGCAAAATACCTGAAGCCTAAAAATTGATAAGAACTGATTGTTGAAGTATCCAAGAAGAAGAAGAAGAATGTGAACGGTTAATGCAATGGGCATTGCACTTATTGGCCTTATGTAAACTGTATTCACTCAACTAAAAATGACTAAACTAAAATACAAACAAATAAATTGCTCATGGAGTACCAGGGTCTAGTGGCTTACAACTCTCAATCTTACATGTGTGCGTGTAATGAAAAGGACCTAAAGTTTTAATATCTAATCCACATTTTTCATGATAATAATTACTTTTGGAAGATTTGTAATAAGTAGCCGTTAAAAAACCTTTAGGTGAGCACAGACAGAGGTAGAGTCCAAACCTCTCACCTCTGGCACCTATGTATTTTCATATACAAATAGGCTAAATTAAAATATTGTTCTGAGATTTTCTCCAAAAGAATACAAATTCAAAACTATACTTGTCAAAAAATGTGTTTAATAGCCTTACGTACCTAAATCGGGTTTGCTTTAAGTGCAAATCACAGATCTGATAAGAATCTACTCCTCAAACTATTAAAAGGAATATACTAGGTTAGGTTAGGTTATAGTGGCTGTCCAAGATGGAAACGGACACACTTAGGCCAGTTTAATGGCCATTGTGATACCACATGAATCTTGAGGCTTCCTTCTAAGCTCAATGGAACCAGTTTGAGTTCCTTACGAAACGTGTAAGGCTGATTATGCTGATATGATTTAGATCGCTTAGATCGTTAAAGAAGAATTCTCCTAGGCAATTCTTGCGTTTTCGAGCCAGTGCAGGGCATGTGCAGAGAAGATGAAGAACTGTTTCTTCCTCTTCCATACAGCTTCTGCAAAAGTCATTTGAGAATACGCCTAATCTCGTGGCGTGCTTTCCTATTAGACAATGTCCGGTTATGACACCTATTATCGAGCTTATATGCGACTAAGACTTCTTTTATCGCCAAAAGTTCCGCCTGGAACACGCTACAATGATTGGGAAGGCGGAATGAGAGACTTAATTTCAGTCGTTCAGAGTACACACCTCCACCAACCCCTTTTTTTGTTTTTGACCCATCTGTATAGAAATGGGAAATGCAGGAATGTCCTATCCTCCCAAAAAGATCTGGGTGGTATAGAAAACTGGAAATTTCTGTCGAATTGCAGTTGAGGGGATGGTGTAGTTTGTGTGCTTTGGAATTGATTTTAAATACTTAAGACTTACGGAGTGGCCAATGTTGTTGTAAGTCCACTGCGACGAAGCGACGCAGATGGGGTCGTGCGAAGCGATCCGCTTATACATAGGCAAGCTGAACGTTGGACTTTATTTAATTTATCCCCTTCTCTAAAGCAGTCCACCATACTGCCACACCGTACATTAAAATCGGTCTGATTACCGATGTGTATAGCCAATGCGTGATTCTTGGTTGTAAGCCCCATTTATTACCAATAGCTTTTTTGCAAGAAAAGAGAGCTACAGTAGCTTTCTCTTTTCTGTACGTTGCGTTTCCAATTTAGTTTTTTATCTAAGACAAGACCCAGGTATTTAGCCTCGTCTGAGAATTTTAATTGGATTCCTTTAGTATAGGGAGGGTTGATAAATGGAATTTTGTATCTCCCCGAAAATAAGACCAAATCGGTTTTGTGTGGGTTAACACCCAGTCCACACCGATCAGCCCAAAGTATTAGCCTGTCTAAGGCATTTTGTAAGAGTTCTTTTAGGGTGTTGATGCTTTCCTGAAACTGCTATAGCAACGTCGTCTGCATAGGCTATTACTCTGAAGCCCTCCTCATCCAGACTAGTTAGGATTTAATTCACCACTAGGTTCCAGAGGAGAGGGGATAGAACACCACCTTGCGGTGTCCCTCTACTAACGAATCGTCTGCCAGAAGAGTTGCCCAGTTTTGAGTTAATTATTCTGCTAGTAAGCATTCAATGAATTAACTCCCGAAGCGAACTCTCTACATTTAGAGATGTTAGTGCAGATGTGATTGCAGATGTGTCCACGTTGCTAAAGGCACCTTCGATGTCAAGGAAAGCAACCATAGTGAACTCTTTATGATGGAGGGAATATTCGACGGTGCGTACTAAGGTGTATAATGCTGTTTCCACCGATTTACCTTTACAGTAGGCATGTTGAGACGAAGACAGAAGTATTGTATCAATACTTGCCCTTAAATGGATATCAATCAATCTTTCCAAGGTCTTAAGAAGGAATGATGATAGACTTATAGGTCGTAGATCTTTAGGATTGACTTGCGAGCATTTACCTGCTTTGGGTATAAAAACAACTTTAACTTCTCGCCATGCTGAGGGAACATGGACCAGGTAAATACAGCTGGTAAAAATTGCCTCAAGGATTGGTGCAATTATGTCAGAAGTCTTCTGTAGCTCGGCTGGTATTATTCCATCTGGTCCTGCAGATTTAAATGGTTAGGAATATACTAAGTTGGGTTTCAAGTAAAAATGAGGTCAACGAGCCGAAACACTTAAAACATAATACTTTACACTTAATCATGCCAACAGGTGCGAGGCTATGTTTTGTGTTTTATTTGTTCTTTGATGATACTTTCAATGACCTGCTAAACCTTCACTTCCTTATTACTTCTAGGTTCCAATAATTATTTTACTGATAACAAACTTGAGCATAACATTGTCTTTATTATCGCCACCCGTTCATTGATCCAACCAAACCAATTATATTTATGGTTGTAAAATTTCCATCCATGCAAAATCAGTTTTGATTCGAATCGTTTTGTTTCTTTTTACTCGTATGTAACCAATCAAGACCAAAATCAAAATCAAAACTCATTGTTCCTTGTCAAGATCGCTTATCATCTTCCAATAAAAATTAGTAGTGTTCTCGCAGTTCTCTCTGTTTTTGTTTGTAGTAGGTACTCGTATAACAAAAAATAATTTGATAAGACAAAATAGTTACGATAGACGTCCGTTCTTGTGTTGGAGGCGCGCAATGAGAATTTCTATAGGGCTGCGTAGTTAACGAGACGATCGAATTTTCATTAAGTTTTTGTCGTGGTGGTGGTCGTCAGAGTCGTTGTCGGTATCGAGGAGAGATAACACAAAAATTCATTTGTTTTTCACCACTCAATATTTAACTTGCTTAATTTTTTTGTACACTCATACATTTTAAATGAGTACATACCAATGTATGTATCTCTTCTTTTTGTTTATATGTACATTGGTGAAATAAAACAAAAACAAAAAATATAGTATATTAAAAAGAAAAATTGTATTATAACCAGCATTTAATAATATTATATTGAGATTGTTCGTTCCCTCATGAACTTGACAAGACAGTTGAGTTTCAGTCAAGTCGCGTCCGTCATTGAATATTGAATTATAAACCGGCGATTGTTATATTTTACTATTCGGTTTATCAATTGAACAAACGAAAAAAATAAAATTAAATATTTTTTATTAATTTAAGGGTAAAATTACTGTTGTGTGTTATTTGAATAAAATTCATCGCTGAAATGAGTCGTGCAATCGATATACTTCTAGATAGAGTAAGTTTTGAGTTGTTGAATAAAAATGAAATAATTCTCTTTATCATCGAGAGAAATTTAAATTCTCTTTGACTTTGAAAAGAGATTTTTTGTTAATAATAATATCGGTGGATAAAAAAATAAATTACAATTTTTTTTATAACATGCTATTTTGCATACAATGATGATGATGATAGGCGAGCAGTCGTCTTGTGGTGAATTTTAAAGTTTAAACATTTAAACATTTTTTAAACAATTAAACTGTCATCGTCGTCGTCGTCATTATAGTTTAATAGGAGTGTTTTAAGTTTTATGCAAATTACATTAGAAACAGCTGTCATCGTGTTGTTTTGTTTTGTGGAGAAATAAGAGATCATTGTTGTTTTCACCTTCAGGTATCTGAAAAAATGGTATTTAAGCTTCTTCACACTTATCGGAGAGCAATTTGAATAATAATTGCTGATGAATTAGCTTAAATCGTTCCTTGTGGTATATTCGGTTTCAGTATTAATGATTTTTTTTTTAATTTACTATTTTTGTCGGTTTAGTCTTCCGGGAATGATTTTAGTTACACTTATCGATCATTATTATTTTTGTTAATTATATGTATTTGTTGTCTGCTTTATATTATATTTTTTAATAAATAATAATTTAAAAAAAATACTCGAAAGCTATCAATGTCATCGCGTACAGAGATTCTAGCAAAAATATTGATAATGTTTTAGTGGCTGTGAACTTCGAACTAAGTTATTTGTTTATGACTTTGTGTTGTTTTTGTGCGCACAAAACATCATCATTCGGGTAAAACTTTTGAAGTTTGTTCTCGCGTGTTTTCGAGATAATGGATGTTTATTTGCAACAACAAATAAAAAACTAAACCCATCATACAAAATCTATTCGTAGTGATATTTAATATGACAAAAATAATTAGTCTTTATGAAGGTTGCAACTAAGTGGATTTTTTTTTTAAAGTCAATTTGTTATTTTTGTTTGTATTTAATGAAATATTTGTATTGTGATTCGTCTCGCAGTTAACAGCCAAAAAGACCGTGTTCTTATTTTGTATAGTCTGGAAACTGGACAGATAAGAAAAGTCCATTAGTTTTTGATATTTTATGTTTTGTAATAATAAAAAAAAATGAATTAAAATATTTTTATAAGTCAAGATTATTATTGATATGATAAATCTTATGATGTAATTATAAATCACTGAATTTTAGCAGGTGTTTAGTTTAATGTTTTTGACAAGGTTCTTAATATGATATATTGAAGTAAACACAATAAATCATTTTGATTTTTGCTTGAATAATTAAAAACATCTTCTTAGAAATACTTACGTAACGAATTAATTGATTTTTTTTTTAAACTAGCTGAATGCTCTGTCGTGCTTTGTAAATCCAACTTTTGAATATTTTTTTTTTTTAATTAGCAACTCTGTTAAGACAGACATTTTTGTATATATCTACATAGTTATAAATTCTATAATCAAAGAAGTTTTGATTTCCATCACTACTCTAAAGGTTACAAGATTTTTAAATCTCATTTATCTCAGTATTTAAGAATAAGCTCTTTATCGGAAAGAAGAAGGTAGAACAATCTACATCCTTAAAACCGTTGTTAAGTATTTTCAAAAATACAGTAGATGGAAAAAATAATAGAAACAAGCTCCGTCTTCATTCTTTTTAACACATAGAAAGGTATTTGTGAAGAGTTGGAAAATAAAAACAACACAGATAAATTTTTAATAATTTATTGCTTAAATGCAACATTTTTTTTTTCAAATATAATAATGAGAAATAATGATAAAAAGTAAAATTATGATTATGAAGTTGTTTCATCCTAGAAAGAAAATTAGAATGCTGATTATAATCTATATAATCTATATATTATAATCTATAATTATAATGGGTGATTTTTTTGAGGTTAGGATTTTCATACATTAGTATTTGACAGATCACGCGGGATTTCAGACATGGTGTCAAAGAGAAAGATGCTCAGTATGCTTTGACATTTCAAGAACTGAAGCCGAACGATCTGCCACAACGTCGAATTTTCAGTGAATGGGCCCTAGAAAAGTTGGCAGAAAATCCGCTTTTTTATCGACAAATTTTGTTCAGCGATGAGGCTCATTTCTGGTTGAATGGCTACGTAAATAAGCAAAATTGCCGCATTTGGAGTGAAGAGCAACCAGAAGCCGTTCAAGAACTACCCATGCATCCCGAAAAATGCACTGTTTGGTGTGGTTTGTACGCTGGTGGAATCATTGGACCGTATTTTTTCAAAGATGCTGTGGACGCAACGTTACGGTGAATGGCGATCGCTATCGTTCAATTCTAACAAACTTTTTGTTGCCAAAAATGGAAGAACTGAACTTGGTTGACATGTGGTTTCAACAAGATGGCGCTACATGCCACACAGCTCGCGATTCTATGGCCATTTTGAGGGAAAACTTCGGAGAACAATTCATCTCAAGGAATGGACCGGTAAGTTGGCCACCAAGATCATGCGATTTGACGCCTTTAGACTATTTTTTGTGGGGCTACGTCAAGTCTAAAGTCTACACAAGTAAGCCAGCAACTATTCCAGCTTTGGAAGACAACATTTCCGAAGAAATTCGGGCTATTCCGGCCGAAATGCTCGAAAAAGTTACCCAAAATTGGACTTTCCGAATGGACCACCTAAGACGCAGCCGCGGTCAACATTTAAATGAAATTATCTTCAAAAAGTAAATGTCATGGACCAATCTAACGTTTCAAATAAAGAATCGATGAGATTTTGCAAATTTTATGCGTTTTTTTTTTTTTAAAGTTCTCAAGCTCTTAAAAAATCACCCGATAGATAAAAAACTGGAGAAATTCTGGGTAGCCACATGATAGGTGCAGAAGTAAACTCTTTTTGTAACGAGAAAGTAACTTTACGGTTAAAGTATTTCAAATTCTTTTAGTAATTTGTAGTGGTACCCTTATTTTTAATAACTGCTTAACCCGTTCTTTCCCTCGAATTCATGTGCCAATTTGGCACATGTCTCCACGGGTATGGAGTAAAATTAATTTTAAATTTTCTAGCACAACTCGTCATTAATTTTGGATCTACAATCTCCGATCCTTCGTTTAAGGATACCCCATGAGTACTCAATTGGGTTTAGGTCGGGGGATTGTAATAGCCATTCCATAACATTGATTTTGTTTTGTTGTAAGTATTTTTAAGCCAACTTGGAGGAATGCTTCGGGTCATAATCCTGCATGAACTCCTATTTAATTGACACCTCCTCTTCAACTAATGGTGGCATGACTGAATTTAAAATGTGGACGTAATCCACAAAGCACATCTCCTCCTTGATTCAAATTATTGGACCTACACCAGACGCTGAAAAGCACCTTCAAATCATTTTATTCCACCAACGTGTTTCACTGTCTTCTTTGTTTGTTTTGGGTTAAATTCCTTGTTCTTAATAAATTCACAATAAATTTATCCATCGGAACCAAACAAATTGACCTTCGTTTCATCAGACCACAAAACGTTATTCCAATTAGAACGATGCAAGTGTTTGTGTTTGCAAAGACAAGCCTTTGTATAATGTTTGTCTTGCTCAAAAACTGCACTTTTTGTGGACTTCTAACAGGAAGACTTGCATCTTTTAGGTTTCTTCTTGTTTTAGCTGTCACTGGTCCGTTTAATTCATTTTTGAGTTCTCTTAAACAAAGAAATTGTTTTTTCTTACAAATTCATACCAATAGTGTATCAAAATACGAAGCAGTTTATCTTTTTCTTCATCTTGTTTCTTCTTTTGGGCTTGAATGTAGAGCTTTAAATACTTTTTTCTTGGAACAGTTTAAGGTTTTTGTAATTTCAACCATCGTTTTCCCAGTTTGCCTTAGTTTTTTCATCACTTCGCGTTGAAAATGAGTATAATGTAATCCACGCCCATTATTATTAACATAACAGTTACTTTTAAAAATGTTGTCTAGTATCGAATACAAAACATCTGACAAACTAATAAACAAACTCAAAACTCCTATTTTCATAAAAAAAAATTGATCCTTACGTTAGAATGACAGTTAAAGTAGCTTGTTTCTATTATTTTTTCCAGGCGAAATCAACGTTATTCCCAAACTTTTTGACCGTTAAGTGAAAATAATTAGTTGTTTTCAACTTATGATTCTATGATTAAAACATAGAAAGACTAAAGACAAAGGACTTAATTGCTAAAAAAATATTGTGCATTGAATATGATGAAGACATTTGTTTCTATTATTTTTTCCAACACTGTATATGTAATAGACGGGGGCAAAAATATTCAATTATTTTTATTCTTGAATACAACCTCAAAAATATTATTCAAAATGATACAATACATTCAAAATGTTGACCTTTAAATAGGACTCTATCATCACTGTTTTATATTTTTTATTCTTATCGGTATTTTGCGTGTAAAATTTTATATTATTCAAGCAAAACTATTATAATGGGTTGATACTTTTGTAGGAAATTAAATGCCTACAAAAAAGGTGCATACCTTTCCGCAGTTTAAAAACTATGGATGTACAATCTGTCCGACGACGTTAATGTCATTTATGAACACATCTTCTGCAATTCAACTGCTTTGATTATAAATCTGACGCAGGTCTAAATTAGACAGTCGTTTATGAAAACACCTTTATTCACCATTGAAGTTAAAAAAAAAACTAAGCTATAATTTATACCGTTTCTGAACTTAAAAAAAAAAAAAAAAAAACAAATTGTCATTCTAAATCTACACATAGGCCCCTAGACATTCTTTTTGATGGTTTAACGATCTTTTTCTTATCATTCTAATATCTGAACAATATTTTCGAGGTTGTATTCAAAAATAAAAATACTTTAATTTTTTGGCCCAGACGGTTAGGAGCAACTATAGCTTTCATTGGCTTTCATCATTGAAACCAATCATTGAAATTTTTATGAGCAGGTCGAAATCCGCCGAAATTTTTTTACTGACTGAAATCTGTCATTGGATTTGTGTGAAATCGGAAAACAAATCAGTGGGACGATTCGTTTCACTTTTGAACATAGAAGTATCAGCTGTTCAGGAAAATTAACTTTCGTCCGTAAAATAGAAAAACACATTCTTACCGAAAAATAAATCCCCAATTAAATTTTTTTTTCTCAAAAAATATTGTTTGTGTGATTTCCGGTCGATCAGTATATAATTTTCATTTCTAATCAAAGGAAAACACAATCAAATAACCATTCAAAATTTTGTCCGGATTAATTTCAATAATATGTAGCTGGATCAAAATCACTAAGGTTGCAAATTTCAAAATTGGTTTTATGACCAAAAAAAAAAAATTGCAAGCTATAATGATGACTTTTAGCTTATACTGTTTTAAATTTTGTATTTTAATAAACTTTGACAGGGCAGCGCATAGAATTCTATACTTTTTTAGTAATATTTTTTAGTATTAAATATCTTACAGAAAACCATCAATTCGGGAACGTTTTTCTAAGTTTGATAAAAACAAAACAAAGCACATAATTTAAGCTTTGTTTAATAACATGGGTATATTATGTATCTATGTATATTAAATAAGCAATAATGAAAACAATACATACAAAATTTTCTACAGGCAAAATACGTCAAAACAATGTCTGGGAACGTTCCCGAAATGACCGTTCACGAAATGACGATTTCAAATAAGCGAGCACTTTGATTAACGGCCGGCGCGCCGCGGCGACGGTCATCTTAAATGCGATCTGACTTTGTCAATAGGAAAATATTTGAGGTTACTTTGTTATTTCGTGTCGTAAAAAAGAATTTCATCAATAATTAAATGTAGGTAATAAATACGTTCACGGAATGACGGACTATTGATGTACGCTCTACGAATAATGAATAGAAAGGTACTTACCATTTAGATATAATTTATTTTATGATAAATACTCTGACAGCCGGCTTTGTTATTGTTGTCTTCCTCGACTGACGTTTGACACCGAATGGCTGCGTTCACTTAAAATTATTTTTGATCGATTATCGATATGTTCACTGAAATGACTTGTGCGGTATCGGACAAACTATTTTTGTATTTTTATAGTTAAAAATAAATAAACTTGTAGTATCCTTTCTAAAACTAGATTTTGTATACAAGATACCGTGTATTAAGTATAATGACCGGGGTTAAATACCCTAAATTTTTCAATCATATTTTGGACTTGTTGTTGAAGATTGTACATTAGGACGCGTTCCCGAAATGATTTTCTATGCGTGTATATTGATTTCATTTAAAATTAACTTTATTAATAGATTATATTGTTTGACGGACAGACAAAACAGGTTAGTTTTAGTATTTTATTAATTTTTTTTTTCTCAATTAAGCTCAGATTTAAGACATTAAATGGCTAGCAAAGCCAATTCTTGATGATTTTAGACCAGCTATAACTGGGCCTTAAATAATGTTTTTTGATTGGTAAAATCAATCAATTTATTTACTTTTTGCGATTTGACTTTGAATCAGGGGTGGAATCGGCTAAGGTGATATTTGACTATCATTTTTTTGGTAGTCAAATTGACTATCATTTTCATTCCGTCTGTGTAAGGTGATTCAACTCAATTCAATTCGATTGAACAATTTCAGATTCAAATTGTCAAAATTCGTTGTTGCCTTGGTGAAATTTTAAATTGATTCTTATAAAATATCTAAATAAAAGTATCAAATTGGCTGATTTTGAATAAAATTCTTACTTTTCTTGCTCTTTTCGAATTTCGTAAGCTTTGTCGGTCACAGGAATGTGGTTTTTTAAAGAAACAAAGTGAACTAAGCAAATTTTCCTGTCGTTTGTGTAAGCGTCTGGTAGCTCTATTCGGAATAAATATTTTTGTTTGAAATCGACTATCACATTTTTTTGTGACAGCTTTTTAGGTATCAATTTGACTATCACCTTACGTAGATCAAATTCGATCATTTTGATTGTCATTTATCAACAATCACCTTAGCCGATTCCACCCCAGATGTGCAGATATTAATTGTTTTTTTAAAGTTTACAAACCACCAACATTAACATTATTTTGATCTTTCAGTTTGACTTTTTTTGGTTCATGATTTTTAGACTGTGTTCACATTGGTCGCATTCGCAAAGCTAGTGGCTACGTAGTCAAAATTCAACTAGCTTTGTGAATGCAAAATTGCACTACAAAGCTAGTCAATCCGGAACTGTCATATTAATGACAAATACAAATATATAAAATAAGAAACATTTGTGTTTTCAGAACTTTAAATATTTTTTTTTTCTTTTTAAATTCAATAAAACCAAATAGAAGACAGACAGTGTGCACTAACTTTGTAGCCGAAAATTTTACACTACGTCGGAGGGGAAATTTCAACTACTTTTGTAGTTGTATTTAGCCAATCAGAATCCCTTGACTACGTAGCCACTAGCTTTCTGAATGCGACCATTGGACCTTTTAGAGCCGACTCATTTTGACATTTCATCATTAAAATAAAATATAAATGGCTAACTCACTTTTTTGTCCTTTTTATCCATCAATTGAGAAGAAAATTCGATTATGACAGTTAAACCGAAACTTTCAAGAAAAGAACTCCCACAAAATGACAAAAACAAATATTTTCAATCGTGTTTCATTGACCACGAAAAAGATCAATTTTTTATCTTGAATTTAACAAAAGCTGTAAATAATTGTGTTCCAATTTTTTTTTGATAGTTTGTGTTCATCTGATTTTTAAAAAACATTTTCATAAAGTTCGCCTACAAATGATATTGATACACTTGGGTACACTTTATGTCTGTTGTAGCATATTTGTGAACTTGAACTTTCTGTGGTGTGTCATGGGTCATGGACAAAACAAAAGTTTCTTATTTTTTACTTTCTTTTAAAATCGATAACATTTGTATGGTTTTAAATTTAAGTTTTTTTATATGGCGAAAAACTAACTTTCAACAGCTTGTTTAAAATACCGCTACACAAAATAATATATGTATACCTAATCTTCAAAAGATAAACTTTATATGTACATACATATTTAAAAAACACAATTAACTGTTATCACAAACTAAAAATTTGCAAAAACAACAAAAATATAAACAATAGATTCATTAAATTTAACCTACAATTTGATTTATTGTTACGTAATTAAATTGAATTTTAAATTTCCGCTTCAAACCTACATACATATAAAACGTGAGTTGAATATTTTGTATTACAATTTTTCTCTTCATTCATTCATATGTATACGAAATACGAGTAAGTGAAAGTAATGAGAGTTGTATTGAAAAATATATTTAAGCACAGTAATATAAATTATATATGTAGAAACATTGTTTTTATAAGTCTTTGAAATTATAATCAAAGTTTTATTGACCCTTAAAATAGAAAAATAAGCATACATTATGTTTTGAGATTATTTCAACGTCTTATTCCGAAGTACATATAGACGAAATATCACAACTGATAGGTTACTTGAGTGTTATCAGAAGTTGACAATTTAGTTTTAGACTATGACTTTGTAGTATTTCTGTAAGATAAACAAAATATACTGATATTTGGAATTGGTGCTTTTACTTTGAGTAGTTTTCATTTTTATATCCAGTATAAGAAAATCAAAAAAGTAGTGTTTTTATCAAAAAAGTTACATACATACATATGTACAATGTACATACATATGTACATCTAAATCCATATAAATTTGATTTGCTTTCGTTGTTCAAGAAAGTTTGTTGCTAGTATCTACAAATAAAAAAAGAGGCTGGGATGCGACCCACACTGATAACTTCCCATCCCGTCTATCGATTTGTCTTGCTTAAAAGTTTGTCTAAATGTATTAATTCTTGCCAAATTTGCGTTCTATTTTTTGTAGATTTAATTTTTTTTATGAAAGAACGGACTGTTGGATTTTTATAAAAAAATTACTGAATATAAAAAACAATATTTTCTGTGAAATAAAATAAGTTTGAAGCCAATATTTTTAATTTTTGAAAAGCTATTTGAGCCGAAAATCAATTTTTACCAACTTTTATTAATTTTTTTGTTTAGGTTTTTATTTTTTGTAAAAAAACTGTCAATTCTATTTTTTTCAAAATTTTACTGAATGTTGAAAACAACATTTTTTGAAAGATAAAAGTAGTTTAAAGCCAATATCTCAAAGTCTTGAAAAGATATTTGAGTCAAAACTCAATTTTTACCAACTTTTTTTTTATTTTTTTTTAGGTTATTATTTTTTGTAAAAAAACTGTCAATTAGATTTTTCTCAAAATTTTATCAGATGTCAAAAACATTATTCTTCAATGCACAAAATTGTTTTGGAAATGAAATCATATTTTAGTCGTAAAATTTTCGAAGTGACAAATTTTTTTTTTCAGTTTTTTTGATTTATAAAAAAAACCGTTAATTGAATTTTTTTCCAAAAATATAATTGTTTTGTATTACGTTACAATACATAATATAAAATTTAATTCAAGTCTCTAGCGTCATTGGTTCATGAGAAATTTAGGGTTAACCAAAATTTTCACCTTTTTTTTAAACTGCTATGGTAAAAAAACCACCCACGCAATTTTCTTGAGAGCCCTTTCTGCATCTTTCTGCCTTATTATCTGTATAACAAAATTTATTTGAAGTCGATATCTCTTCTGGTTCTTGAGCTATGGACGACGAAAAAAACGTCGCGAACGTACGGACGTACGGACGTACGGACGTACGGACGTACGGACGTACAGACGTACGGACGTACGGACGTACGTACACACGCACGCACAGACATCTTTCTAAAAATCTTTTATTTCGACTCTAGGGACCTTGAAACGTCGAGAAATGTCAAAATTTTCAATTTGTCAAATCGGACCCATTACAATAACTTCCTATGGGAAGTTAACAAGATGAAAAAAAACGTGTCAGGAATCTCAGGGAATCAATTTGCACTGCAAAATTTCACTATTACAGCTCAAACACACTCCAATTACAATTAAAAGTTTCCACCAAACATTTCCGTCTAAAAAAGTTATTAACGATTGATAAATTGTGTAAGTCAACTTACGTTCTATAAAGTCACTAGTTATGCAAAGGAATTGATTTATTTAACAAAAATATTACCC
Organism: Eupeodes latifasciatus; assembly: GCA_920104205.1. NCBI lineage: Eukaryota > Metazoa > Arthropoda > Insecta > Diptera > Syrphidae > Eupeodes > Eupeodes latifasciatus. The sequence continues at coordinate 161,244,285 of OV049926.1, forward strand.
TAACAAATACTTTTTATAGCACGAAAAGCTGTTATTATCTGCTGACGTTATACGAGTATGTAACAAAATTTAACTACAGTTTATAAAATTTACCTAACAGATAGAAAAATCCGCAAACTTGAAGTTTAACTCTTGCATAATTTATACACCAATAAATATTTCTAATCCACTTGTCATATAGAACAAAAACCTCTTTCTTTAACTATCTATCTTCAAATATTTTATGAAATAATCGAGACTAATTAAGATAAGCCTAAACCTCGTATGTAATATTTTTATAATGATTATGAAAGAAAGTGATCGAAACAAATATTGGTTTCATAATGAAAAATTATATTTGTATCGTTTAAACTTTTTACATATTTTTGTACCTTTGAAAAACAAATTAATAACAAAAAAAACTTTTCATTCTATATTATTAGGTCAGGGGACACCAAAGAGCCCCATCTGACTCTAAGGAATTCCATGAAGTCACAAAACGTGATGCACTTCGATTGTTGGAGAGTGAATTGGACAATCTTTTGCTAACAACAACCGAACCAGAAAGAAAACAATATCTTCAAAATGAAATGAACCGATTTGCTGATTTGTTTGGAAGGTTCTTGCAAGAAGGTGAGTTTTGTATTAGTCTTCTTTTTTTTTTCATTTAAATAATAATATATAATTATACCTTTTTCAGATGGTCCATCAATTGATTGGAATGAAATTCAAAAGCTTCCCGGTGATGCTGTTATGGAATACTCTGGTTTGAGTGCCCCAAAAGATGAACAGGTAAACTTATATTTTTCAGCAAAAATAGCAGTAGGTCATTATTACGAGTATTATAATTGTAGATTAATGATTTTCAAGTTCAGCTTTTTGAAAAAAAAAAACAATAAAATACTTTTTGCAGTAATGAAATCACATTCACATTAAAATTAACCCTGGTTGGTTAATGTTATTTAACTGAATAGTCTTGATAGTAAATTGCATCTCCATTTTTATTACATTTTTATAGAAGAAGAAAGCATTTCAGTCATATTTATGAATTTACAATCTTTAGAAAAATTATGCCCATTGGTTGTAGATAAAAAAAAATCATAAACCAATCACTTGAAGTTGTTTCAAAATATAAAAATGTCTTCAGATGAAAGTAGGTACCCAACCCCAAATTCATAAATTTGATAGTTTGTCCTCATTTTGTCTTATTTGAATAAAGCCAATTGCTTCTGAATTTTTCATCACTTTAATTCTTAAGCTTTTAAAAAAATAATTCTATATTTAAATTTTAAAAACCTAATATCAGATGTTTTTTTAAGAGCTTGAAAACTTCAAATAATAATACAAGATAGAAATAATGTTAAAATGAATTTAATATTTTAATCTGTTTGATAATTTCTTGGTATTCATTTTTCAAATATGATGTTCAGCATATGTCCGCCGTGGCTACAAGTTACGTTATCCATTCAATCAGCTCATTCGGAGCTACTTCTTCTAATAAAGCTGGCTATATGGCGTTAATAGTGGCTTACATTTTTCCTTCCAATGCTTCAAGAGTTGTTGGTTCGTTAGCATAAGCTAATGACTTAACACGGTTTCATATAAGGTAATCTGAAAACGATAAGCCGCTCAAACGTGGGTACCAATTAACAGGATTAATTCTGGAATATTGTAACAAAATTAATTTTGCAATAGAATTGAATCATCTATTTGAACCCAGTCTTTGGCGATGCTTTGTTGATCACTAAACACGTTATAATAGATGAAGTTCTCGAACGCATTTATTTGTTTCAAATTCAATTTCTATAATTTGAAAAATTGCCAAACCTCATTGAACAGTAATGTTGACACAGTTTGACATTCTCAACTGTCAAATCATAGACAGCAACCAGCAACTTCTCATGCGTCTGAAAAAAAACACCCTATACAAATAACTTTCCTTAAAATTGTAACGTTTTTGTCACATTAATACCAATTTCTAAATAATTGTTTCCTTATATGAATCATTCTTCTCCAATTGCACACAAAATTTAAATGTAGTCAAAACAAAACTAAAAGATTCCAAAAACGAATCTTTATGTTTTCTTTTGTACGTTCTTCTATAAAATGTTCTTTTTTTAACCATATTGCTACAGTTTTCCACTCAGTTGGAAAACAGATGCAATGCAACGTAAAACAAGTCTAAATTCACTATAGCTAGCCCACGCATTGCTTACTCCTTTTCCGCTGCTGCTTATTCAACATTCTAAATTAGCTGCCAAGCACTTCATCCCCAGCAAAAATGCCTTGAGTTTCACAAAACATTTGTAGATATTTCATGATAGACAAGACTTATTCAATATTTTTACACGTATTTCTGTATTCCAATATTGAGTTTTGATTTTTAATTCTTTTTCTGGCTGCAATAATGGATATTGTTTTTTATAATTATCAATTTAAAGGGTTCGGTGAGTATAATTTGTATACCTAACTTGATTAGAATGTGCTACAAAAATAATGCAAATCTAAACCCACTATCTCTACAAAACCAATCAGCCTCAGTTAACCTCTGATGACTCTATCTTTAAGGCAGTGATCATCACCTCTTCTAAAATTTTCTCATCATACAAATTTCTTTTATACCAAAAACCTCATATGAATGTTTATTAAGTGTTTTTTGCTTCTTACAGCTCAATAAAAAACTAAGGCCATTCGTTACTATAAAGTTTTATTTACATATTCTTTAATTTACCGGAACTATCTCAGTGTAAAACCAAACCTGTGTTAACTTTTTTCTAATAATGCTGAGCAACATAAACTTTAGTGTTGCTTCTATTTTCTATTTCTAAGCCATCTATTTATGTACATACTCAGCACAGATTTAAAAATTCTTGCTTAAGTGCCCTTTTATTATTTCAGATCAAGGAAATGTTAAACAAATTGATCGTGATCAAGCTTAACGGTGGTCTTGGTACCTCCATGGGATGTCACGGACCTAAAAGTGTTATTCCTGTTCGCTCAGATCTAACGTTCCTCGATTTGACTGTGCAGCAAATTGAAGTAAGTTAACTTTCATTTGTGAAATTTGTATTTAAATATGATTTTTTTTCTTTGAAGCACCTTAACAAAAAATACGATGCCAATGTACCACTCGTCCTTATGAATTCCTTCAACACCGATCAAGATACCGAAAAGATTGTTCGCAAATACCAAGGTTTCCGTGTACAAATTTACACTTTCAATCAAAGTTGTTTCCCACGTATTAGTCGTGAATCTTTCCTGCCTGTTGCCAAAGATTTCACGATAGAAAATGATATGGAAGCATGGTATCCACCTGGTCACGGTGATTTCTATGAATCCTTCCAGAATTCTGGTCTACTGAGTAAATTTATTAAAGAAGGTCGAGAATATTGTTTCTTGTCCAACATTGATAATTTGGGAGCAACTGTTGATTTAAATATTCTTAGCAAATTGCTAAATGAAGATACACCACAAAAACCAATGGAATTTGTTATGGAAGTTACAAATAAGACAAGAGCTGATGTTAAGGTAGGTTTTTAGTATTTTACATTTTCTTCTTACACTTATTAATGGATATTTAATGGCGGTCTAGGGTGGTACTCTTATCCAATATGAGAATAAATTGCGACTTCTGGAAATTGCCCAGGTGCCAAAAGAACACGTAGATGATTTTAAATCAGTCAAGACATTTAAATTCTTCAACACAAATAACATTTGGGCCAGTCTTAAGGGTAAGTTAAAATACTAAACTTTTGAATTTTCGTGGAAAACTTTAATTTTTGTATGTTTTTAGCTATCGACCGTGTGTTGCGTGAAAGAACTCTAAAGATGGAAATCATTGTGAACAATAAATCTTTGGAAAATGGACTGCGTGTTATTCAACTAGAAACAGCTGTTGGTGCTGCTATGAAGTGCTTTGATGGATCTGTTGGTGTTAATGTGCCTCGTTCGCGTTTCTTGCCGGTCAAGAAGACATCCGATCTGTTGCTAGTTATGTCCAACTTGTATAGCTTAAAACATGGCAGTCTTGTTATGTCCCCACAAAGAATGTTCCCAACAACGCCACTTGTCAAATTGGGTGAAAATCATTTCTCCAAAGTGAAAGAGTTCCTTAATCGGTTTGCCAACATCCCAGACATCATTGAGTTGGATCATTTGACTGTGTCAGGAGATGTGACATTTGGAAGGGGTGTCTCTTTAAGAGTAAGTCTAAAACAGAAATTGGTCTATGATATTCCAATATCAATATTTTTGTTTTGTTTGTTTTTTAGGGAACTGTCATTATCATCGCCAACCATGGAGATCGTATTGATATCCCTGCTGGAGCTATTCTCGATAACAAAATCGTATCGGGCAATATGCGCATTTTGGATCATTAAGTCTTAAAAACGAAGAAAGCGATTAAAGCAATCTACAATAAAACATCACACATCATTTATTCTGACTCTGCAAAGAGATCACATGGCTAAAATTTTATATTTATATCAATATGTATAACGAAAAAAAAATGTGATGCCCTTCAAAAATGGGTAGCCTATGATGCAATCGCTCAAAGTTTCCTACTTAAAATCGATTTTATAATGCGTAGTTTTAGTTAAATTAGTATTTAGTCTTCAAGATGATTGTATATTCGTGTGTTTATTTCTTTTTTTTTAATTTAGTGTAATGTAAATTTTGTATTTTATTATTTCGAAACTTGGGAATCGCAACAAAAAAATATTACGGCTTTTTTCGAGGACATTTTATTTTTTTAGAAAACGTAAGTGTTAAAATTTTAAAAGAAAGTTGTGCAAATAAAAATGATTATATTTGTTAGTTAAAAACAGTTTTGAGTTTTTATTTATGTTGCAAATTATTATTCGCCATTTTTTCAAAACGATGCCAAGAACATGACATGAGATACTTCTTTAGGTATGGAATAAAAAGCGAGGATATGAGTTTAAAATATATTTGAAATAACATACCTCACTTTTCTAAAAACATCAAAATTCAGATGTTTCAATTATTTTAAAATTGTCAGTTAATACGTATACATAGGAATTTTACGAAAAAAAAAATATTTTATTTATATTTGAAATGACTAGTAATCTAAATTTCTGTAAACCATCTCGGAAAAGAATTGAAAAAGATGAAGAACAAAATGAACCATTTACAAAAACTCGAAAAATAAGTTCCAAAGTCAACAAAATCAAAGTCTGTTATATTTTGTCTTTACCAAATGACATTTTGGAAAAAATTGTTGGCTATATTCCTTATTGGCATTTGCCAAGACTGAGAAAAAGCTGCAAACGAATGCTTAACGTTTGTGATGCAGTCCTTCTTCATGATTTCAAAACTTCACTATACGACTACAGCTTAAAAGATCCTAAGGGTATTGAGTACGCTTCTCTGATGGTAGTATAAATTAGAATCTTAAGAAATATCTTATTAATAATAAGTCATTATGTAGGCTATAAAAGATGCAACTTGGCCATATATTTCTTATGGTTATGGGTCTATATTTTGTGGCACAATACTACCAATCATTTGGAATAATAAAAACTTTAATCCAGAACCAGATAAAATAAAATCATTTTTGAAGCATTTCTATAAATCGGCCAACAACAAATGCGGCAAACCAAATTCACAACGGTCCAGATTACTTTATTGTATAACTTTAATGGGACTCTTGAAGGTATTAAATGATTTTTTTTTAACACAGTTTTTATTTAGTACTTTTTTTCAGAAGTTGAAAAACTCACGTCTACTTTCTACTTCATCAGTTGCACCGAATTACTGGCATTTTGTGTTAGAACTCCGAGGACCCTGGATTGGTGTTTTATCAACACCAAAATCAGCGGTCGAACCACATGAACGTGCTAAATTATTGATGATGTTATGCGAAATACTCATTGCCAACAGAACAAATCGAGCGCTAAAGTATGTTAGAGTAGGTTTTCAAAACAACCATTTTCTTTTATTGAAACCAATTTACAATTTTTTATGTGAACTTATTTTCAGAAGGGTTTGGGAATGTGACAGCGAAGTTTTTATTTTTGGTACAAATGCCAGTGAGGAAACAGTTGTTACAAAAAAACCAACAATGGTGGTTACGTTTAAAATAAGTGCATCAAAGAAAATAACTACACTCTTGAAATCTTTTCTGGAAGATGAGTTTGTGCAGTTCCCAGTTTCTTTGCCAAGAGGTGAATTTGCTGTGGCAATTGATGTTTTGTGTAAAGAAGCAACCAAATGGGGTTGTTGTCAAGTCCATCATATTGAAATTGGACCACAATTCGATATAAATTTTGAGGACGAAGAAGATGAGTATGACGAGAATAACAAAAGTGAATTTGACGTTTGAATATAAATAAAATCTTTCTATTTAAACGAACCAAACCAAATTTTCTTTAAGCATATTCCTTAAACTATTTTTGAATTCTTTTTTGGCCAAAATACAATTTTAAAAAAAGCTATCTTTGTATTTTTAAAATATTTAATAAAAATTATATAATTTAAACAACAATAATTCACCATTTAAAAGATTTATTTTTAATTGATTTATTATAATTTTTAAAATGTTTTGAACATCAAAATCTTACAAATATATAGTTTTAGCATTCTTAAAATGTTTCGTTTATGACTTTTCCTTTAAAATGATATTACATACAAATTAATATGCATTCACTTAAATTTATCTCTACTTTATAGTTTTTATTTATTTTAATTTTCATATCAGTGCAATTTCATAAAAGATTGATTTTAATATTTATATATATTTTTTTTTTTAAATTAATAAATCAAGACAATGTAGCACCATTTGCAATAAGAAAAGACAGCTTCTAAACAGCAGTAAGTTTTATTCAATTCTTTTTTTTTTTTTTCAATTTTTCATGGAAAATATTTGAAATTAAAATAATTCCTAGTCATCTATTGGTCCAGTTTTAGCAGGTTAGATTTTTGTTTTGCGTTGAAAATTAAAGTTTTAGTTTTCCCCTAATTTAGTTTGGAAAATTTGTTGTTTTTTTTTTTTGGTTTTAAAATATTTGAATGTTTATGGAAAGTCAGGGCAGAGTGGAGATTCTTCTCATTTTAGTTTACCTAAATTATAAAATAGGTATTCAATGTATGCTACATTTGTAAATTTAGAATTATTTTTATGGTAAAAGTTTATATAATATATTCAATTAATAAGGGATAAATATTTAAAAACTAGCAACTATTACAAATACAAATTAAATTATGTTTTAAATGTTTGTTTCATGGATTTAATTAATTAATTATTTAACTACTCGTATTTTTTTTAAAAAAATGTATTAAATTTTGATTTTAAGTAAAAAATATGTTATGTATGTTAACTTTTATGATAAAAAAGATATTCAATTAACCAATATTGTTTTATTTTTCAAGGTTTAATGTTTTATTAAAAAATTTAAGAACATTTCTACAAATTGGCAGTTTATATGAAACTTTGTTCTTTTATGGAAAAAATTGTTAATTGTTTTTGAGCATAATGTTAATAACGTTTTGACAACTTTGTTGAAGAATTCTTGTTCATACGAGTACTTTAGAATTAAGCATAATTTTTCTTTCTTTATTATTTTGAAGTTATACTCAAATTTTGATTTTTAAGAAAACTTAATTTTGATTGAGCTTTTTCTTTCATTTTCCGCTTTTGAAATATGAGAATGAGAAACCTTTATATTTAGATAAATTATTGTACGTAAAAACAAAAAAATGGAACTAAAAATAAAAATAAAAACAAATATTGTGAACAAATTAAAACTTTATTAAAATACTGAAAACTCTTAATGATGATAAAAAAAATGTGATACAAAAACAATGAAGAAGTTGCCATTTCTTTTGTAGAAAATGTATATAAATGTAGTTCTGAATTAATTGACCATGATATTTATCTGCACTCTAAATAAAAATATTATATTTATATACGTTTATAATAATTAAATACATAATTATACTCTACAGCAATATTTATCAATCATTTTACACTTTACCTTAGCATTATACAACTTTGTCACTTACGAGCTTAATTCTTAGAAAATAAGTACAAGAAATGTAAATGCAACATTTATACAATTAAAAAAACATATTTAATACAAACTCAAAATGAAAAACAAATTTAACAAGACAAATGAATTTAAAACAAAAATAGAAAAAAGAAATAATTTATGTGCCTTTTCCGAAGCCAGAAAAATCAGACGCCTCCGATTCGTCATCATCTTTTTCCGATCCTATGCAATGGATACCAGTCCTTAGCATTGGTGTGCCCTTGCCTTTTCCCAAAACTCGAGCAGCTATCAATAGCTTAAATATCTCTTCGGAGTTCTTTGAATTCTGAATGGTCAATGTTTCGCGCAATAGTTTCTCTTTGTAGGCGAAAAATTCAATTTTCATATCGAAAAAATCATGTTGATCATCTTTGACACCGGAGAATTCTGTTATTCTGCAATTGAGATTAGGAACCGTACTGACTTCAGGTACAAACTGTGATAATGTTAGACAATCAATTTGGCCAAATACTGTTGCAGGCAATTTGAGATCTATCAAATATCTGTGATTGATCTGAAGGAAGCCCAAACTGACGACAATGGTATCACCAGATCGCTTGTATGTTACACTGCTATCCGATTCAAAGTCTTCTTTTAGGCTGGCTGTGTCAAAGTGAACATGGGGATGATCTGTAAGGAGACAATAAATAAATTGTATTAGTTTTTTAAGATTCAAATACATCAGCTTAAGGGAAGAAACTTAAAAATTTAACAGTGTGGAACATATGTGCGTCATAAGCAAATTACAACCCCCCAAACAAGTGCACTTAAATGGAATGAAACACGCTGGTGCCTCTGACAGTTTTTTCATCTTTATATTTTTTTTACACTAGAATGGGTGCTCTTCAGGGGACTTTTATGTAGGGGGTTTCATGATGAAGGATGAGCGCTGCTGAGTAGCATTGGAATTGCTTTATATGCATTGTTGGAGGTATGACAATGATGTTTTGTGCTAAAGTTTACTGTCAACAAGTAATTGACTAGATATTCACGTGTTATTGGGTGGGATGATTTTATGGAAAACTCTATTAAATAATGTTGCATCTGTGGGGTGTTTTTTTTTGCTTGTCCAAAACAATGACAAGCTAGATTACATAAATGATGTGTTGTTGATATACAAAAGTACAATACATAATCTTTACACTTTAATACAAGTTGAAGAAAAAATCTTCTCACAAAAAATATGTTTTATTTAAACTAAAGTCAGCAGTTATAATATAACATTATGGAGACATCTGAATGGTGAAAAACCAAATATGAAACAATTTAAAAATAGTTACCTACATAGTTTTCTAGCACAAATTTTGTAGAGAAAAGGATTTAATGTTTGTCTCCTTAATTTTTACATTTACAAAATTCTAGTTCTTACTCTTCAAGACCTTTTATTACAAATACAAAGGTTTTTGACATTTCTGCTGTGATGAAAAGTGTAAGTTGGTTTCTTTTATAAAATTTTTTAAACCTTATTAAAAAAAATATTATTATTTGTTCAAAACTACCGTTTTACAATTATAAAAGGGTCGATAAATTCGGGGGTTCAATCTCAGATAGAAAGGGTATCCGGATCCATTTTTGTTAGTGTTTTACGTGTAAAAGAACAACTATTCCAAAACAGCTTAGATGTCAAAAAAGGAATTTTAAGGTATCCAAGAATTTCTGGTATATGTGGGTATCTGACAGAACAGCTGATTCATAGACATATCGTTAAATTTGAAGGAACCCGAAAACTGGTTTCAAATTTGTATGTTTTTATGTTAAAAATCCGGTGAATTATTAGGATTATCTATTAAAAAATTTGTTAACTTCCCTTATTAAGTTATTGTAATCGGTCCAAATTTTCGAATTGAAAATGTTGACGTTTCACGACTTTTCAAGTTCCCTATAATCTAATAAAAGATTTTTGGAGAGATTTCTGTGCGTACGTTCGTACGTTCGCGAAGCTTTTTTTTCGTCCAAATCTCAAGAATCAGTAGAGATAGCGACTTCAAATAAATTTTGTTATACAGATAATAACACAGAGAGATGCAGAAAGGACTCTAAACAAAATTGAGTGTTGTTTTTTTTTTTCCATAGCAATAATGAAAATAATGAAAAAGTGAAAATGTTGGTTAATCCAAAATATCTCACGACCAATGATTTTCGACTTAAATATCTTTTTAAGAAATAAAGATATTGGCTTCAAATTAATTTCATCTTATAAAAAATTAAGTTTTTTACATTCAGAAAAAAAATTTGAGAAAAATCCAATTGACGTTTTTTTTTTTGCAAAATTAAAACCTAAACCTAAAAAAACATTACTAAAACTTGGTAAAAATTGATTTTCGACTCAAACATCTTTTCAAAAAATTAAAATACTGTCTTCAAACTAATTTCATCTTAAAAAAAATATTGTTTTCGACATTCAGTAAATTTTTGTATAAAAATCCAGTCAGTTTTGTTCATACAAAAAATAAAATCACAAAATTGGTAAAAATTGGTGTTCGATTCTCTATCTCGTGAATAAATAAGGGTATTGACTGCAAATTGATTTCTGTGCTAAATTTTCTTAGAAAAATCTAATCTGTATTCGTTTATGTAAGAAATAAAATCATTCAAGAAATGCTACTTAAATTGGTAAAACTTAGTTTTCGACTAAAATATCTCGTTAACAAAAATAGATTTTGCAATAAAACTATTTCACGTATGCAAAATATTGTTAGTAATCTGACAACTTTTTTAACAAAACACAAAAACAACAAGAACAAATGATACAAAATGGTTTTCGATTCAAGTATTAGGAGAACAAAGAAAGATATTGACTTCGAATTATTTTTTATCTCACTTAAAATATTGTTATGAATATTTTGTTAAAGTTTTAATCAAGACGAAACGATAGACGGGATGTGTGAAGTTATCAGTGTAGGTTGCATCCCAGCCTCTTTTTTTACATTAATTTTAGAACTCGAAATCTAAATGTGTGTCTGCTTATTGTGAACAGCTGAAAGTTATTTTTATTTTTGCAAGCCATTTCAGTTTAGGTATTTAACTCGTTTAATAAGGTATCTAAGAATCCACATATATCCAGGATAACCTATCCAACTCGAGATTGAAAGTCAATTCGGCCATTTGTAAAAAAAACACCTCGTAAATGAAAAACGCGCTTGAATATTTAAAACTTACTAGAAAAGTAGAGATTCAAACGAAGCCACGTTAGGATCGTCCATCATCGGTTATATTACTGCGGAAAGTGCAAGTGCTCAAGAAAGACAAAGGAACAAGCCACATAACACGAGTTTATTGAGTTGTTCACACCAAATGGAAGAGTCTAAAATTTATAATTTAACGATTCGTGTATGTTTTGTTTAGCTTTACTTTCGAAACCAATTGAAACATAAATGAAGTATCTGTTAACACAAACTATCAGTATCAAATCAAAGACTTTGAATAAATTGTATAAGTTAATCTTTCACACAGAAAAAAAAATCCTACCATAATTATATTTATAAACCTAAACATACTATAATTTCCCAAAGAATCGATAAAATAAAAACAAATATATGTACATAAGTATAATATACATACATACATATGTATGTATGTATGTACCTTCAGTAATTCAGCGATAATTGTGTCGTAATTAACTTTAAAAGGAAGCGTCGACGACGAGCGAACGGTAGTAGACGACGTGTTGTGTTATTTTTAATTAAATTACCACCTGAATAAAATTGCCTTATTAAAATTATTGCTATTATGTATTTTTTTACGTTAATTGAGTATAAATAACTTTAAATCTGTACACACACAAATTTTTCATTGAAACTGAAACTCTCATGGATTTTAAGTGGATTCTGTGTTTTATTTAAAACTTATTATTTATTAATAACCAATGTTAATTTGTATCCATTATTTAAATTCGTCGATAATTGGAAACTAGCGTACTACACAAAAAATAATCTACACTAATATTATAAAGAGGAAAGATTTGTATTTTTGTATGTAACGAATAAACTCATAAAGTACTGGACCGATTTTAATAATTCTTTTTTCATTAGAAAGCTACATTATCACTGAGTAACATAGGCTATATTTAGTACTAGATTACTATAGAAATCTTTAGAAATTCCTGTTAAAAACCGAAGGTGTAAAAATATTAGCCATAAAATGTCTTTCATCGCATACGCTGCGAAGAGTATTAATGATAGGACAAACAAATGTTTTCTAATTTAGTGATTCATGGTCGTTTTAATTAGCATGCTTATAAATTAAATATGTGTACCTATTTACATTATGTCTACCCGTGCGAAGCCGGGACGGGCCGCTAGTTATCTATAAATGTTATAATTTTTATTATTATGTATGAACAAGATGGCTTAAGATTTGTCATTACCATGACGAATGACTCCAAATTCTTGAAAAGTTTAGCTATTTTTTTTTATGTATTTTTATCTGCTGTTTAATTTCCGAAAGTCAAGGTAGGAATGACAAAAATTGTAACATCTTCCGTTATGAATTATTTGGCGCCGAATGGCAATTTCAGTTCTACCAAATGTTTTGGTAGAAATTAACTTTTAATTGTTAAATTTCAACATCAAAAAAAGTTATTTTTCAAGGCGAATGGAACACGGTGAAACATTTTTTATTTTCATTATTGATGGAGTTTTCAAATTTATAGTTAGAACTGAATATAAAAAGAAGATGAGTTTGTCCCTTGATCTTACCGACATAAGCTAAAGAACTATGAAGTTTACCCCTGAAAATTGGTACGGGGACACTTAATTCAAAGAACGTCAAGATTCTAATGCAAGCGTCGTCGTTCAAATTCTTTAATTGGGTAATTTTGAGCTTAATACATGCAATTGAATCTGTATTGTATCTAACCTCTAAAGTCTAAAGTCTCAACAGTGACCAAAAGGCTGCATGTTGATGACTTTGTTGCATATTCTTGTCACTTATATCGAGGATTGACGTAACGCACTTAAATCGGTAGATGGCCCAAAACAAGGTGGCTGAGTTTGTTGGTAAGACAGATTTTTTTGGATATTTTATAATATCTGCCGATTTAGAGAAAAGGATCAAGTTGTTAAGAGAATTTTTTTAAACTTAAGATACATACATAGGAGGATTTGACAGGTTAACAGTATTTTTTAAATATTTTGAGATGCAAGTATAATTTCAAATTTAAAAGTTTTGCATAAGTTTAACTGTTATTTAAGCAAGAAAGAACCATCATTAATTTGTCCTTATAAATATGTTTTCGAAAGTTACAACCTTTTATCTAATGCCTTTCGAAATGTCAATTCCTCCTTCTTTGAAGGAGGATTTGACAGCTTCGCAAGGAGGTTTTGTCAGTATTAAAAAAAAATAAAACAACAAAATATTAGGTAGTAATAATACGAAGAATTTATTTTTTTTATTTAAAAGGTAAGAAATTCAGTCTTAATTTCTGCTTTTTTAATCTATTTTGATTCAAATAAAAGTCTTATATCTAAAAAAGCCTAGCAGCAAAACAAATTAATTATTAAAAATAAAATACACTTCGTAAACATTTACATAATTAAAATAACGCAGTAACAAGGTGATGAAATAAATAAACAAAACACAAAAATTATTATAAAATTAATTGGAACGTAACGTATCAGCGAACATCAAATTGCTCAAAGTTAACGTTAACAAATATTTTTGGTCTTGATCTACTTGGAAGATCAATTGGCATCGGCAGTTTCGCTGAAATGTCAGCCCTCAAGGCCAAGCCTACATCCTCTACAACTGGTTCATAAAAAAAGTTTTGGAACATTTGGCGATGATAATATTTAACTGTGTAGGGCAAGGAACTTGTCTTGTCCACACTTTTAATGATATCTACATAATAAAAAAATGTTTGGTCCCGAATTTCACAAGGACATAATCGTTAATTTCAGGATTAAACCTGAAATTGAGTTTCAAGAGGTTATATTGGTTTGGTGTAGGCTCTTCTTCCTCGCTTGATACTTGAAACGTATCGGAATCATCTTGAAGACTCATTGCACCCTCCTGCAGCTAATGCTTCCAACTTATCTTTTTCAGGTGTTTCTGTATAAATTTTAGACGTTCCAGCATTAGCACGGCCCTTCTTTTTAGACATTTTCGGATATGGGCGAACTTGTTCCGGTGTTATATTTATCGGATCACGAACCGTAGCCGAGGGGGAATTTTCAGGACTCTTATATATATCTTCAGTATTTAGAATTTCAGTTTCAGTCATGATCGAGCTGTTTCTATTTGGTGAGGTCTGTTGAACACTTAAATCGTTTGTAGTTTCTATTTCAGAAATTACTATTGGCTCTTGAGTATAAGCTTCATCGTCCGAAACTTTTTTTTTGAACTGATAAAGGAGGATTTGACACTGTCAATTGCTCCTTCAACATTGGTGTCAAAACCTCCTTTCAGTTGACTTTTGGAAAATAATTTAAAAAAAAATAAAGAGTTGTTGCTCACCAATATTTATAGTATAATATGATTTAAAAACAAATCTACGTGTTGTATATTTCACTTTAAATAACTAAAACTACTTACTACCGAAAATGCAATTAGTTTAGTTATCTCAAATATTAGATCAACTGGACTCAAAAACAATTATTTTTTCTATTTCACACAACGATCAGATCACAGTTATAATTTTTTGGTAGCTCAAATTAATCGTAACTATCTTCGTTTTTTCATAACTAAAGTGCTGCCAATGTCTACACTTTTTTAGAAAAGTCCTGATGTCAATTCCTCCCACATGTCAAATCCTCCTGACTTTACCCTACATATCTATACAATGAAAAAGGCAGACAAAAACTAAGTTATCCTTTTTTAATCGTTTGCATGTACTCTATAATTTAAGTCCGTCAAAAAACAAGAATTAAATCTATAATGTACAATGGGGCGTATACGCACTTTTTTAATGTTATAACTAGGGCAACCAAAAATATGTCCTAAAAAACTAGTTTTAAGCGCTTATAATATACCCTTAAAAATCAAATATATGCCCTCAAAATATGCTCAATAAATGTGTAAGATGTTTATAAGAATCGTTATTTGCTTTAGGAAATTAATTAATAAGAACAATACCCATCAGAAAAAGAAAAATCAAAACTCTTCTTTTTCACTCCAACATTTTGAAGATCAATAAAACATCCAACAAATTTCAACTTCGCATACATATAGACATTATTTAATAAAGAAAAAAAAAACAAAGTTAACAAAGAAAATTCATTTTTGGATAAAAGAAATGTTTTAAAGTCAGCGATCAATAAGAAAATTTATTGCAAATTTTTGTTGCAGTAAATAACTAACATTTCACTCAAATTTTTGAAAAGGAAGCTTTGTCTGTTTGATCGAAAAACACTTTTATGCATGGAAAAGCTCAACGTCAACAGAAGTGATCGGAGAGTATTTGAATGCTTAAACTTCAGCAATTGTATAGTCTTCAACTGATTTATCTCTTGACAAAGCCATTGCAATTATTTTTAGTTTTTCAAAGCCAGCATTTTTTTCCATTACATTTTCCATTTTTTTCTTCACTGATTTCGCAGCCTTGCTGTTAATGCTGTAGATTGTCTTCACCGCATCACATCAACTGTCAGCCCTTTCAACCTAACCTAAACCTAACCTCACCGCATCACTTATAATTTGTGTGATGGAATTGAGCGATAAACCACGTGATTCAAGTTTTGAAATTGATGTTACTAGAAACCCATAGCTTGATGCCAAAAATTTAAGTCGGCTTTCAATTCAATTTTTTAAGAAGATCTGTACAAATTTTTACTGATGCGGCTTCCTCGTTGTCAAAAGCATAAAAAATCCGAACAATCTTTTCAAAATGATTGGCGTAGTAGTTCATTTTCGCGTTATGATTGGTTGTGAAGGAAGTTCCAGTCCAGGTTCCATGTCTCCAAAAGTTTTCACTCTGGATGGAGCTTTAATTTTTTTTCTGATTTTTTATTTCGTCTTTTCGTTCTTATTAATGCTTTGTTTTTATTGCTTGCCTTTACAAAAAAAAGGAAAATATGCAATAATATGCCTTTTGAAAGCAAAAATGCAAAAATATGTATTTTCAGTGAAATATGCAAAAATATGCCCTAACAGATGACGTTTAAAAGACGAAGATTTCAATGAAACGCATTTCTATCACAGTCTCGTGTTAATAGTGATGTTAACAAAAAATATGTTCGAACATATTTTTGGTTGCCCTAGTTATAACTTATAAGCTAAACAAACAAATATTGCTCTAGTTTGTAGATTCGTGTTCGAAATTTAAAATAAAATTAAATATTGGTTTTCAAATCCTGTTGAGTACTCAGATATGATGGAATTAATTCATTGACGTGTTATGGTGTTTGCATTTTAACTTTAAAAATTAAAGTTTACATAGTCAAGTTAAAAGTTAATTATTGTAAATCTAGATTAAGCTTAAGCAGGAGAAATATGCATGGCATATATAAAATTTAATTTTGAGAGTTATTATCATATTTCTACCAAACACCAAGTTGACAGCAAGAATTTTTAATCACCTCCTAGAATGTCGGGTAGTTCTAAAAATTTGAAATTTTTTAACTATGTGAGTAGCGTCATACTAATGTACATATGTACCGAGCATTTTATGCATGCGTTACAAAATAGTACTCGTAGTAGGTGTTAGAACTTATTTACAACTGTTGCCAAAATAATAGCAACATTTTCTTACTTTCAAGTTAAACTGTTACCAACTTCCCATAGGAAGTTATTGTAATGGGTCCGATTTGTCAAATTGAAAATTTTGACATTTTTCGACGTTTAAAGGTCCCTAGAGTCGAAATAAAAGTTTTTTTTAGAAAGATGTCTGTGCGTGCGTGTGTACACGTACGTTCGTACGTCCGTATGTCCGTATGTCCGTATGTCCGTATGTCCGTATGTCCGTACGTCCGTACGTTCGCGACGTTTTTTCGTCGCCCATAGCTCAAGAACCAGTAGAGATATGGACTTCAAATAAATTTTGTTATACAGATAATAAGGCAGAAAGATGCAGAAAGGGCTCTCAAGAAAATTGCGTGGGTGTTTTTTTTTTACCATAGCAGTTTAAAAAAAAGGTAAACATTTTTGGTTAACCCCAAATACGAGTATCTTACGAACCAAAAACGCTAGAGACTTGAATTAAATTTTATATAATGTATTCTAACGTGATACCAAACAAGTATATTTTTTGAAAAAAATCCAATTAACGAATTTTTTTATAAATCAAAAAAATTTGTTACCTCGAAAATTTTACGAATACAAAATGATTTTATCACCAAAACAATTTTGTGCAAAGAAAAATAACGTCTTCAACATCTGGTAAAATTTTGAGAAAAATCGAATTGACAGTTTTTTTTTTTAATACAAACCTAAAAAAACAACTTATTCCAACTTATTTTAACTTATAAGAAATATTGTTTTCAACATTCTGAAAAATGTTGAGAAAAATCGAATTGACAGTTTTTTTACAAAAAATAAAAACCTAAACAAAAAAAATTAATAAAAGTTGGTAAACATTGATTTTCGGCTCAAATATCTTTCCAAAACTTTGAGATATTGGCTTTAAACTACTTTTATCTTTTAAAAAATATTATTGTCAACATTCAGTAAAATTTTGACAAAAATCTAATTGACAGGTTTTTTACAAAAAATAAAAACCTAACAAAAAAACAATACTAAAACTTGGTAAAAATTTACTTACGATTCAAATGGCTTTTCAAAAATTAAAAAAATTGTCTTCAAACTCTTTTTATTTCACAGAAAATATTGTTTTCGATATTCAGTAGTTTTTTTTATAAAAGTCCGTTTTTTCATTAAAAAATAAAATCTACAAAAAATAGTACGCAAATTTGGTAAAAATTGATGTTCTCTCAAATTAAATTCATTCATCCAATTTGTAAAAATTTAAGAAATGCTACTTAAATTGGTAAAAATTTGTTTTCGACTAAAAATCTATTTAACAAAACTAGATTTTCAAACTAAACTATTTATTTATATGGAAAATATTGTTGGCAATTTTAAATGTTTTAAAAATAATTCAACTAACAACTTTTTTATCCCAACACGAAAACCTACAAACTTAAAAGAAAGACAAATCGACAGACGGGATGGGAAGTTATCAGTGTGGGTCGTATCCCAGTCTCTTTTTTTTTATTTATTAAGTGAAGCTTATAAGTTATAAAAAAGCTAAGTTATATTAAAAACTAATAGGTTGCCAAACTATTCAATTAAGAATTTGATAGTTACACAAAATAATAGAAATTTGTCGAATTGTTGGTAGGCTATTACTCTGGGACAATCTACATAAACTGTGATGTCTTTTAAAGGTAAATGAGAAGCGCTTTAAAGTATTGACAACAAACAAATGTATTTATCTGTTATTCAATTAAGAAACAGGTTGAACGTTCAGTTCATAAGAACAATATTCAAACTTGAAGGTGACAGCATTTGTATGATAACTTTTGTCGAAATGTATTGTGTTTTGAAGTTTTAATCAAGTGTTCCTATTTTTCTGGCCAGACTTTTTGGAAGCTTGCAGCAAATGGACTACTTTTTAAAAATCACATAACGAAACATTAAGAAAATATTTACTATTAAAAATAAATTATTAAATTTTAGATTTCTTGCTTTACACAAGTGCTAAAAAGACATAACTACCAAAAATTAACTTTTGTTCTTATTATTTTAGCCGTTACTGTATGTATAAAGTTTTTCTCAAATAATATTCTCATCTGACACGACAAACTTCACTTCTATAAGGATCATAGTTATAGTATAGTTCTTGCTCGTATAAACGGATATTACCTTGTCAGAAGCAAATAACATTAAAACTATTTTTGTCATAATGTAAAATATATGTATGTACGTTTGTGCATGTTATGACAGCATCAGGATACTTATTTCATTCAAAATATTCTCAACCAAAGCATTATAACGATAAATAATTCACTATGAACTTGAAGGAATATAATGTAAGAAGGAGTTTTTACAATAATAGAGGATTTACATACAATGTGTGTCATGAAAGTAAGTACATGCATAGTTATATATATTTATGTTGAATTTTATAGAAACATTTCGTCAACATTTTTGTATAAATATTTATTTATATGCAGAAGAAATATATGAAATGTGCGTGCATTTGATATAGGTTAAGGTTGTTATTTCATTGAGGATATTTTCGTATACAAATGTACGTTCTATTCTATTGTTTGGAAACTGTATTTTGAAATGTACTTAAGTTAATAATAATCGAAGGGTTTGCTTTTTGAAGCTCTGCAAAAGAGTTTAATATGAAATAAGTTTTCTAGTAAATAAATACGATAGATTTGTATTTGGTTTTTGTGGGAATGACATTTTATTAATAAATTTAAGGAATTGTCCAACTGTAAGAGTTTAAAAGAAAAAAGAAAAAAAAAATATATTGAATGAAAGTTTTAAAGTTTAAAGAATTGTAAGGACATTGATGCAATTTTTAAGACGATTATATGCGATATTACTGCATTTAACCAAAAACTATGGTGCTACTGCCGCCGCCGCGCGGTAAAATAACGGAAATGTGCAAGAGATTTTTATTAATTAAAGCCTATTTGGGAAATCGATTTTTTAATTTTAAATTCTCCCCTTGAATTTAAAAATGGTAACCTCAAAAATAATGACCGGAATAAACCTTTAAGACTGAGTTTTTGAATTTTAGTACATATTAAGGGTATTGCAAAATTATTCAAAAGATATTCTACTACTCAAAACTCTAAACGTGTTTATTCCAATATTAAATTGTTATAAGTTCGGTAGACTCACAACTCAGATTTTTTACAACCGATTGACTTGAAATTTTAAATATAACCTAGTTTGTATAGCAAATTTTATTACACTTCAAAATTTTCAGAAAGTAGTTAGCTTATAGCAAGCGTCAAACTACGATCAGAGGCTCATCATAAGTGCATGTGTTAGTTGTTAGTAAGAAAATAATACAATTATAGCCTAACACACGCACAAAATACAAAACATAATAATTATTAACATTTAACAGGAATTATTACAGTACAAAAAATAAAATAAATACGATAGTGGAGCTCTGGTTCTAAACAATGATTTTAATCCCACCTTATTTAAATTTAAATCTATCGATGAACAGTTTAAGTTATATAAAATGCTCATTCGACTTAAAGCTTCATTCCATACCTGCGAAACATATTCAAGATGAGGACGAACATGACAGTTGTACAAAGAAAGAGTAACATATCATTGAACTCCTTTGCCCAGCGTTTTATAAAACCAAGTGTAGAACTTGCTTTATTAATAATAAAATTAATGTGATGTGTATATTCTAAGTTGGAACAGAAATGAACACCTAAATCTTTAAATGTGGAGAAGCGACAGAGTTTTTGCTGTGATATACAATAATCAATTACACTAACGATTCGTTTTTTAGTAAAAGTTATCGTCTGGCATTTTAAAGGGTTGAGGGTAAGGCTATTTTTGCCACACCAAAAAGTGAAACTATCAATGTCGGGTTGTAAAAGGATACGATCTTGGGTGGACTTTATTATCTTAAAAATTTTCATGTCATCGTTAATATACAGGATGAATAGAAAAAGGCCAAGATGGCTTCCCTGGGGAACACCAGATTGAGCAACAAAAGGTTCAGAATGACAATTTCTAAATTTTACCTCATAGAATCTGTTTTCAAGGTATGATTTGATCCAAGCTAAGAAAAATGGTGGAAACCCAAGAGCTTTATTTGGTATTAACAATTATCTGACCACTTTTAAGGCAAGTTTTTCACTTTCCACCTCAGAAGTGTACCATTTTTGGACAAAAATCAGTGTATCGAAAAAAATCTACTTACTTTTATATCAGTTAAAAATAAATAAATTTTGTGGGGCAATAGTTCGGTGAAAACTAAGGCTTAGAGACTTACAACTCCCAACCATTCCTGTGTTTGAGTTATGTCAGTGGTTTTGGGGACCTACAATTTTATGCCAAATCCGAACGGCTGATTTGAGAAAGAACTTTTAATAACAAGAATTACTCTTAGAGGCTTAGTCAATTTCCGTAGGAGGCAGCATCCGTGAAAAAAAAACTTATAGGTACCACAGGCAGCGATTGAACCAAAGACTTCTGGCATGAAACTCCTATGCACAAACACAAACCCTCACGCCACGGGTACTACTAAAACTAAACATAGTACTATTTTTTACAGTTTTCAAGGTTAAATTACAAAAAAAAAATAAATAAATAAATTGGGTGGCGCAACAGTCCGTTGAGAACTAGGGCCTAGTGACTTACAACTCACAACCATTCCTGTGTTCGAGTACTGTTGTCAGGGATGGTGGGGACCTACAGTTTATATGCCGAATCCGAACGGCAAATTTGAGAAAGCACTTTTCATGACAAGAATTACTCTTGGAGAATTTGTCAATTCCTCGCAAGAGGCAGTACCCGTGAAAAGAACTTTAGATGGCATAGGCAGGGATCGAACCCAAGACCTCTGGCATGACAGTCCAAAATGGATACTTTTAATTTCGTATCATAACAGCATCATATGATTTATTCATAACTGTCAAAAAAGGCTCGTTTATGATCTATTTTAGGTGCCTTTAGTTATGAAGTTAAGGAAGAAATTTAAAATTTAGTAATTAAAATTCTTTGAAAATGTAATGTAGTATTATGTTCATTTAATAGCAAGCTGTTTAAAATTTGGTGCTTAAATTTTAATTTAAGATTCTTTGTTCTTTTTTTATTTAACTTGAGGTTCAGTATAAAATTTATTTCCAAATCACTATTGGTTGCTTGCTAGGTACCAAAAATGTTTCATATTCTTTTGCGGTTTCGATTACTACCAAACATTTGGTTTTACTTAAAAAAATAATACTCGTAATGTGTACATAGTTCTGATGAAAAAGTAGTTGGTTCTTCTTCTATAGTTGCGCGCATACGTAATCACGCTTATTCTGACATTCTAATGAATAGCCAATTCGTTAGAATAGATCTATTCATTAGAATGAAATTTCTGTATTTTGACATTCTAACGAATAATGTTCATCGTTGAATGAATATATTAAATGAACCGGAATGAACTCGAATTCGAAATCAGCTGTTTGAAGTTTTGATCTTATTTAGTGTGACCAAAGTAACAAAATTTAAAATTGTTCCACAAACTTCCAATTTCATTAAAACAATTGGATGGAAAACAAAAAATACCTTAACTTAAGACAAATTAAATTAATAAAGTTCTAAGTGCTAGTGATGTTAATTATTTAAAAAACCATCAATGAAACTTTGAATATGGGAACATAAATTTAAGTTTATTGATATGAAAAGTAAAAAAAATACATTACAAAATTTTGTACAGCTAACTCAGCACCTTTAAATCTAATAAAATAATTAATGTACTTATAATTCGATTTTCTTTTGTCCCACATGCATTACCAAAAAAATGTAACTTTGAAGTCTCTTTATTTGAATCACACCTGGTCACACTTCACAATTGTCAACAAGAATCAAAAAGTAACACAGTCGTTAAAATCGTTTAAATTGTCTCAAATTGTCTCTCAAAAATTCAAATTGTTTTATTTATACAAAATCAAAACAGCATAAATAGAAGAAGAATTATGGATGCATCAAATCCATTAATTTGTAAGAAAACCTTTTGCGATTTCATGGTTTTCTTCCATTAATTTTATAAGAACTTCCTTTTGTTCTCTAGTTGTCCAATTTGAGTGTGACTGTGACCTTTAATAAAAACATCAACAGATTTTCAT
Source organism: Eupeodes latifasciatus (assembly GCA_920104205.1). Classification (NCBI taxonomy): domain Eukaryota; kingdom Metazoa; phylum Arthropoda; class Insecta; order Diptera; family Syrphidae; genus Eupeodes; species Eupeodes latifasciatus. The sequence continues at coordinate 161,267,071 of OV049926.1, forward strand.
AAAAATGTATTCCATTTTCTTTATTTTTGAAAAAAAAAAAAAAAAAACAGAACTTACATGTTTTTCTTTTAATTCTCTCATCAAGATGTGAACGCTTAATAAATGACGTTTGTTTCGAATGATTAGAAAGTCAAAAGTTTGCTTTAGTTTCGAATTAAAATGAACTTTCGAATCGTTAGAAAGTGAAAATACGTATCATACGAATTCGAATAGCTTTCGAACGAAAGAGAATGTCAAAATAAGGGTGAACATAAAACTGGAAAGTTGCAAACAAAACATTATTATTATTATATAAAAAAGTATGTATAAGGTAAAAGAAATTTATAAACAAAAACAGGACGACAATTTGGAACTAGAATTTTAGCTGTAAAAAAAGAATATAAAGTAAAAATACATGGATGTGGAGGGTGTCCATCAATTGGAGAGCTTTAGGGCCTTTAGCTCTTCCAAAAATTTGGCCTCTTGGAAATTTTATTCAGCTGATTCAATTCCAAGAAATTGCCCTGGTCCTGTCTCATTTTAAGCTTTTTAATATTGGCCAACTTCTTTGCCACATGACGAACTTTCTTTTCTTTTTCGCTGTTTATACATAACTCGTTTGTCGTTCTTGTTCTTATTATTCTCGTTAGCTGCACTATTGTCGGCTCCAGCTCCTGCTCCTGCTTCAGATTCAGGATTTGGTTTTTGCTGTTGCTGTTGCTGCTGCTTCTGATTATTTGTTGAACGTTTTTTATTGGCATTGGCATTAGGTGTGGCTACGGAAGTTGCACCGTTGTTGGCATCGTTTTCAGAGGTAATGGCAGTTGCTACGGCATTGGCATTTTGACCATTGACAGATGGCTCTTTCTTCGTCTTTGGATTTTGTTTCTTTTGACGAGAATTTTGTGTTCCTTTTTTCTTTCCTGATGAATCCGGAAGTATTGCTGATGGCTGTGGACCTATCTTTTCCGGGTCCTTTCCTTCCTTCAACAAACGGAAATGGGGTGGTTGATAGGCTTGTTTACTTGCTTCAGGCTGACTAGGTTTTATTCCTTCGAACTTAACTTCAGAAATGGATTTCTCTTTGAAAACTCCATTGGCAAAACGTTGCCATTCAACGCCGAGAAGTTCTGGTCCTTTTGGTCATACTGTTTCATGCAATAGTGCTCCACAATAATGCCAAATTTTAAATCCATTTCCAATGCGAAGTCTTGGGGCTGTGGTGGCCGTAACAAAAGTCTATCTATCGGGATTCCATTCTAATAGGGTTGAGTCATATGCTTGCATATCGGTTATTTTTTTCTTCTTGGCTACGTCCCACATTTCGATGTATTCACGTAAATTTCCGAAACCAGCTAATATTAGAAGATTTTCGAAGTCATTAAAATAAGCACAATTCCTGGGAGCTTCACCAAAATTGAAGATGACATCACATTTCAAATTGTAAAGTGTTGCCTTCGAAGGCATATAACCATAAACAACAACAAACTCAGTTGCTTTTGGACTCCATTTAACTGCATGCACGGGAACTTCTTTGGATAGAGTAACGCAACAGGTGTCTCCCTTAGTTGACATAAAGTGTACACTGTACAGCTTGATTGCCATAGTAAGATGCACCACTTTTGTCAACTTCAGTGCTAGTCAACAAAAGAATCCCGGTACCACGTTTATTCCATAAAATTTCAACTCCATCTGCCTGAAAGAAACTCTTACACGCAATCGTTTGGGTGTGCTGCAAAGCTGCACATGCTTGCACATGGAGGGGGCACCTTTTGCGCCTTGTGTATAGAAGACTAGATATGGCGGACTATTGCCTGGGACCACCGAAAGTAAACCATTTCGACCGCCACCTATTTTTTTAGAGGTAGCTGTAAAACCTGCGCCTTCACCACCCAGATCATAAAACAGCGCTTCTCCACCCACAACAAGGGCAAAAAGCGATTCATTCGATGACCATGATGGCTCCCAGTCAGTTTGCTTCTTTTGAACTACCGCGTATACCTCGTTGCCAGTTTCTACTTCGTATACGTATAGATTGGGTGCTCCTTCTGGCTTATCCTTGGTAATGGCAAAGCTTTCCCAGGTCGATAGGTAATTGCCACGTGGTGAGAATTTAAGATAAAATGCTTTGGGTCTTGGCAAGGAGCATTTAATTTGCCAATCACAAGTCCTGAGGATCTTAACCTCGACACCATTCGAAAAGGCAAAGTACCGACCGTCTGGGCTGAATGTAGTTGACCGAGAATTTTTCGTACCCTCTAGTGGAAGATTTTCTTTTGGCTCGAAGGGTTTCTTAAGACCCGACGAAGCCCAAAGTTCAATTCCAGCGCTAGAGCGAATTGCAAGGGCAGGAGAATCACCTTCCACAGCCATTGTGTCAAAATTCTAACCTAAAAAACGATTTTATGTGATTTTGCTTTTAAAAAACCCACAAAAGTACAAAGTTGACAACCACAAATCTGTTCCAAAAAAACTTTACTTCTGTCTGTGCTTACGTCTATTTTTGCAGGAGTATTGTAATCTAAGCTAAATGGTACGAAGCATTTACTTGCCAATATCCCTTATGCTGGGTTTTATTTCATTAGGATTATGGGAATTATTTCTTTCATTTAACTTTTTCTGAATTTCTAACTCTTAGTGTTGCTTTATGGTACTTTTTGCGGTTTTAATTGCATTTTAAAAGTTTAACATTGAAGGTGCAAATGAAGGCTTAAGAAAATTCAAAAGTTTTTAGAATCATTTGATTCGATTTGATTTTTCCATTCTAATTTATGAATAATTTTCATCTTCAATTTTAGAGACTTACATATTTCGAAATGAAAACAAAAAATTATCTCAATTGTAAATTGTTGTGTTTTCTTATTTCTATGAAAATGAGCGTCACTTTTTTAAAAACAATTACATGGACTTTTGTATGTATGTGTTTTCGTAAACCAAATAAGTTGGTATCAATAGATGAGCTCAGAACCAAAAACACTTTAAGTTGGAAAACTTAGATAATTCGTCGGAAATAATAAGCTTTAACGAATTGAAAAATTTTTCAAATGCTAATTGGAAAATCCGATATCATAGGTTTTTGGATATCTCATATTTCTTGTGCTGAAACCAATACTTTCATTGAATTTAAAATTATTTTAAAATACTTCAATTCGAACAAATTGTACAAAAGTTTAATGATTTAATACATCGTATTGGAATAAATAAATATATATTATATATTCTTGTTTTGTTTTTGTTTTAAATAATTCACACGTAAATGAATTAAATTCATTTGAATACAAAATTTTCCTTTGAAAATGGTTTTGAATTCTCAAAATCGTTTTGTCCTTGGCATGCAAATAAGAATTTTAAATTATACAATTAGGGTTTTGAAAAAAAAAAAATAAATAAAATAAATGAAAACATTTTAAAACACCTCAAACAATATAATTAACACTTATTTTTGGTTAATTTAAAATTCAGTTACCATGAAAATACGAATATAAAATTTATTATGCATAGGAAGCGAAACAATTAGCATTGTTTTTCATTTTCATTCTAGGAAATCCTAGAAATGCTCAAACGATTTTCTTTTTTGTTCCGTATTTTATTTTCTATAATGCTCTTGAATGAATGTCAACACTATAACATTAAATAAACTGATGTGCATAAATTGCACTGCAGCATAATAAGCTTTTCTTTCCTTCGTTTTGCTTCGACTTTTGGATTTGGCGGTTTATCGATTTTCACAAGCTGCGATGTAAATCTACATAATATATCTGTATAGAAACGTCTTGTTTTCAATTAGCTTAAGTCAGAGCTCAGAGTTGGCTATAAAGACATAAAATTGTTGTAGTGTGGTCAAAAATGTTGTATTTCCAATTGAAATAGATAAAGTGGCATATTTTTAGATAGATAGGTAGGTAGGTATGTAAGATGGGTTTTGTAAAGCGAAACAGGTTAACATTTGGTGCCAAGAAAATGTAGATGTTTATACAATTGGAAACGCGATTACAGGGACTGCTTGTTTTGCAATAAATATTCTAAAACAAACATAATTAGTATTCAGGTCAGGATATGAAGGTTTTTTTTTTGCTTTTCTTTTTGTTTTGGAGCAGAACCTAATTCACGCCCGAAAACTTTTGCGGGTATTTAGGTATAGACCTAGAATAACATTTGGAGGACATAAAGAGCAAAAACCAAGGAATTTTTATTGTTTGGTTTTGGTAAGGCTCCAGTCAGTATAGGTATAAACCTTATGTAACTAGAGGATGATTGGACAACAACAAAGGAACTGGTTGACAGTCATTCATGGTACTCAATAATGAATGAATGGTGGTTGGGTAAGTTGTGTAAAAAGTTACTTCATTGAATTTCATAAGGAGACTTTGCTGTGTTTTTTTTTTTTTTTAACATAAAAGTTTTGTGGAAGTTCATGATGTCTGTTGAGGCATGAAGTTTCACCATAAATTAAAGTAATTGGATGGAAGGCGAATGTTTTCAGATATCAACCGTCAGACATCGATAAAAATGTGTAGGAGTGGTATCGATATGTTCTTAAACGAATTTTCATCTATTTTGTATATTCAATTGAGATTTTCATTGAATACTAAGCACATTAAATAGGTAAAAAAGTAGAAACATGATTGGATTAAAAGTTTTTATATGACTATTGTCAATTGATATAAAATTAAACATGCAAATAAATTGTGTCAAGTTGAGTAAAATGGGCGCCATAGAATGTGAATTAAAAAAAGTTATGTTTTTAAAGTAGTAAGAAATGAATGAAAATGTTTATTATTAAAGACGGTGTTCAGTTTGGAATCTTTTGAGGTGACATGTTTTGATATTTCATTCCCAATCATTAAAACAATTAAAAATTGTTGCCTCACTTCCTATATTTTTTTAACTACTAAATTGGGCGGAATAACATTGTTTTTTTTTTCAATAAGAGGTTTCATTTTGAATATATGTACGTAATCAAGCCATAAATTATGTTTCAGTTTCAGTTTTGCCTCTGTTATCATGGAGTGAGTGATGCGCTAAAAAAAATAGAATCGAAACAATTGCGCAACATATTTAAGGAAAAAACGAGGCTCCCATGCAACGAAATGTTAAGTTTGAGCCAAAAAAACCTTGGTTTGATTTAGCTTGTTTTATGGCCAGGAAAAATGCTCTTAAACAACATAAATCTTTTAGAAAACTGAACCTGGAAACATGTCGTAGAAACTACTATGATGCCAACAAAAAATATAGAATTTTATGTAAAACTAAAAAACAAGCTTATTTCGTTAGCCTTACTAGGAGTCTTGAATCTGTTCATTCAGCACGAGAGTGGTGGAAGATTGCTAAGCAAATACGCGGACAGTCGATTAAAACCACAACTTCAATAAAAGTAAATGAATTTAAAATGCATTTTGAAAGCTTACTCTCGCAATCAAATGATTCAGCTAGTATCTCATACGCTCTTCCTCAGCGACATGTTCCAGAGTTAGATTACCCCATTGAGCTGCACGAGATATATTCTGCTATATCTTCATCAAAAGATTTGAAAACTCCTGGTTTTGATGGAATACCGTATGAATTTTATAAAAATGCATGTCCATCTCTTATTTAAGAAATACAGAAGCTATTCACTGATATTCCTGAAACTGCAACGCTACCATCATTTTTCAGAAAATCCATTATATACTTACTGTTCAAGAAAGGAGATACAAATGTTAAGTCAAACTATAGAGGACTTTCATTTCTCGATACGCTCTATAAGCTGTTTACTACAGTTCTCTTGAACAGACTGTCAGCTTGGTTAGAAAAAAAACAACATCATCAATGAATTTCAAGCTGCATAGAGAACCAACTATTCTACTGTGGACCAAGTTTATAATCTTTCATGCATAATTCAACTTCAACTCTGCCAAAAGAAGAAACTCTACGCTTTTTTCATCGATCTTAAGGCTGCTTTTGATAGCATTGACAAGAATTCTCTTATTTATAAGCTATCGACTCTGGGAATATCTTCGAAGATACTGACTACTATAAAGTCTCTTTATAAGGATACTACTGCAGCTGTTTGGGACGGTTCGTGCTTGTCAGACTTCTTCCCCACGAAGAAAGGTGTTCGTCAAGGATGTGTGCTAAGCTCTCTTCTTTTCGTTCTGTTTTTAAATGATTTTCATAAGGAACTTCCAATCGGTATTGTTTTAGACGATCTTCAAATTAATGCCCTCTTATATGCGGACGATATTGTACTGTTGTCAGATAATCCTTCCAATTTGCAACAGCTAATTGAGGGTTTTAAGACTTACTGCATTCAATGGAATCTTGAAATAAATCTTAATAAGTCGGAAATAGTAATATTTCGCAATGGTGGAAGAAGAGCAGCGTGCGAAAAATGGTTTTACAATAATTCTGAAATAAAGGTGTCTAATCAATACAAATATCTTGGCGTAGTGTTTAATTATAACATGTCTTGGAATGAGCATCTAACAAACAGATTGGGATCATCTAAAAATTCCATCAATGCAACGTGGTCGAGACTGCTGCGAGACAATACCGTCCAACACTCAACAAAGTTCAAAATATACAATGCTGCCTCAAAAGCTATTATGTTGTACTGTGCTCAAGTTTGGGGATACCGCGAATACAACCAAGTCGAAAAATTGCAGCGTTTCTTCATGAAAAGATGCTTCTTATTGCCCGATAATACGCCTAACTATGCTCTGCACATTGAAACAGGTTTACCGAAGGGTTTTCTAACGTCCCTCCAGCTACATTTTTCTTTCATAAGACGAAATCTAAATCTTCCTAATAATAGATTACCCAACATTTTATCGAAAGCTATTATAAACAAGAAAATCTTCTGGGCTAAGGAATGGTTGGATCTTTTTCAGGGATGTTCGTTGGATTTTTCTTTTGACATGAATCTACTTGAATGGCCCAGCTTACATAACATTCTCTTACTGAAAATGAAAGAAAAACACTGGACTGAATTTACAGTTAGTGCGACACAGTCTCAATTTCACGATGAATATTGCAACTTGATGTACTCTGGCATACCGAACTACTTTGATGACTCCAATTCACGTGATATCAATGGAAGAGCCTTCCAAGGAGACACAGATGGAATATGTACATTATGTAATATGGATGAATCGAAAAATACCATGCACTTCATTGGAACCTGCCCAGTATTCAAAACGTACAGAAAAACATTTCTTGGCAGCGGCATGCTTTCTCATTCTCAACTTCTCAACATTCTTAATGGCTACTGCTACTCAAACTTATATTACTTCTTAAAAGCGTCAATTAAATATCGCAATCTTATTATAAATGAATTTTCATAACATATATGTATGTAACTTAATTTACTTACTAAGCTTATATATTTTTAAATTTCCTTTTTAACCTGACAGGCAACTTAAAGTTATTGTCAAAACTAATTTTAAACCAGCAATACTCATTTCTTGTAAAATCTTTTTGAAAATAAAATTATATATCTATCTATCTATCTATCTATCTGTCTATTTAAGGAATAAGTTCGCGCAAAACCGCAATATTTTTCGGGAATCGGGTTCTCCTCCAGTTTCACATATCTTCAAGAGAAATTGACCAGTCCAAAAAGTAGTTGTTCGAGCGTTGCCAACTTTTGTACGCTTATGAAAGCAGTAACAGAACTAATACCCCTAAAACCTTTTCGGAAGAGAAAGATAATGTCCACAGAATAGGATATATTTAGCAGATCCACATCAATACTACATTATTAGAGAGCATCTATGCATAAAGGGCTATATAGGCTCTACAAATCATTTGTTAATACCTCGATCCAAAAAGTTTTCGTGGAAAGAGTGAAAAGGCTTTTACTGTGGCACGCCAGAAATGAGCATGAAATAATTCTTTTTTTTTTCGAATGAACAGATTTTTAACGTCGAAGAAGCTTAAAACAAAGAAAACGATATATTTTATGTGACACTATCATATCATATCAAACTAAAACTATCGTTTTAAGGGTCCATCACCACACTTCTGTAATGGTTTCATTGAAAGTCTCACTCCAAAGTGCTACATAACGCAAGTTCTGGGAACAAATTTGAAAACGGTTGAAAAGTTTTATTTTAGAAAAAGTGGTATAGGGTTTGTTGTTTTGTAAATTGTTTAACAAAAAACCTTTTCAATGGAGATAGATAAATTCTTCTACAAGATTCTGGTGAGACAAACAAAGCCAAGACAATACTACATAAGTGTTTTGATGTCTATATATTAGGTTTTAAAGAAGTTTAAGATTAGCTCTCGGGAAGTCCATATTTTAATCCTTGAGATTATTTTTTGTTGTTATTAGACAGCGTGCCTGAAAGACTTCTTAGGGGAATTTTTAAACTCTTAAGATACAGTGTCAAAAATATCAATAGAAACAGAACGTACCACTATAGGTCGATGACCACATTGTTTAAGTGATGGAATTAAAGCTTAGGTCGGCCATTTTGAGTGAAACAATGAATAGAAAATATTATATAATTCTTATCTTATGGTGTTTTATGCTTGTAACAAAACTTCAAAAGTAAGAGTTTTGAAAAACATTATTTTTTTATTTTTCTTATTTTGTTTATTCAACTAGCAATTATTATGTATAATAAGATTTAAAAAAAAAAGAATATACCTATTTTACAAAAAACAAAAAATAATAATAATTTTTCGATGTGTCAAATTATGCACGTTTAAGTTTCAAGAGATTAAACATCGTCTGTTAATTGAGTCTCTCCTGTGCTTTGTTTATTTTACTGTTATTCCACAAGTAACAGTTGAGATAATTATAATCTTTTGAAGTTTCTTGTAAATAAAAGTTGTTTTTTAAACGTTTAGTGCGGATTATTACCCGTGTTTTGTTGGAAAATCTATCCATAGTATAGTAGGATTTTACACGAATAACAAAAACAATATCCAAAGTATGAATAACACCGATAAAAGTTAGAGTAGAATCTTACTATGGATGGGTTTTTGACATTTATGCGAGTCTCGAATGGATCTTATGTGATTTCGTTCTTAAATGTTGGTACGATTGATATTGCATTTGTATCTCGATGGCTGTGTTCGTTGAGTAGTTGTGCATTTGGAATCATGTGTGGTTTCCATTGGGGAAAAAAAATCAATCTATTACTGTTGATATTATTTAGTTTTGTTAGTGAAAATGGACTAACTGGGGTTATTTTGCAAGAGAAAATAATAGAAAAGATATTTATGTTTTGCTATGTTTCCACCAAAGGTTTATCTCAGTTTAGATTAAATAAATCTTTTTGGTGTTTCCACCGCAAAAGAAGATTTAAAAATGATTAAGTATGACAGCACTTTCTAAAATGCAAATGGTGTTTCGATGTTTTTGATGTGTGAAGTGTGTTGGAAACGCTTTTAATAAAGTACTAAATGGAAAGGGTCTAGTACATTTTGATCCCTTCTGATGGGATTCGGTTCTTATACTTGGCAAGCAAAGGACGAGTTTTTTGTTAAATTTAAGATTCATTAAATAAAGTTAATAGAAATTAGTAGATAACTTCTTTTTTCATTTGATTGGAACACAACAAAGTGCAAGTGAGATAGTTTGATTCGTATTAAACAATGAAGAATTGATTAGTTCAGCACCATACACCATACTGCATGTCCATTTTTTTTTTGTAATTTTATTAAAACAAAACTATATTTTTTTTACACAAACATGCAAATAAACAGACCATAATGCATTATCTGTTAAACCAACTCCTCCACACAGGTTTTTCTTCTCAAATTTTGACTCGACTCCGATCTCCGACGGGAATCGAGTCAAATTAAGCTCATTTCAACTCGATTCAGGTATATAAAGAATTGAGGCGATCTTCAAGCTCGCTTCAACACCACATGTTAATGTAGTAGTCTACGAACAAACCCCCTCTTTGAAGCAATTTTTAAATGAACTTTTTTTTATAGAATCTCAATTTCCAGATATTTTCTTACCATTTCTTCTTAAAAATTGTCCATTTTCTTAGTTTTAGTTAGTTTTTTTTTGCTAAGTTAATTTTAACATTTGATTTTCACAAAACTTTCTTCTATTTGTGTTTTTGTTTTATTATTATTCTGACAGAACTTCTTTCAGTTGTACCAATTTTTAAATACAAAAATCTGGCTACTGCGGATCGTTTTGTTGGGAATTTCTCACTGTACTATATATGGAATACCAAAAAAACGCACTTATTGTCAAAATGAAAATTATTTTTTAAAATATCCTGGACCGCGCTATTATTTACTAAAAAGTGGTAAATCATCCCGCGAAATATTAAAACTATTAAAAATTTCAAAAACTTCTGTGCTTTACATTAGAAAAAGCAAGAATATTAATGAACCATCAATAAAAAAAGAACGGAAAAGACTACTTACTGACTTGGATGCTAGAAGAATAGAAAGGGAGTTGAGAAGTTGTGGATCCGAAACACCTAAACAGGCAGCCAAAAAAAAAAACAAGTCAGTTAGTGAATGGACTACACGCCGGGCACTCAAAAGAATTAGATTAGCCGCTAAAGAGATACCAAAGAAGCCTCTGCTTTCAGCGAAAAATACTCGTATTAAGGCCAGGTTAGCTTTTGCTAAAAAGCACAGACAATGGACCATAGACCAATGGAAAAAAGTCATTTGGTCCCACGAGACAAAAGTCAATAGAATAGGAAAGGATGGTAAAGCTTTTTATTGGTCAAGGTCAAGTCAAGTTCAAAAGACCGTGAAACATGGAAGAGGCTCGGTGATGGCTTGGGGCTTTTTCTCGTGGAACTCTATCGGACCCTTATGAACTAAATACTAAAAGAAGGAAACATTTTTTTAAACGTGCATAATTGGGCAGTGAATTAATTAATTTTTGTTTTGTAAAATATATCCTTTTTTGAAAAAAATATTATAAATAATAAACGTTAGATTAATAATCTAAATAATAAAAATTAAAAAGATTTTAATTTGATTTCAAACGCTAAGTTTTAGTAAATTATTCAAATAATTGAAAACATTTGACCACTTTTTCTCGTCACTGTACATACTGCAATTTGGGCAGCTTAGATTTTTAAATCTGTCATCTTCTGATATTTATTTGACAAGTAAAAACCACGCTTCTACTTAAAATGGAATGATGTACACTCCAACATAGCATTTAAACTGTTAAATTTCAATACAAAAATTATGAACATTTTTAAGTTAAAGTTCGCTGTTCTGTGCAACTGCTCTACAATTGATTCAAAACATTTAAGATCATATACGTAAGGTTATCGGAATTGGATTTCAGCTGTAAACACCATACAAAAATATATTATATTAAGATATATTTTTTTTCGAAGTTTACTGCATCAATTCACGCTAAATTTTATATTCACGCTTATTCTGACATTCTAATGAATAGCCAATTCGTTAGAATAGATCTATTCATTAGAATGAAATGTCTGTATTTTGACATTCTAACGAATAATGTTCACTGTTGAATGAATATATTAAATGAACAGGAATGAACTCGAATTCGAAGTTAGCTGTTTGAAGTTTCGATCTTATTTAGTGTGACCAAAGTAACAAAATTTAAATTTTGGTCCAGAGGCTTAATTGGACTACTTTTCTTCGAAAATGAGCAAGGAGTGGCCGTTACAGTCAATGGCGATCATTATCGGGCCATGTTGAACGAATTTTTGTTCACAAAAGAAGGATATTGGCAAAATTTGGTTTCAACAGGACGGAGCTACGTGCCACACAGCCGAAGCTACACTCGATGTTTTTATAGCATTTTCAAAAAAAAAAGTTATTTCGCGGACCCTTTAAGAACTATCGTCTTTCTAAAGACGGATTTATGTTCTTACTTAACACCATATCATCCGACATGACTACTCGCAGAAGACAAAATGCTGTTCCGTTTATCATTAAGTTATCAGCAGCATTGGAGTTTTTGGCAACAAGAGGTTACCAAAACCAAATCGGTGGTGACAAGAACGCTGGACGTGCACAGCAAACCATGTCAAAAATACCTGCCGAAGTTTTGACTTCAATCGAATAAGTCATGTGCCCGCTGATGATGAATTTTGAAATGAATAAGGAAAAGAAACGAAAGTCCAAACAATAATTTTGGCAAAAATCACAAATTCCCAGTGTAATTGGGGTGGTAAAATAATAAAACACAAAAAGTTGAATGAAAAACTTTCAAATTCAAATTGCATATTAATAATTTATAACATTTTACTTACACTTTGACAAAAAAAACTTCGCTTTTGAATTCTACTTTCGAGTTACGTAGTTCCTCGTTTATTCGAAAGTTCATTAGAATATAGTTGGCATTGGCACTACTAGAACTATTCGACTCTCGTCGAAATCGAGCAATTTCATTGTAGAATCGAGTTACATAGTAGGGCCCCTTAACTTAAGAAAAATTAAATTAATAAAGTTCTAAGTGCTAGTGATGTTAATTATTTAAAAAACCATCAATGACACTTTGAATATGGGAACATAAATTTAAGTTTATTGATATGAAAAGTAAAAAAAATATATTAACAAATTTTGTACAGCTAACTCAGCACCTTTAAATCTAATACAATAATTAATGTACTTATAATTCGATTTGCTTTTGTCCCACATGTATTACCAAAAAAATGTAACTTTAAAGTCTCTTTATTTGAATCACACCTGGTCATACTTCACAATTGTCAACGAGAATCAAAAAATAACACAGTCGAAAAAATCGTTTAAATTGTCTTTCAAAAATTCATTGTTTATATTTATGAAAAATCAAAGCAGCATAAATCGAAGAAGAATTATGGATGCATCAAATCGATTGGGGATTCGATTTGTAAGAAAACCTCTCGCGATTTCATGGTTATCTTCCATTAATTATATAAGAACTTATTTTTGTTCTTTAGTTGTCCAATTTGAGTGTGACTGTGACCTTTAATAAAAACATCAATAGATTTTCATAAAAATATATTCCATTTACTTTATTTTTCGGAAAAAAAACAGAACTTACATGTTTTTCTTTTAATTCTCTCATCAAGATGTGAACGCTTAATAAATGACGTTTGTTTCGAATGATTAGAAAGTCAAAGTTTGCTTTAGTTTCGAATTAAAATGAACTTTCGGATCGTTAGAAAGTGAAAATACGTATCATACGAATTCGAATAACTTTCGAACGAAAGAGAATGTCAAAATAAGGCTGATTGACTCCTAAGGCTATAAACTTATGGGCTAAAAAACCCCAAACAATTTAGTTTTTCCTAATGAAAAATTCCGTTTTAATACGAATAGTAGGTTTTTGTTTAATATTGATTCAATTTTAACATCCCTCCGTATCGTTCTCATTGAAAAAGATTTTTCTATCTCAACAAATTCTTGTCTCATCCGGTATCAAAGTCTTGGTTTGAAAATTCCTAGCAGTTTAAAATTCACAACAATACGTTATACAGGGTGGGCCATGAATTAGTTAAAATTTGAAAAAATCGTATAAAAAAAACCATTTAACATATTTTAGAAATCGTTTATTTACGAGAAAGCTAATTAGTTGTAATTTATTTTTTAAAAATTATATCGTCTAAATGACCACCGTTTCGGTTTTTGCACTCATCTAAGCGAGTCCTGAAGTTTTCGAATACTCTTCTGCAAAGAGACCGCGAGATCACCGACATCTTTTCGATGATTTTTTCTTTAATTTGACGGAGTGTATTCGGTTTATCAATGTAGACACGACTCTTTAAATAACCCCATAAAAAGAAGTCTGCTGGGGATAGATCTGGACTTCTGGGTGGCCATGGGATGTCACCTCGTCTGGAAATCAGCTTTTCCGGAAACATTTATTTGACCACTGGCAAGGACTCGTTCGATGTGTGACATGTGGCTCCATCTTGTTGAAACCATGTGTTACGATTATAGCCAGCAAATTCCAGTAGCATCGGTGCTAAAAACTCCCGTAATATTTTCACATACTCGGTAGAATTAACAGTAACTGAACGGCCTCGAAAATCTTCAAAAAAGTAAGGTCCGATGATTTCTTTTGCTGAAATTGCAGCCCATACAGTTACCTTAGGAGAGTGAAGTGGCCTCTCATGTTTAGCCTTAGGATTTTCGCTGCTCCAATATCTGCAATTCTGTTTGTTTACATGTCCTGGGCTTCGTCAGAGAATAAGATGTTGTCAAAATTACTGAATCGAGTTAACATTGTTTTGGCATATGACTTACGCAAATTTAAATCATTAGGGTTTAGTTCTTGCACTACCTGGATCTTATATGGATGTAATTTCAAATCTAATTTCAAAATACGGCGTAATGATGTGCGGGATAATCCTAATTCAGCCGAACGTTTACGCGTCCATAAATCTGGATCACGTCGAACAGAAGCAGAAACTTGCTGCACGTTCTCTTCGCTTCGAGAAGTCCGCGGGCCGCCGGTTTGTTTCACATTTAGTGTAGATCCCGTCTCTTCGAAATTCTTCACCCATTTCTTTATTAAAGGAGCACTTGGGCACTGACTTAAGTCGTGTAAACCATATTCAACGCGAAATAAGCGTCTCACAGTAATGAGCGAAAAGTTGTTTAAATAAAACTGTTTCACGCAGTAAGCGCGTTGCGGCCCCGCGAAGCGATCCATTGCGACTAAATTTCCAAGAAGCGAGCTAGTGCCCCCGCCCGCGCCCACGCCCTGCGCGGCAATAGTTTGCGCGGTAAGTTACATTTAAATGTTAACGAATTCTTGGCCCACCCTGTATAATAATCAAATTAAAATTGAATGTGTTTATACTTACAAAACGTAAAGATTACATTTATTTTGAGCTTAATTAACCAAATTTGTTCTTAAATTCAAGGTTAACAGCAGAACATATATACATATGTATGTAGGTACCTGTATCTATTTTTATTGAGTAAAAATTTCATATTTACACGATCTTAATAGAAAAAAAAAATTATTATTTTATCTTGGGTTTTATTTTGCTGCAAATATATTGTATGCATCAATAAAGATACCGCACAAGCAAATATTTCTTTTAATAAACATACATACATACATATATGTAATGTACAGAAACATGAGTAAATATTGGCTCTATAATGAGGTATTGTGGGCCAAAATAAATCATTCTTCTATTATTTTATGTAAACATTTTAATTAATTGCACTGAGTGCCTATTGTTATAGTAAATTTTAAGAAAACAACAATATTTAAGTGTTTTTTTTTTATGTTAAATTAGCAAATATTTTCATTACAATAAAAATAGTCGGATAATAATGATTTATCTCAGATGTAGTAAGCTAGCGTTAAATTGTTTTCTTAAGTAAAGTCAATCTAAGCTTTCGAAAAATAGTTTTTAACGCCTCTTCAAATAAGTATTTTCGTAATTGGTTGCTATTTTCGTTTGAAGGTATGTCAAAATGTTTTTTACAGAAATTAAAATATTTATAGGAAAAATAACAACTCTCAGCTGTCAAATTTACAAAAACCAAGCACACCTTTTTTTAACTTTATGTTTTCTGAGCGTATTTTAAATCATATCGAACTCTTTTTTTACATTGACTTCTTATTCTGAAATCTGTCGAACAAAGAAAGGTAATAAACGCAGAGACGAAATTCGTGTATAGGGTTTCCAATAAGAGGTTTTATGATGGTATTACAAAAATAAAGGTTATATTTTAAGAGGAATTGATTGATTATTGTTTCATTGTAAACAGGACATATACCATTATTAACAAACTAACCAATTCGATAATTCGATAATGGATGGGTGTATGTTCTCGACAACTTAACGAATTCCGAAATTGAAAAACATTGACCTAACTCTTATCTTTCACGTGGACCCAAAGAAAAACCTCTGAAGGTGTTAAAATATAAGATGTCAGGAGCCAAATGTGATCATCCCTTAAAAAAAATAAAACTGTCTGAAAACATTTTTTGCAAAACAGCGAATAGAAAATTGATGTGAATGCAAAATTTTCATAAAATGGTTTGGTGAAGCGTGTTTCGTTGCATTTAAAGTAATGGCGTAGTGTTTACTTGTAAAAATGCAAAAAAATATAAGATGGCTATACAACGAATCTCTATTTATGGAAAACCATTATAAAACTGAAGCTCAGAAAATAGTTCATAAACGAATCTTTTTTTGACACATTTAAATGACATTGACATTGACTCGGACCACTACCTCGTTGTAGCCAAGGTAGGGCTACGGATATCCCGGTCCAAGCCAAAACAAGGAAGTACTGTGAGAAATTTCGACGTTAGACGGCTACAATCGCAAGAGACTGCCATGTCCTTTTCCGATCGAGTCTCTAGTAACCTCTTAAGGAGTCCTATGCTGCATGTATTAAGCATTGAAAACCAGTGGCAACATTGTCTTGCAGCCATCAGAGATGCCGCCTCTGAAGTGCTAGGTTTCACACGTCCACAACAGCGAAACCCCTGGTTTGACGACGAATGCCGGCAAGCGCATGCAGCGAAGCAAGAGGCATACAAAACGGCGCTGCACAGAAGGACCAGAGCTGCTCGCGAGCTCTACGAGCAGAAGAGGAGAGAGGAACACCGGCTTCTTAGATGGAAAAAAAGAGAGCACGAGAAGCGCGCGATCGAGGAGATAGAGGGATGTTACAACAGGAATGAGGTTCGTAAATTTTACCAAAAGGTAAAAAAAAACAGCCACGAACCGAAGCCTGTAAAGACGATCAGGGGAACATAGTAGTAGAACCGCAGTCTATGTTAAGAATATGGAAAGACCACTTCTCCAAATTATATAACGGCGATGACGAACCGAATCCCGCTGTAAGGGAGATAGAACCACTCAACTTAGGCGACGCAGATCAACAATTCCGCCTACCCGACCTAGACGAAGTGAAGATAGCTATATCTAAACTGAAGTCAAACAAAGCTGCTGGAGCTGACGGCATAGCTGCCGAACTATTTAAAGCAAAATATGGTCGGAAGAAAGCATGCCCGATGAGTGGAATCTCAGCATAGTTTGTCCGATACATAAAAAAGGAGACCCTTTAAATTGCGCCAACTACAGAGGGATCAGTCTCCTTAACATTGCATATAAGATCCTTTCTGCCGTACTATGTGAACGTCTGAAGCCGTTCGTCAACAACCTGATAGGTCCTTTTCAGTGTGGCTTCAGACCAGGAAAGTCCACTATCGACCAAATATTCACACTACGGCAGATCTTGGAAAAAACCCAGGAGCTTCAAATCGATACCCACCATCTCTTTATCGACTTTAAAGCCGCGTATGACAGCATCCATAGGGAAGAGCTCTACAGAGCAATGTCTAGTTTTGGCATCCCTGTCAAACTTATCCGTTTGTGCAGAATGACGATGGAGAATGCACGCTGCTCTACCAAGGTCGGAAAAGATCTCACCCATGCATTTGATGTCAAAAAAGGTTTTAGACAAGGCGATGCACTGTCATGCGACTTCTTCAACATCATTCTGGAAAGAATTGTGCAAAACTCAGCCGTCAACACTAGAGGCACAATCTTCCAAAGGTCCATCCAATTACTCGGATACGCAGATGATATTGACATAATTGGAAGATCAAAGCGTGATGTCAGTGGAGCGTTTTTGAGCATTGCGACGGAAGCGAAGAAGATGGGTTTAGTGGTCAATGAGGGCAAGACCAAGTATATCTGTCATCAAAAATGGACATTGAACAACGACGGACGTCTTGGACAAAACGTCACCATGGACAGCTATAACTTCGAGGTAGTTAAGGACTTTGTCTACCTAGGCACCGCTATAAACACAGACAACGACACCAGCGCTGAAATCAAACGAAGAATAACTCTTGCAAATCGATGCTTCTTTGGACTTAGAAGGCAATTGAGAAGTAAAGTCCTCTCTCGAGCATCTAAAATCACCATCTATAAGACACTCATCATCCCGGTTCTCATTTATGGCGCTGAAGCCTGGACCCTGTCAAAGAAAGATGAGAACGTCTTAGGATGCTTCGAGAGAAAAATTCTTCGGGTGATGTTTGGTCCCGTACGTATAGATGGAGAATGGAGGAGAAGATATAACGACGAACTGTACGGGCTGTACAGCGACACTGACCTAGTTAGCAGAATAAAAGTCCAACGGCTTAGATGGCTGGGTCATGTAGAGCGAATGGACATCAACGCTCCAGCCCGGAAGGTCTTCGAATCCAATCCCGAGGGACGGCGCAGTAGAGGAAGACCGCGGCTCAGGTGGCGCACTCAGGTGGGTGAGGACCTCAACCAACTTGGCGTGCGAAACTGGAGACAGCTAGCTAGGGACCGAGCTGGCTGGAGACGCATGTTGGTTGAGGCCCAGGTTCGCCCCGGACTGTCGCGCCACCTAAAGTAAGTAAGTAAGTAAATGTCAAAATGTGTAATGAAAATATATAAAATAGCCATCTTGTGCTTAAAACTTGAACCAAATTCTCAAAAGACTGTTCGATGCTAAATTAGTTAATACCATTTTTGGGACCTATGTATATTGTACTAAAAAAAGCTTTACATACATATATATTGGCGCAAAATTTTAATCAACCTATTGTTGAGGGGTTAACATTTTAATAAGTAGTTATTTTTTTTTCAAAATCTTAAACATTTCTGTTCGTTTTGGTAACTAGTAATTTATTAATTCGCTTTTATTAAAAAAACGGACATTCGAACATGTCTAAACAGTGACAGTTCGTGAAAATAAATAAAGAAAACAAACTTAAACGGACCTATTAAGCGGAATTCCTAATTGTAGACGGGATATTCAATCAACTACTCTTATAAAATTAATTGACAGATGGACTCAGCAAATTGTTTCATATTACGCTTAGATTTGTTTCTGTTCTAAAAAGAAATACTAAGTACACACTGTTAAAAAAGTGACAGTTTATTCAATATGAATTGAAACGAACACACTTTCTGACTTTTTTATTTATGTCGATTCTATTAATATTTTGTGTTTGTCTAAAAATCATGCACCCTAATACTATATTCAGAACATTTTTCGTGATTCTTTGACAGCTTAATCAATTAAGGATTGCTTTTACTTGATGTTGGATACACTTAAATTTGTTTCCTTCGTTCTCTAACAACCCCTTGCAGTCTCAGTATCACATGTTTCCATCAGGGATTATAAATAATTGGCTTAAATAACAGTTAGAATAGAATTAGTTTTGACATCAAACGCCGCTCATATGTTCATATTTATGTCATAAAATATAATGCTCTTCTTGACACGAAGACAATGAATGCTATGGCAACGAACAGCGGCGGAGTTATCGTGAAATGAATATTATATCATAATCTCTAACGCACAAGTGAGCCTCGAGACAATTCATGCATCTCCTTAAAATGATATACGTGAAGGTATATAAATATAATGGGTGTTTTTTTTTAAGACGTTTGCTTTTAAATCTGGAAATACTTTTTTAGTAGTTGATCTTTTTGACAGCTGTCACTTGATTTATCCTCAGTTTGGTTTGACATTTCATAATAAATAGTCTTAAAAATGAACAACGTTTGCAAATTGTGAACATTTTATACCAAAATATTGGTCTTGTTCGCGCTACATTAAATACATCCTAGGAAACAATCAGTTAATTAAACGAAAAACTTTTGGTGATTTTCGCGTCGCTCGTGGGCCTGAGGCGTGGATTGCAAAATTGTGTGATTTAACACAGCTAGCGCTGTATTATTTTTTGTAGGGTTATTTGAAGTCGCTTGTCTACGCAGACGATTGACGCCTTAGAAGAAACAAACGGTACAATTGCTGCCAAAAGTGGTGGAACATTTATTCGAGGTAGCCTAGGTGGCTAGGTGTTTTTGAAACATAATGCCAAACTCTTATCTTTAAAAAAAGTTAAATTCTTGGCCATAACATTAAATTATATGCGTTTTATTTTTTTTTTTTTTTGAAAACCACAAGTCTAAAAAAACACCCTTTACAAAAAGAGGCCAAGCAATGATACCGAACAAATCTTCGAGAAAACAATTTGCACATTAAGTAATTTTTTAATTAAAAACAAAGAAAAAATCAAGGCATTACGACCGACAACACGACAAAAGTGCCTCCATATTAAGACATGATTTTTTTATCTTTGAAGGAAACATCAACTCAGGAGAGATTTATTATATTCTTACACAATTTATAACTTATGCCAAGTCTTCAATTAATAATAATTAATTGATAATAATTTGAGTGCTTTATATCAACAGGTCGTTAAAGTCTTAAAATATTTATAAATTAATCAAAAGGTTTTACAGCAGTAAATTTTTGAGAACAATTACATGTTTTTGTCCTTTTAAGGGATCAGTGAATTTAAAGCAACAGTTTCATTTAAATTAGAGTTAAATAAAGTGTGTATGTAAAATGAGATATAAAATATCTGCAGCCCAAAATTGTTATTGGAAATATAATTGTTTTATAAAATGTAAAGGGATGGTCAATATTTTTCTGACGTAAATGCATCCAATAAAAAGATAAAATATGTACATATACAGCCGCCTTCCCTTAAACAAAAAGCCCATCTTATGAATTGCAGTTCTAAATATAATAAATTTATTGTCTTTATTTATTAAAGCAATATCATGCGACAAATTTACTCAACTTAATTTTTCTTCTGTCATGATGACGTTAAAAATTATATGGATAACACAATTTAAAAATTGTTAATTATACATCTTATGTAAATTTAAACAGTAAAAAAAGCCGGGCGGTCATAACTTGATTTGTTAAAGTTTTGATCAATTTATTTATGGACTACATCACAGCTCAATTGATACTGACACAGTTTAGCACGAGGCTTAATAAAATGGTTTTATTTTTTTTTTTTTGTATAACTTATTTTAATTCCATTTCTTACGACACATGACAAGAGTACATATATATTTATAGCGTGTATAAAAAGTATGACTTGCGAACGAAAAACAAAGTTGTACTTTATAATTGAAACTGACATTAAAAGGGGGATAAACTTTTCGCTATTTTCAAACATACAGATTTATTTCAATCAAAAAAAAAAAACAATAACCTTTGAGGGTAGAGTTTGTATTATACTGCATTTATGATATCAGTCACGATATAAAAACTGTATACAAACAAGGTATGTATTTTGAAAAAAATTCAAACTATTCTTAGCTCTGAGGATGAATCGTTCCACACTTCAAATAAATTACTGCTTAAAAAAATGACACGCGCTTCAGGCAGTGGGGTGTGAACGATGCAAAGGTCACATTATGGGGGGTTTTATTTAAAAGATTAAAAATATTACAGGAAATATAGCTTAATTTTATAACAGTAGCTTTATGTCTTTAACTTTGGTCTTTCAACTTAAAGAGTTTAAGGAAACTAATAACGGAAATTGTACGCCAAATAAAAAACTGTTTGTGCTTGTTTTGTTGATAACAAAATTTTGAAAGACTAGCCTCTAGGCTCTTACCAGCAACGTCATATCTTCGATGATTGGGCATCTGACATGCATCAAAATGATACAGATTTGCATCGAAAAATCATCTTATGTGACGAGGCCCATCTCGAATGCTATGTTAAAAAGCAGAATTGTCATATTTCGGGTTCGGAGAATCCAAGAATGTTTGTTGAAAAGCCTCTCTATCTTCAACTTGTCACTGTTTGGTGTCGTTTTTGGGCTTGTGGTGTAATCCTATCTTACTTATCTGAGAGTTTGTAATTTTCTTACTTATTGCTAATAAAATAAACACCCATTAATTTCTTAAAACAATCTTTTTGGAAAACCCTGTATAATGTCCTATAAACATATTTTTTAACGGTGGACCATTTATTTTATATTTAATATTTTATAATATTACATCTGACATTTACGAAAATATAGATCGCTTAACTATCGCACAACGCATACAAATTGTTAAACCTACTACAAAAATGGTGATTCTGCAACAGGCACATACCGTGCTTAAGGGGAGTTTACATAATCGTCCAACTTCCAAGCAATTGAAACAATTGTGAAGAAATTTGAAGAGATTGGATTAATTACAGTATTGTGCATAATAGTTTCGCTCGTACCACTGAAAATATGCTGCTGTAAGTGAAAGTGTTCCCGAGGACCCGAATGTGTCGATTCCTAGTCGTTCTCAGGACTTATAGGACTATCTTACTGCACATTATGGCGTATTTTACATTTGGATCTACACCTAAATCCACCTAAAGTCCAGCTCACACAACAACTGAAGCCAGGTGACCATTCACAACGTCGAAGTCGTAGATACGTCGAATGGGTGCTTGAACAACACGCGGTGGACGGCGATTTTTCGAACAAACGACGAAGCACTTTCTCACTCGGTGGGTATGTTAATAAACATACCCATTCTGAGAATACTCAAGTAATTGAAGAGAGGCCATTACATCCACAAAAAGTCACTGTTTGGTGCGCTCTTTGGTCCGGAGGTGTGATTGGACCTTACGTCTTCGAAAACGACAATGGAACGACTGTCACCGTCAATTCGGAGCGTTATGGTGATATGATAACTAACTTTTTTGCCTGCTATTGAAGAACACGACTTGGAGAATATGTGGTTTCAACAAGACGGTGTCATATGCCATTCAATTCGAGAGAATATGGCTTTATTGCAAGAGGCATTTTCTCGTAGTGGCGATATCAACTGGCAACAAAAATCATGCTATTTGACACCGCTGTATTTTTTTTGTGGGTCTACGCGAAAACCGTGTTTATGCAGATGAACCTTTAACTCTTGAGCACTTTACAACCAATATTCGTCAAGTTATGGCTGAGATACCGCCCAATAAGTGTCAAAAAGTGGTCGAAAATTACCTCAATAGAATCGATGCTTAATGATGGTTTAGTATTTCACACACAATGTCAACGTTCAAACTTTATAATAAAAAAGAAATATCGTAAACAAAAATATTTTATATATGTTTTATTTAAGACGTTAAAAAATACTTATTTACTAAAAACACCATAACCTGAAAAATAACTGCACGTATTCAAGACATTCAATTTTCCAAACACAATTGTTTATTAACTTCACATAGGAAGTTATTGTAATGGCTCCGATTTGTCAAATTGAAAATTTTGACATTTCTCGACGTTTCAAGGTCCCTAGAGTCGAAATAAAAAAAAATGTTGTCACCTTGAAAATTTTACGAATAAAAAATGGTTTTATCTGCAAAACAATTTTGTGCAACGAAGAATAACGTTTTTGATATCAGGTAAAATTTTGAGAAAAATCGAATTGACAGTTTCTTTTATAAAAAAAATTAAAAGCTAACAAAATAAAAAACATTAATCAAAGTATGGTAAAAATTGAATTTCGACTCAAATATCTTTTCAAAAATTTGAGATTATGGCTTCCAAATTATTTTATCTTATAAGTAATTCGGTAAAATTTTAAGAAAAATCGAATCGACAGTTTTTTTACAAAAAATAAAAACGTAAAAAAAATTAATAAAAGTTAGTAAAAATTGATTTTCGACTCAAATAACTTTTCAAAACTTTAAGACATTGCATTTAAACTAATTTTATTTTTTGAAAAATATTGTTGTCAACATTCAGTAATATTTTGAAAAAAAAATCGAATTGACAATTTTTTTATAAAAATTAAAAACCTAGAAAAAAATTAACAAAAGTTGGTAAAAATTGATTTTCGACTTGAATATCTTTTCAAAACTTTGAGATATTGGCTTTAAACTAATTTTATTTTTTGAAAAATATTGTTGTCAGCATTCAGTAACATTTTGACAAAAATCGAATTGACAGTTTTTTTACAAAAAATAAAAAACCTAAAAAAATTAAATAAAAGTTGGTAAAAACAGATTTTCGACTCATTTATCTTTTCAAAAATTAAAAAATATTAGCTTCAAACTAATTTTATGTTATAAGAAATATTGTTTTGATAAATATTGTTCGATAAAATTTTGAGAAAAATCGAATTGACAGTTTTTTAACAAAAAACAAATACCTACAAAAATTAATAAAAGTTCGTAAAAATTGATTTTCGACTCAAATATCTTTTCAAAAATTTAAGATATAGGCTTCAAATTAATTTTATTTTATTAAAAAAAATTGTTTTCAAAACATTGATTTTTTTTATAAAAATCTAACAGTCAGCTTTTTCATAAAAAATTAAAATCTACAACAAATAGTAAGCAAAATTGGTAAAAATTGATTTTCGGTTCTCGATATCTCGTGAATAATAGAAAACATTGCCTTCAAATTAATTTCATTCATCCAATGTGTATTTGTTTATGTTAGAAATAAAAACTTTTAAGAAATGCTACTAAAATTGGTAAAAATTAGTTTTCGAACAAAAATCTGGTTAACCAAAATAGATTTTAAAATCAAACTATTTTACCATATGCAAACATTTTTAATTTTTTACGAATAATTCAACTGACAACTTTTTTAACAAAAAAACACGAAAACCTACAAACCTTTTAAGCAAGACAGACGGGATCAGTGTGGGTCGCATCCTAGCCTCTTTTTTAATTTTTCGTTTAATAAAAAAAGACGCGTTTTATTAGAAATGTAAATATTTATGCGGGTTTTGAAAGATATGCACTTCTTCAATGTCGCGTCGGCAATATACGACTTTTAAGTTTTAAAATAATTTTTTATTTAATCTTTTACCATAAAGAGTGTGACGATATTGAACAAAAAATCAAACATTTTGTTGCGGAAACCCTTATTATGCAAAATTATATTAATTATATAGAGAACAGAAAGAAAGACAATTTTGATCAAAATCGAAAAAGTCATTCAAAAGAAATAATTTTAAATACAAAAATATGACATACATATGTATAACATGGTCATATCACTCAAAATATTTGTATCAAGTTTTTCAAAGCCATTTTAGAAATAGTTACAGTTTTGATTTAAAAGTTATTTTTAGATACATATTTTTAAAGTTAATGTTCTTTGACATTTTTTATTATTGTAACTTTGAATATGAATTTGATTTCAAGCTCAATTTTTACTCTTACATATTTTGCAGTAGTTCTTCTTGTATACAAATAAAAAGTTTAAATCAAACCAAAATAAACTTGATAATTTTTTAGAAAAAGTAATTTCTCTTAAATACTCTAATCTTAAGGGTTTAGTTATTGTAAAACAACTGTTAAATTCTCTCAATTGAAGATACAAAATTTAAGTTGAACTTAACCTAGACAATTAATGTTATGTATCATAAATATTATACATATATGATAAAGATGCCCGAAAAAAAAGATGACTCCACACAAACATAACACCTAATTGTTTCCAATAATTGAAATTTAATTCCCAAAACCCCTATGGGGGATAAGAAACAAATATCGAATATTTATATCAATCAATCAAGACCGTCTGTAACCAAGGCTGCGTAACTTATGCATGTACGTTAAGAAAGTAACTCCCAAGCAACAGGATACGTGTTTTATATCACGAACAAAACAAAGACAATAAATACATATATGTATATATGCGGGGCTATTGAATTTGTATCAGACTTTATGGTTTATAAAGTATACATATCACTTTAAATGAATCAAGTTCAATACTTAATTGATCTTTTGTTTATGTTTTAAAAAGCTGTCTCATGGAAAAATTTGTGAAAAAGGGAACAATTTCTGAGAATTGCTATAAACATGCTTTAAACATTTTTGAGATACTCAATTATACAATTTTTGATTCCAATGAATAATAATAACTAATTAAATTCACTCTTCTTTGTTGACTTTTAAATTTAATTTGACAATTCAAACAAAATTAAGAAACAATTTTCCAGACAGTTAAATTAACTGAAATGTTGGTGTACATTTTTCTTACTCGTACATTATTTACTCTTCATTCTAGGATTCTCTTTGTTCGGCTAATTTTCGTACGTATACAATTGTTAATAACAAATAATATTATTATTTGACCTATTCATAACAATTTGGCTTCTTTTCAAGCAAAACAAAAATTATATGAAATGCCAAAAGGAATCATTTACATATATCAGACATCATCATCATCAGGAAAAATGAAAGGAGGGAGCACCGCACTTTCTTTCAGGAGCAGTGAACTGTACAGTATTGCCAGAAGGCAAACAAAAAAAGGAAAAAGGCGTAAAAATAAAAAAAGAATACAAATCATTAGACCTGTGTGTATTTAATTGTTAAACAAGAAACTTTTATATGAACCGAGGTCACCGCGGAATTTTTCTACTCAAAAACTATAGAAAAGAAGATACTTCTGTATAGCAGCATAAAACTCTCAATGGAATGCACTTAAAAGTTGTTACACAAAAATAGTAAAATGGAAATCCTTCTTACATTTTTGAAAGTAGGTATATACTTTTTATTGGCAGCGGAACTAGCATTGAATTTTCTATATAATGCCTATACTTGTATATATGATGTACATACATACATATATTTATATTTTGTAGATTAAAACCAGGGCTATTATTATGAAGGAAGCCCGTAAAGAACAAAAGGTTTTCACTTATAAATATATATTTTTAGACTTTAGAAAATCGTTATAACTACCCAGTTGGGAACAAAAAAAAAAAACTAAATTGTTCCGCATGAAATATGACTATATAAATGTAATGTAGATAGATGCATGTATACACATCAGTAAGTATATAAATAATTTAAAATATTTAGTGCCATTTGCTGAAAAATAAAACTTAAGGATTTAAGTTTAACATAAGAAATTATGTAACAATTTACGGTGAGGAAAAGCTTTTATGTTGAACTTGATTATTTATGTTTTGCTTCTTTTAACGACTCATTATAAATTTCTTTTCATTTCCTTAAAAAAAGTACCGGTTCATTGAAATGGATTTAAATTAATTTCAAATTAAGTTTGTTTCGTCAATGAGTAAGTATTATTCAAATTACGCACTTTAATTACTTGAAATACTTTTTGATGAAATTATAATAAATTCTTTGGTTAAACACATTATTTTTTGGGTGGTATACAAGTTTGTTACGTGACTAGGAACATTATGGTATAAATTGGTACGATGTGAATGTTGTTTCTTTTTTTTTTTGCTACAAAAAACAGGTTGGTTCATTTTTAGAAAACATTACTTTCCAAAATGATGTGGGTTGATGAGCTTGATAGTTGAAAAAGAAGTTTGGAAAGCATACAATATAATATAGGTCTTATCGCTCAAGGCTATAAGAATTGACGATTTTATATGTAAGTTAATAAGGCAATATTAAATTTTATCTTCTTGTCAATCTGGTGCAAAGGTTCCAAGACATGCTTTTTTTTAATTGTTCAAAATATTATATGGATGATTATACAAAAGTTGGGTAACTTTTGAGGATATTTTGTTTACGATAGTTTTTAAATCAAACTTCTATAAATTCGGGTGTATATGATAGCTAATTTAATTAATATATATTGTTCCCAATCGGGCCAGTCACTTTTTTGAGTACATTTTAAGATATTTAAAAATTTCAGAATTTGACTGCCAGGGGACTGACGAAGTAACATAGTAGGTACTGATACATGTTATAAACAGTTTTGAAAGTATTATGATGAAATCGAATACAAATTAGTAAAAATCTCTTAGGATTTAATAATGATCACTTAAAAGCACTTAGTAACAATTAAAATAATTATTAATATGTAATACTGGGAGAAAATACTATATATCAGTTTTCAAAACAGACTTTCGACATTTAATGTAACGTTATTCAATTATCTTTTACTACTTTTACATAGTTTTACTTAATATTTCGAAGTTATCAACAAACAATATAAACAAAATCTAACAATATTCATCTTAAAAGTACTAATGATCATGAAATGAATAACAATATACCTGACACAGGACTGACGACATAGGACTGACGAAAAAGACGAAATTTGAGATTATAATCAGGACTAATGTTTTTTTTTTTGTAATTTCGAATATCAACAAACTACATTTTAACAAATCATAGTCTAATATGTATAAATAAAAATAAACTTTAGATTAACAAAAAAATAACGACTTACCATAAAACTGACATGTTGACTGGCTAAGCACGTGTATAGACAAACATAACCCAAACTCTGGTACAGATATGGTGGCCGTCAAATTGTGCGACCCACAACTAACTTTATTACCAACATTAAAATTCAAAGTGGGATTTGACAGTGAGTCGGCGATATTTGGAAAGAATTTTAAATTTAAATAACACACAAGGGACTGAAGAATGAAACTGAACACAAAATTTCTTATTTTTTTTAAATAAAGTGGAGAACACTGCATTATGAAGTTGTAGTATATATTAAACTATATACATCGCAGATTGTATTAATTTAATAAGTTTTCTCAAATCAATGATAATGTTTAATAGACAGTCACTTAATGGTTGATTTTCAGGGTTGTGACATGCCAAATGACTGACGTTTTAAGAATTAATTGTGTTTTTTTAATAACTTGTATTCAAAATGAAGAACTGAAATTGGGTTACTAAATAAACGTCTTTCCATTGTTTTAAAATAAATTGCAATCTCAATAAAATATAATCAGACTTTGTATATACATATGTATTGGTTGATGACATCGAGTTACCCAACTTTTGTATAATCACCCATATGTTAACTTTCGAAATTTTATCGTTTTTTATCTTTTTATGTTATTAAAGATGAAAATGGTTGATCTCTTAATTTTGCAGGTTTATCTGCGTCTACGGGTGTAGTAAATATATCCTAAAAGCAAGGACTTATAGAATACAATCTTTTTGAATGCTGTCCACTTTTGGGGAGCGCATTATCTCGCATTTGTGGGCCTGTGGCGTGGCCTTCAAGATAGTGCAATTTAACACTTATGGTTTGTTTTTTGTGGGTTTAAGTCAAAACACTTGTATATGTTTGGCGCGTTATTGCTGACAATGGCTACAAACGGCCAGGCTAAAAGTGATCGAAAATTGTGACTCTTGGCTGGAATTTTTAAGAGCCAGCCGCGGCAGACACTTGACAGAAAACTTTTTTAAAACATAATAAAAAATTCATATCTTAATAATAAAGCTGAATTCTTGGCCGTAATATTAAATTATATGCGATTTTATTTCTTTTTGAAAAACAAACGTATAAAAAAAGACCCTTTATTTTCAACTTAATGCTTCATAGATCTAGTTTTTTCACATTTTTTTAAACTGAAAAGAATTTTTTTTTAACGTTTGAAGACAATGGCGCAAAATCCTAAGCATTTTTCTACCTTTATTTAGCTATTTTCTTCAGATTTATTTTACTCCGAAAAATCCAGTTTGTTTTATAAAAACTACGCATCCGAACATTTCTAAACGGTGACAAATCGTAAAAAATCATACCAAACGAACCTTAATGTGATAAACGGAGGTAATAATTTGAAATGTCAAAAGCTCATAAGTCATATTAAGGATTAAGCAAGCTACTAAAATTGAAAGTATCCATTTTCTGATTTAAACTTAATAAAAGTTATCAAATACGAAGATGTTAAAATCAATTTCATAAGAAAATAATTTTTTTTAGCTTACTAAAATTAATAAAACAATTTTTACTAATTTGTTTAACATTTTGCAACAAAAAACATTTTATTAAATTTTGATAATTTTACACAAAGCATTTTTCTATTATGTTAAGTATTTTTATTTTTTGATTTTCTCGACAACCCCTTCAACGGTTCTCTGCTGCTAATGGGGAATAAGTAAAAGCATAGAATTTTGAAGAAAAAAAAACTATTTTTTATTATATACAATTTTTAAAAAAATTAGTTTTTTTTTTAATTTAAAGTTTAAAAATTAACTTTTCAAAAACTATTCACCCAACAGATTTCTTTTAGAAGTAATTTAAAAAATTGGTTGCTGGCTTTTTAAACCACTATAGCATGACTCTGTAGGTTAGGTTAGGTTAGGTTGGAGTGGCTGTCCAGATGTCATTGACTCACTTAGACCTCAAGGGTCCATTGTGATACCACTAACGAGGTTACTCATGGGAGAGTAATGAACTTAAACAAACCATTTTTTACTTTTAATAAAGTTAGAGAGACATTTTGTGTCAATCGTTGCCAGTTCACTGGTATTATCGAAGAAGGGATTACCGAGGAAGCTATTCCTTCTAATGGAGAGTGTTGGACATGTACATAGAAGGTGTTGGACTGTTTCATCCTCCTCCTCGTCCATGCAGCTTCTACAGAAGTCATTTGTGTAGACCCCTAGCCTCAGAGCATGTCTTCCTATGAGGCAGTGTCCTGTTATTACTCCAATTGTAGAGCTTATATTTTGTCTGCTCAGGGATATCAAGCCTTTTGACCGTTTTAAGTCTATGCTTGGCCATATTTGCTTGGTTGCTAGGCAGGTGGTACTCTGTGACCATCTAGCATTTGTTGATTCTAGAGCATATTGTTTTAGAAGATATTTGCATGTAGCAAGTGGTATTCCTATGTTATGTTTTTGTCTAACATTAGGCAGAAGTGTTCCGTTTTTGGCGAGCTCATCGGCTATGCAATTTCCCGGAATGTCTCTGTGGCCCGGCACCCAAATGAGGTGAATATTAAACTGTTCCGTCATCTCATTCAGAGATGATTGACAGTCGTGGACTATTAGAGAGTTTGTGGAGATTTAAGAGCGGCTTGGCTGTCCGAGAAGATTCGTATATCCTTGCAGGATATAACGTTTTCTTTGAGCCATGATAATGCCTCTTTAATCGCCATTACTTCTGCCTGGAATACACTACATTGATTGGGAAGTCTGTATGATAGACTGAGATTCAGTTGTTCCGAATAGATACCACTTCCAACTCCGTAATCGGTCTTTGAACCGTCTGTATAGAAGTGTACCGCATTGTCTTCCAGGGGTCTCTCTTCTTCCCAGGAGAATCTTGAAGGGATGGACACATGGAAGTTTTTACCGAATACCATTTTTGGGGTGGTATAGTCTAAGCGATCTGGGATAGATCTGAAATTGTCTAGAACAGTAGTATGTCCAGTATTGTTACTGTTCCATTGAGAGGTGGCTCTAAGCCTCACACATGAGTTGGCTGCCACCATTTTGGAGAAGATGTCAAGAGGTGTTAGGTTTAAAAGCACTTCCAGTGCTGCGGTTGGTGTTGAGCGAAGTGCTCTTGTGATGCACATACCTGCTGACCGCTGGACTTTGATGAGCTTATTTAGATTTACCATCTTGTCCAGTGTACCCGTGGCATGATGGTTAGTGCGTTGGACTGTCATGCGAGAGGTCTTGGGTTCAATCCCTGCCTGTGCCACCTTAATTAAAAAAAAGAGTTTTCACGGGTACTGCCTCTTGCGAGGAATTGACAAATTCTCCAAGAGTAATTCTTGTCATGAAAAAGTGCTTTCTCAAAAATTAGCCGTTCGGATTCGGCATATAAATTGTAGGTCCCCTCCATCCCTGACAACATTACTCGCACACAGGAATGGTTGAGAGTTGTGAGTCACTAGGCCCTGGTTCTCTACGGACTGTTGCGCCACCTAATTTATTTATTTTTATCTTGTCCATTGCGGTCCACCATACGACAACTCCATAGATGAGTATCGGTCTAATTACCGAAGTGTAAAGCCAGTGGGTTATATTTGGGGATAAACCCCATTTTGATCCTATGGCCTTTTTACAAGTAAAAAGCGCTACAGTAGCCTTTTTTACTCTTTCATCAATATTTGCCTTCCAATTTAGTTTTTTGTCTAAAATGAGGCCTAAATATTTAGCTTGGTCGGAAAAGCTTAATGGTATTCCTTTAATCTTGGGTGGGCTAATCTGAGGAATTTTGTACCTTCTCGAAAAGAGTACTAGTTCAGTTTTATGTGGATTGACGTCCAAGCCACATTGCTTAACCCATTTAATTAGCCTATTTAAGGCATTTTGTAGGAGTTCCGATAGAACTTGGGGGTGTTTCCCAGATACAGATATTGCAACGTTCGTCAGCATAGGCAATCACCCTAAAACCCTCTGTTCCAATGATGTTAGTAAGTTGTTTACTACCATGTTCCATAAAAGAGGCGAAAGGACCCCACCTTGGGGGGTACCTCGGTTCACCGATCTGGTGGTAGTAAAACTTCTCATGCTAGAAGTTATTGTACAGCATGACTCTGTAAGTGTTATCAATATTTTATAATGTTTTTTTTTCTGTTTTAAGTAAATTTTTAGAAAATTGCCCCTCGTGCCTAAACATTTTTTTTTTGTTTTTTCTTAACCCAATCTACTTGCTCTAGCCTTTTGATGCACCTTATACCAAAACCCCTGCATAAAAATGTGGGTTATACATTTATATATTGAAATCAAATAAATTTTGTTTTACAAATAATAACTTCAAAATAGCAGGAAAGGACTTTCAAAAACATCCAGTAGGTGTTTTTTCACTATAGCAATTACAAAAAAAAAATGAAAAATAAAATTATGTTGACTCCAAATATTTTGAACCTTTTTTGACTTCAATTATTTTTATGTTCCACATTTTTAAGGTCATACTTTTCAATTAAACAGAAAGTTTTTTTTATAATTAAAAAAAGTTTTTTACAAAGAAATATATGTATTTTCACCGGAATAATTTTGGGCAATGAGTGTAACACTTTTGACATCTAGTACACGTCTTTCGATTTGTCTTGCTTAAAGGGTTTATAGGTTTTCGTGTTTTGTTAAAAAAGTAGTTAGTTGAATTATTCTAATAAATTTAAAAATTACCAACAATATTTTGCATATCATGAAATAGTTTGATTTCAAAATCTATTTTTGCTAACGAGATTTTTAGTCGAAAATCAATTTTTACCAATTTTAGTAGCATTTCTTAAAAGTTTTTATTATTTTCTATTACTCACAAAATGTTTAAAGCCCACATCAATTTTTACCAATTTTGCGTATTATTTTTACTATATTAAAATTTTTTATGAAAAAACTGACTGTTGGATTTTTATAAAAAAAAAATACTGAATGTCGAAAACAATATTTTGTGTGAAATAAATTTAGTTTGAAGCCAATATTTTTAATTTTTGAAAAGATATTTGAGTCGAAAGTAAATTTTTACCATGTTAGTAATGTTTTTTTTTAGGTTTTTATTTCTTTGTAAAAAAAACTGTCAATTCGATTTTTCTCAAAATTTTACTGAAAACAATATTTTTTATATGATAATATTAATTTGAAGCCAATATCTTAAATTTTTAAAAATATATTTGAGTCGAAAGTAAATTTTTACCAGCTTTTAGTAATGTGTTTTTAGCTTTTTATTTTTTGTAAGAAAACAGTTAAATCCATATTTCACAAAATTTTACTAAATGTTCAAAACTATATTTTTATAAGATAAAATTAGTTCGAAGCCAATATCCTTAATTTTTAAAAAGATATTAAAGTCGAAAGTCAATTTTTACTAACTTTTAGTAATGTTTTTTTAAGTTTTTATTTTTCGTTAAAAAAAAACTGTCAATTCGATTTTTCTCAAAATTTTACGGGACGTTAAAAACGTTATTTTTTGTTGCATACAGTTTTGGAGATAACATCATTTTTCGTTCGTAAAATATTTGAGGTGACAATTATTTTTTTTTTTCAGTTTTGTTGATTTATAAAAAAAACTGTTAATTAAATTTTGTTCGACAAATATACATATTATGTATCACGTCACAATATATAATATTTAATTTAATTCAAGTCGCTAGACGTAACGTACGTATGTACGTACAGACGCACGCACAGACATCTCTCTAATAATTTTTTAGTTAGTTTTTTGGGACCTTGAAACGTCGAGAACTCTCAAAATTTCCAATTCGAACAATCGGACCTCCTATGGTAAGTTAAACAAAATTCTTAAAAATCTTGAGAATATATAAAGATATTAAATCAAAATTTATTCCATCTCATACAAAATATTTTGTTTAACTTTTAGTTAAATGATACAAAAATCTATTGACACTTCTTCTACAAAACATACAAACTTACAACTATACTACATTGTTTAACTATTTCGACAAAAAAACAGCTAAAACTTTAATTATTATTGATTCTGAAATTTTTAAACTTAGTTAAATATCAAATTGACTTATTGAAAGAAAATAATCATTTTGAAGACACCAAAGGGATCATGATAATATATTTTTTAAATTAAACACATTTTTGTGACTGTGTCATCATCATAATTTAAAATATTGTTTAATTATTTAACTACCTAATTACATTCATAATCATAATAATAATGTAATACTCAGTCTTTTCTTACAATCAATTTAACAGTTTAATTCAATTTCAAACCAAAGTTTATAGTTTTCAGTTGGAGTTGATTTTCCTTTCCTTACATTTTTACCTGTTCCAAACCTTGTTAAAATTCTCGAAAATCTTTTCTGATCAAATCCATTTACAAAAAAGTTCTTTTATTAATTTTAATGATTCAATAACAGATAATCCGTGATAAAATTATAACTGTTTTTTCTCTTCATTTCAAACAATTTTCTGCTGTCAGAATCATTTCCAAAGTATTTTCAATAAATCTTAACTTTATATGACCTCTTGCAAAAAAAAAATAATTCAAGGGAATTTCGATAAAGAACTTTATTTCCCTGGGGGAGAAAAAAAAGTTTCAATGAAATTTCCACGAATAGGTTCATTAAGATATTCCTCTAGAACCAACAAAAAAAAACATGAGAAGTGTCTTAGTATCATCATTTGTAAATTAACAAATCTCTCCTTATTTTTCCTCACCTAAAAATAGGTTGGTTTAATTTAATTTATCAGATTATTAAATTTCTGTTTGTAATTTTTACTTTTAGAACGATAAGCTTCATCATTCTTAAGAAAGATAAGATAAATTTAACACTCCTAATGTCTAGATATTATATTCGTGAGAAATGTATGAATCAGCTATTATTTCTGCAAATGTATAGAACTTTATTTCACTGAATAACATACCTTGAATACATTTATAATAATTTATTTAATATTTAATACAATATTCGTTATGATACATAACGTATTTAATTGATTTAAACAATTTCTATAATTTATTTGACCCAGTTGTGATTGAAGTTCATTGAGTCATTAATCATAAACAATTTTAGTTTTTTTTTTTTTTCTTTTATTGTTAGTATATTGCTGATTTATTTTCAAAGCTCTGATTGGACATAAGTTACCGCAACAGTCAATAAAGGTCTATTATGGTGTTTGAATTTTGAGTTATTGGCATAGATAGACGTGACATTAAAAAAGTAGATGTCTGTACAGCTATGGCTAAAATAATAGGAGCAAAACAAAAGTTTTTGGTTATTATGTCATTAGATAGATTATATTCGATATAATCTATTTTTGAAGAATGTCCTTTCTTTTATTTTAATAAAATTAATTTTATTTTTCATACAGTGTCAACTCGGTAGTGACATATTTTTTTAGGAGTTGAGTACCACATTTTAGAGGACTATTTTCCAAAAATACGTTTTGTTTTCAAGGTTTAAGTCTTCTTTCTTTAATCTTGTGCTCAATAGAATGGTTCCCAATTCCCATAATGAGATAATGAAAAAGCTTTCTAGAGCTGGCTGTTAAAATCTCGAAGAAGATTTTTTGATGGAACAAATGGTAATCCATTTCAGATTTTATTTTAAAAGTTGCTTTATCTCTTAAAGTCATTTTTTTTTATAATAAGCGCACACTCAAAGGGATAATACTACCCTTATTATGTAGACACAGTGTGAGCACTAGGAAAGGGAGAGAGGGGTTGAAATTACACATTAATTTTGAATTCCTGAATATTGCAATGGCTGAGAAAGACAGAGTGTGGCAAGGCATTCCACATTCGCATAGTACGGCTAAAGAACGAATCTCTGTACTTGACAGTACGACCGAAGTTGGGCTCGAGGGTATATTGATGAGTATTCCTAGAAGCGCGAGTATTACGGTTGAACTGTTTAAGGGGAGGAATGCAACTGGCTATTTCTCTAGAGCATAAACCATTAAAATAACGGTAAAAGAGGGTGAGACAAGAAACATTTCGACGATGTTCAAGCGACGTAAATGATCTTATGATGGTAATATCACCAATCAATCTAAATACTCTACGTTCAATACTGTCCAAGAGGCTTAAGTAAGTTGCAGGAGCATCAGCCCAGATATGGGAGTTATACTCAAGCTTTGGACGTATGTATATAAGTCTTGTAGATAACAGCCAGATCAGAGGGGGAGAAAAACTTCTTGCAACGCCTTAGAAAACCCAAACATCTTGCGGCATTTTTGGCGACATCGCGTATGTGATCGTTTCACAAAAGGTGGTTGGTGATACACATACTGAGAATATCGAGATGTTCAGTCTCCTCGATGCAAGTGCCATCTATGGATAATGGCAAAGGGGTATGTCTCGCTTTAACGACACAAGACAGCATTGCGTTTTCGAAGCATTAAATTCCCCACGATTATTTATTCCCCATTGTACAATGCTGTGTAGGTCGGAATTTAATGAGCTAATCATATTTTGTCGTTGCAGTTCCACATCCGAAGAAGAGGGATGTGAGTCTGAAAACGAATATGAAAAGCTAATAGTACTATCGTCAGCGAAACAATGTATTGGATTAGAAGTTGCAGACAGGAGATCATTAATAAAAATGAGAAAGAGTGTTGGAGATAGAACAGAGCCCTAGGGCACACCAGCATTTATTTTGTGGTTTTCAGACTTGAATCCATCCAATACAACTTGTATTGAACGATTCGAAAGGTAATTACTAATCCAATGAAGCAGGGATTCATGAAAACCGAAAGCACGTATTTTCGATAAGAGAGCCTGATGCCAAACCCTATCAAATGCTTTTGAAATATCAAGTGCAATAATCTTACTTTCTCCAAAACGATGTAAAGATTTGTTCTACTGTTCGGTGAGATGAACCATGAGATCACCAGTTGACCTATTGCTACGAAAGCCGTATTGTCGATCTTCGAGATATTTCTTGAGCTGATAATTAATCAGCGTTTCCATGACCTTGGAAAGAAGGGACGTAAGTGCAATTGGTCGGTAATTAGACGGTGAGGAAGATTCGCCTTTTTTGGGAATAGGCTGGACAAATGCAAACGAGACCAGAGGAGTAGGACAGATGAAAAAGCTTACGCCGTGGTTTTGCCAGCGTTAAAGAACAGCTCTTCAGAACAATAGCGGGGATACCATCCGGACCAGCGGATTTATGTGTATTAAGATCTTTTAGGACTCTCGCCACAGTACGAGTGCGAAAAAAGATTTGGCCCATAGAATCACTAACTCGCTCAAGTACAGGCGGAGCCATAACACTAATAACGTTAAATTTATTTCATTTTATTTCATTTCATTTAAAGGTAAATCTTCAGGATTCTTTGAGAGACCATTCATTTTCATGGCATTAAGTAAAATCCTTGAAGACCTTAAGTCTGCTTTTGCGATCTGATCTCACTTATGGGCAAGAGTACGATAACTCAGGCGACAAGATATTGTAACGGATTTTTGTAGAGCAGTTAAAAACAAGCATTTTTTACTATGGGAGGGGAGGTTTATCTCCCCCCGTTTAGGCGGAAGGGGCATTTTAAAAAAAGGATTACTTAAAATGTGTACTTACTATGCATAGTTTTGACTTAATTTAAAAAAAAACTAATAGACAAAAGTGTGGCTTTAAAAAAATATACAAAACTTAGTTGTAAGTATGTATTACCTTTATTTTTTTATTATTATTTTTTTCATTTAACGTACACATTTTTTTAAATTGCCTCTACCGCCCAAACAGGGGGAAATAGACCCCCGCTCCCATAATAAAACATGCTTGTTTTTAATTGTTCTATACAAATCCGTCATTAAACTTTGTCGCCTGAGTTATCGGAGAGTACTTATTGATAAGTCACCACTAAGCAGTGCTGAAATGACTTCAAGATGTTTTTTAGTAGGTGCAGTGTTTCGCAGCACCTATTGATATACATATGGTATATTTGTCATACTTTTGAAATCAATCCTAGATTAAAAATCCTACCAAAAAATTGACTTTTTAAATCAAGTGTTTCTATTTTTGTTTATGCCATAACTGTACATTCATACGTTAAACGAGCATAAGTATAGAGATAGACTTGCGAATTCTTCATAAACCTTCATCTTACAGTCCTGAATACGAGTACTCTTTTGACAAGAAAAATAAGAGAAGAAATCTTTGTGTCAACAAACGGGTAGAAGAGATATTTTTTTTTCTGTCTTGTCCTAAATGGAGTGTACATTATTTACTACCGTTAGATTGTCAGTTTCTCCTTTACGAAGACTGCTTCTTCTATACGGTAGCTGATATTTAAGATATAATCAAACTGTATTTTTATTGAGTGACCATGGAAACTATAAAGATGTAGCATTAAACACTATACCAGCATAAAGATTCTTTGTTCTGTAAAAGCAAAATGTGGTATGTGCTAGTTGTACAGTATTCTTACCCACCTACATCATCAGTATTGGTTTTTTTTTTTCCTTTCTTTATTTATTGACTCGCACTTTTTAGTATAATGTGATATACAGGGTGTCCTATAAGTAATGGGACACCTAGCAGAATTTTGTAATCAAAATCTATTTAAGAAAAATATTTTTTTTCTTTTATCCGGTTTTAAATGGGTATAATTTTCGATTTGATCTTATCTTGTCAGGACACTAAAGAGTGTTTTTTTAGACGTGTGGTTTTCAAAAAGTAATAAAACTCATATATTTTAATGTTATAAGGGTATACTATTTTGTTTCAAACATGATTTCGGACAAGTGGCCGCTTCGGCCGGCTCGAATAAATTCCAAACGAGATCATTAATTTAAGACCACTTTTATTGGCAATTGGGTTCATATGCTAGTAATAACGAGTCGAGTATTCACTTCCAAGGTGTGAATCGTCGTCTCGGACTTATTTGCGTAGTTTCCTTCAATAAACTGGTTGTTTCGTTGCTTCAAGCAAACAAAACGTTGTTCAGGAGTAAGTCAAATTGTTATAAAATCACAACTCAAACTGATTATAATTTAAGTGACAGCTGCCAAATGGGCCAACTTCTAAAAAAGTATTGCTATAGATTGAAAAGCACACACTTTTTGCTTTAAATATTAAAGTGTGAAATTGATTTTGATTTAAATCTCAAATGGAAACTGACTAAAAGCAGATTTTTTTTCAAAGTATTAACCGTAACTCGAAAACCATCAGGATGCGGTACAGATAGGTTACCAAATTCTGTTACAATACCATAACTTGACCTTCCACTATATTCCATTACTTATAAGCCACCCTTTATAAGGAACTCGATGGAGATTTTATTTGTTTAAGGAAAATAGGTAAAATATGATATAGAACGTTGAGGAGAGCGAGGGGGGATGAAGAATTCTGTGTTGTGGTTGATTGTACAAAGATATAGATGTGGTTTTTATAATCAGTAATCATTTTCTAAAGAAGACTTTCAATAAAGAGATGATAAATTAGACATAAAAAGTCTCTTCCCCCTGTTGAGTGGTATAGACTTCGTGGTAATTTTTGAGACAACGAATAGATAATTAATGTATGTATTGTGTTTATTTGATAATAATAATAATTGCGACATTTTT
This sequence comes from Eupeodes latifasciatus, assembly GCA_920104205.1. Classification (NCBI taxonomy): domain Eukaryota; kingdom Metazoa; phylum Arthropoda; class Insecta; order Diptera; family Syrphidae; genus Eupeodes; species Eupeodes latifasciatus. The sequence goes on from OV049926.1 coordinate 161,306,486, forward strand.
ATACCGCTTATTTAGTTTAATTTGAGTTTCTTAAAAGGGAAGAAATTAATTCATGGACTTATGTTTACAGGAGGTTTATTCTGAGATAAAATCAATTATGATTAATTAATTCCAAGAAAAAAAAAATATATAAATTACTATGGGAACTGATACTTCGTGATTGTTCGTGTATTTTTTAAGACGCACTTTTTTATTGCTATTAAGCACCTACATAATTAAAAATTCTGATTATAATGCTTAATCCAAAGGGGCAAAGATCTTTTCGTCTTCCAAAACAAAACAAAAAATAAATTTAAAATAACATTTTCGTCTAAAATAAATAATTTAAAAGAACAAAAATTGTTTACATTTTAATTTGGATAAACACACAAATATTTCTAAGAAGCGCAGACAAGATCATCAATCTGTTTGGAGTTAGGTTGGTCATCATCATCACTTTCTCAATAATTTTAATTTGCGTAGAAAGATTGCATGAAAAATATGCTTCACAGTCTAAAGGATTTCTGCACAATTTTATACATAGGGTGAATTTATTTTTAGCCTTGATGGAATAGGTAACATTAAGAGAGAAGTTAATTACGCAAAATTATTGCCAGTGTAAAATGTCATTACCCTTGTTACGTCCCTTGTGACGCACAAAGAAAACATACAAATTGGGTGTATTGTGTGAAAAAAGAAATAGGTAGTCATGGTTCAAGTGTTTTGAGGCATTTTCAAGGAATTAATCATTAAATTTCAAGTAAATAAATGTTGATATTTTAACAAACAAAATTGTGCAGTATTATCTAAATCTTTTAAAAGACACTGCATATAAATTTTGCCAAAATCATATGAATTCCTCCCCTTAAACAGTTCAATCGTAATACTCGCGCTTCTAGGAATGCTCATCAGTATACCCTCGAGCCCAACTTCGGCCGTACTGTCAAATACAGAGATTCGTTCTTTAGCCGTACTACGCGAATGTGGAATGCCTTACCACACTCTGTCTTTCCTAGTCATTGCAATATTCAGGAATTCAAAACCAATGTGCACCGACATCTCCTTTTAAACTCTCTCTCCTCTTCCTAGTGCTCACACTGTGCCTCTGCATAATAAGGGTAGTAATATCCCCTTGAGTGTGTGCTTATTATAAAAAAAAGAGGCTGGGATGCGACCCACACTGATAACTTAACATCCCGTCTGTCGATTTGTCTTGCTTAAAAGTTTGTCTGTATGTATCAATTTTTACCAAATTTGCGTACTATTTTTTGTATATTTTATTTTTTTATGAAATGTTGATTTTTATATCGAGTGTTGATATATGAATATCGAAAACAATATTTTCTGTGAAATAAAAGAAGTTTGAAGCCAATATTTGTAATTTTTGAAAAGCTATTTGAGTCGAAAGTAAATTTTTACCAAGTTTTAGTATTGTTTTTCTTAGGTTATTATTTTTTGTAAAAAAAAACTGTCAATTCGATTTTTCTCAACATTTTATCGAATGTTGAAAACAATATTTCTTATAAGTTAAAATTAGCTAGAACCCAATATCTCAAATTTTTGAAAAGATATTTGAGTCGAAATTCAATTTTTACCAACTATGAGTGATGTTTTTTTTAAGATTTTATTTTTTATAAAAAAAACTGTCAATTAGATTTTTCTCAAAATTTTATCAGATGTCAAAAACATTATTCTTCGTTGCACAAAATTGTTTTGGAGATGAAATCATATTTTAGTCGTAAAATTTTCCAGGTGACAAATTTTTTTCTTTTCAGTTTTTTTGATTTATAAGAAAAACGTTAATTGGATTTTTTTCCAAAAATATAATTGTTTTGTATCACGTTACAATATATAATATAAAATTTAATTCAAGTCTCTAGCGTCATTGGTTCATGAGATATTTAGGTTTAACCAAAATGTTCACCTTTTTTTTAAACTGCTATGGTAAAAAAACCACCCACCCAATTCTCTTGAGAGTCCTTTCTGCATCTTTCTGCCTTATTATCTGTATAACAAAATTTATTTGAAGTCGATATCTCTTCTGGTTCTTGAGCTATGGACGACGAAAAAACGTCGCGAACGTACGGACGTACGGACGTACGGACGTACGAACGTACGTACACACGCACGCACAGACATCTTTCTAAAAATCTTTTATTTCGACTCTAGGGACCTTAAAACGTCGAGAAATGTCAAAATTATAAATTTTACAAATCGGACCCATTACAATAACTTCCTATGGGAAGTTAAAAAAAATATGAACCATAATCAAAACAAACCAATGTCAAAAAAATTTTGTTCAAAACTCATTGATTTTTTAACAATATAATTTTAAAAATTAATGTACATACATATGTATGTATATGTATGTATGCATATGTACATATGTAGCTAAAAAAAATGTGTTCGCACGTATGATTACTATATCTTCACCCAGATTTAAATTTAGATGAAAATAGAATATACCCTATGGAATAAATGACGTAGAAAAATTTATTTTAACTTGGCAGCAACTATAAATAATTTTATTTGAAAAACCATAAATGATTTTCTAAACATTTACAAATGAAAGATTACTCGTATTATTTTTCAATTTCAACACTTTCCATGAATCTGATGTCTGGTAGTTTTGAATTTTCCAACTAAAGCGGTAGCTTTAGTGGCGAGAAGACGTCATTTTTATTTTACCGCACTAGGTATAAACCGCACCAATAACAATAACAAGTTCCAAAATAGATTTATAAATTGCTCTAAAAATAATTCCAAAACATCCGTTTCTTTTTTGGGTGATATTTTTAGTATCCACACAATACATCTTTTTTGTCCCATTTTTGAATTGTCACATGAATCATGATGCAATATATTTGAATACAATGTTAATTGAATTGAAGCACAATTCACAATTTCATTGATGTTATCTTCTTTTGAAATAAAAATGAAAATAAATAAGCATTAAATAAATATACAAATTAAATCAGATTGTACATTGTACAATACCTATCAATCGATATTTTTATTTTACGTATACAAACAAGATAGTGCTAAGTAAATTGAATTTATTTCTATTTGAAATGTTTAAATTAGTTTTGAATATTTTTTTTTGAATTCTCTAAGGGGTGTGAATTGATAGGATACAAAAAAAAAATGATCGTTTCAATAATTTTTATTCAATTTTAAATCACTGCTGGTGCTAATTTTAGAGAACTCTAATGAGTAATGAGCTTGACACAATTGAAAATTGCCGTCTTTTTACGTTCTTGTGATAGTTTTTTATTAAAATTGAAACTTTATCTCACTGTAAACAAAAAAGCTAAAAAAGGCTTGGTCATTTTGTGAAAAGTTTTGTGTTTATAATAAAAGCCTACTACGTCTAGAACTTTCATCCCAAATCATCATTCATGAGGAAAATAATTAAATTTCTCCGAATCAAACAATCGAAAATTATAAACCCAAGCCAATTCAGTTTCAACTTTCAAATGACATGCCTAAATTATTTTGTCTCTGTAATAAAACTTTTCGTATCAAAATTTGTATATGTACATAAAATAACAGAGGTACCCTACCCAATTTCTTCTTCATATTTATTTGCAATCAGAAATAAATTGAGCATCAAGAAAAAGAAACAAAAAAAATGGAGAAAACAAACTTTACCATTAAAGTTAAGCATTTTTGTCTGTTCTCGTTAAGAAGAATTATTTTCTCGAATGTCATCATACAAAATCATTAATTAAGAAAAAGCAAGGATTGTTATGTTCGCAACGTGTTCTTAATGAATCTACTTCGTCAAATTAAATGTTACCAATCAAAAACACTCAAATTAAATGCGAGTATATAATTAAATGTCTTGTTATTTAATGAGTCGACTACATACTTATGTATGTATTAACGAGGAAGAAGTGGATTTTTGGAATAAAATTTCAAAATCATCAGAAACGGAATCAAGGAAATATTGAAGAAGTTCCTGATGCATAAACATACTTTTTGCATTTCCATCTCAACATTCTTAAACTTGAATTTGATGCCATACACAATCGTTGAAGTTCAGGGCCATTCATTTTGACACCTGTCATTTGAAGTGCCATACCTAATATTAGTCTGCCATTTATGGGCAGGTTAAGACAGCATAAGGGACTTCATTTGCAGTCATTGGGCGCATTCACTAAGGGGCCAGTTATAGCTATCATTGAAATTGATCCGGAAAAAAATTTGAATCGATATTTGACGGTGTTTCTCTTTGATTAGAAATGAAAATTATATACTGATCGATCGGAAATCACACAAAGAATTTTTTTTGAGGAAAAAAAGTGTAATTACGCATTTATTTTTCTCTAAAAATGTATTTTTCTATTTTCCGGATGTAAATTCATTTTCCTGAACAGCTGATACTTTTATTTTCAAAAGTGAAACTACATATGTAATTGTTCCACTGATTTGTGTTCTAATTTCACACAATTCCAATGACAGATTTCTCTCAGTAAAAATTTTTCGGTGGATTTCCATCAGGAAATTTTTTTCAATGACAGAAACTTTTAATGCTATAAACGACCTGTCAAAAAAATTCCAATGTTTGTTTTCAATGATAAAAACCAATGATAGCTAAAACTGGCGCTTAAGCTAGTGACTACGTAGTAAAGTCGTTCTGATTGGGTAAATGCAACTACAAAATCAGTAAAAATTTCCCCTCCGACGTAGTGTACAAATTTCGGCTACAAAGTTAGTGGACACTGAATTTGAGGTTTTACAATCAGCCGCTCTGTAAAGACAAAAAAACTCTAAATGAAAAAAAATCGTTCAGCATTTAAATATTAAATATAATTCAATCATATTAGGTATGTATGTCTTATTTTTGATTTTTTATAATTTAAAAACAAAATACATATGTACATATGTACATATATGTAGATTATTTAAAGTTTTCAAAACACAAATGTTTCCTGTTTTATACATTTTTATTTTTATTGAATATGACAGGATTGACCACATTTGTAGTGTAATTTTGCATTCACAAAGCTATTGGAATTTCGTGGTTTGAAGTTCTTAGTGCTGGCATTTAACATCTTTCAAATTCAGCTGTCATTTGAAGTATCATAATATTAGTTGAATGTTTGCCACTTACGATAATGAATCGCTTAACAAACGAACAACGCGTTACAAATATTAAAACTTAACACAAAAGTGATGATTCAAACTTGGTTATGGTCACCATAATCAAACGACTAAGGGGCTTTTCCTTTCGTAACATAAGTCAATTTATTCTTCATCTATTTTTGCATTCCATGGGGCAAAATAAATTGATCTATTTTTGATTTAAGATCAAATCTGCAGATCTTGATTTTTCGGCAGAGTTACCCCTGTTTGCAACAATACTAATACAATTTTTAAAAAATGTTTAGCTGGAAATTTGACAGCCTTACCGCACACGTACACGAAGTTACAATAATAAAATGTCAAAAAAAAAATTCCAATCGTGTTCTATTCGCCACGGAAAAAATCAACTTTTGAAGGCAATCTACTGAGGTTTTCTATAGATAAGATAAATCAATTTGTTTTTGATTTAGATCTGTCAAAACACAAATAGATTTATTTTTGATTTATCAAATTTGTAGATCTAGATTTTTTTGGCAGATTTACCCCTCTTTTTGTCCTAATCCTAATACAATTTTCAGCTGTCAGCTTAAAAGATGCATTTTTTTCTTTTTTTATTTGTAATTTACTTGCAAGCAAACAAAATTATGCACCACATAAAAAAAATCAATTTTTGACGGAAATCTGAATTTACCAATGGAAAACCTTATAAATTTACCCATGGAAAACCGCATAAGCAAGCAATCGTGAATGTGAACAAATTTTAATAGAGTGCAATTTCGCGGCAGTAATTGAACGTGTCATACCGATTTGTTTTTGTCGGCGACGAAAATCATGACTTGAATAAAATGTGATTCCAACAAGATGGAAAAAATGCCAACACAACAGATTTAATTATGAATTATTGAGTGAAATGTTTTCTAGTCGTGTAATTTATGGTAATAATGGTCATCAATATCATGGGATTTAACACTGTTAGATTTTTTCTGTTGAGCAATCTAAAAGACATGAATAATCTCTGAGCTTTGCTAAAATTATGACCGAGGTAATGCCAAAATTTGCGGAGAAGTGGTTTAAAATTACACTAAAAGAATCACTGAAAATCTTCCCGAGTAATATTGTTATTCATACTTTATAGAAAAGTCCAAACTTCAAAAATGTATCGATACTTTATTACTTTCAAAACCAAAAAATGAATGGCCCTATAGAAGGTAATTTCGCATATTTCGCAGAAATAATGTCAAAAACAGAAACATGTGCTGCAAAAGTTTTTGAAAAGTCAACAAAATGTGAAAGCCAAAAGTGACGCATCTCATCTTCCTCATCACAAAAGTCGTCAATTTAAATTTGATACCACTTCATTTTGTATTCCCACTCGTTGTTAAGCTTACTTTACTTCTCCTTTCTTATATGTAGTTCTTTTTTCTGACAAATTAGCAATTCTATTTTGCCGCCTTAAAGAACTCTTTTGTTTACATTAAATTCTCTTCAAATTTATTCAAAAGTATGCTTCTCTGCTCTAAAAGTTATATGAAATGGACACGTGAGGCTTCGTATATGAAATTAAATTGTTATACTCTGTCAAGCACTAAGTAAATAATAAAAAATTCATGTTCACGCATATATGTTTTTTTCAAAGATTGAAATTTCCATGCATATCCACGTTTTGTTGTTTCAAGTTGTTGTTTGATATACAAAAATATGTATATGAAGACAACAAAATTAAAAAGATGTCTAGAACAATATTTTTATCAAAACAATATAAAATAATAAAATTTCTACTTTGTAGCTATTTTATTTATATCTTCGAAAGTAGAATACGGTGGTATCAATCACTTTTTATTTATGTATGCCTTTTGTTTTCTACAAAACTCTTAATTAATTTTAATTTAACCTTAACAATCTCATAATTGACACAAAAACAAAAAAACACCTTTTGTGTTTTGAAATAATAACATCATAAGTTTGTAATCCCTGATACACCATCCGACACAACCATCACCATTAGTAATTTTTAGGCAAAATATATTTTTATTTCTTTCTTTGTTTTGCAGAAATTTTATTTATATCTTAACGAGTATCTCGGATTTTATTGTAGGTTGTTCAAGTTTAAGAGAAACGGTATAGGTACTTTCATGTATTCTTTGCCCTGAAGGGTTTTTTGTTGGAAACTTTTCGTTTGTCATAATTTTTGTTTTTATTATTTTGTTTTATATGCCAATCTCATTAAGAGTAAAGGTCATTAAGTCTGGGCGTGTACAATGTACATAAACGAAAAATACATTCGTACTCAGACACAAGTAGTAATGCTCTGGGCAAAACAATTAAAGATATTTTTTATTTTCACTTTTGTATTATAAAGCACACGAGGCTAGTTACATTTTAACTCATGTAAAAATGTTGTTCAAAACCAGATGAGCGGTTAGAGAAAAATCGATTTGAAAAAGCTATTTCATTTACAATTTGGATCAAAGTGGATCTCCTGTAAATTTGTTGGATGACTTTATTGGTGTAACTTTCAACTTGGTTTAACGAAAATATAATTCTCTTTGAAACCAACTTGACATACACATAACCTGCCCTGCCCTAAAAATATTCCTTTTTTTGAAATAATTATTATTTCTTGTTGAATGAACATCACCACCAACCAAGGTTGAATTTATGTATGAACCTTAAACATGCCTCAAGGAACCTACATTTGAACATGTGAAAGTAAAATATTCCTCTAAGCTGGTATCCTTTTTGCAAATTTTTAAAATGAAATGCAAATTTTCCCGGCCTTCCACAGATACCTACATCTTCTTCTCTTGTTCTTAGCTCTTACGTACAAACATACATACATATGTAAATAGTTTCCTCTTGTAAGTGTTCATTCCATGGCAAAGATTATTGCTTTGAAGTGTTTAATTCGTATCATATTCAAATTCCTTGTTCGCCTTGTAGGTAGGCCTTTTTGCAAGCGAATTAGGTATGCTAAGTATAATGCCGTCGTTGAATGTAGCAAAACAGACACATTGTTGTGGTGTTCTCAAAATGAATTTCTGGTAGAATGTGCCAACGTTCACATTTTTCTTCCCCCAAGATACAAGCACACCATAAACTACACTTAAGGATGTTGTATGTACATATAAAATTCCTAGCCTTAAGAAATTCCAACATCGCAACATTAGTACACACTTGGATTTGAAAATTAATTTAAAAGGATAAAACCTGTCCAATTAAATATCTGCAGTTATAATATTATTTATGATGGCATTGATTTAATTTATAAACACGTGATCAAATTTAAAATTTTGCATTTTCCAACCCAAACAGAGCGAAGCAAGTGGATTTAAAGTCTTTGCTTTTCCACAAGTGCATATCTTAACCTATTTAAACAAAAACAAAAACTTCTTTCTTCTTTTTAATTTTGTTTTGAATACCGTACCGTATCGTACCGTCTTTGGAGCAGAAAATTTGTAAGAAGTACCCTACACTACATTATATACAAAGCTATGCTTTGTGCCAAACTCATGAATATTGATTAAGCATTATCATCATACCACCGCACCGCCACCACCACCACCCATTGATTGCATTTATTTTTAATGATCAAGTATTTTTATTGATTTTTCCTCCTAAGTCCAATCGATGCCGATACCGATACCGATGACGATGCTAATGCGATGGGGGAGTCTCGCGTTGTTAAAGGTTTAAAATCTCAGATAACATTATAACGGTAGGTATGTAAAGGGTGTCCCAAAATTAACGCAAGATTTGAATTTGCCGCCATTTGTGCAGTGAAGTGTTGGCAACCCTGAAAAAAAGCAATTTGACAGCTAACAGTATAGGGTTATTAAAAATGGAGCGTTACACGATAGAACAACGTGTCTTCATTATTAAAGAATATTTCAAAAATAGTGAAAGCTTGGCGGCTGCAGTTCGAAAATTTCATACAAAATATGGTCGGAATAGTGTTTTAACTTCGTCAACTGTGAAGAGATTAATTGAAAAATTCATGGAGACTGGATCCGTTGGAGACGCCAAACACACTGGTCGTCCAAAAACAAGCCGTTCAAATGTGAATGTCGAAGCAGTGCGTGAGAGTGTTGCTGACAATCGAGGAACCTCAATTCGACGTCGTGGACAAGAATTGCAAATTTCAAGAACCTCTCTACAGCGTATACTCACCAAAGATCTGTGTCTTCATGCTTACAAAATTCAATTAACACAACAATTGAAGCCTAATGACCATGGACAGAGAAGAGAGTTCGTTGAATGGATTATTGAACATCAACAAATGGACCCTGATTTTTCGAGCAAAATCATCCTAAGCGATGAAGCCCATTTTCATCTTGATGGCTTTGTCAATCGCCAAAATTGCCGCATTTGGGGTTCGGAGAACCCACATATGATTGTCGAAAAACAAATGCATCCACAACGCGTGACTGTATGGTGTGGATTTTGGGCTGGAGGCATAATTGGGCCATATTTTTTTGAAAATGATGCTGGTCAAGCAGTGACTGTTACTGGTGCTCGATATCGCGACATGATTACACAGTTCTTTCTGCCAAAATTGGATGATATTGATTTGTCCAATATGTGGTTTCAACAAGACGGTGCCACATGTCATACAGCCCGTGAAACAATTCAATTACTGCATGAGACATTTCCAGGTCGTGTACTCTCTCGTTTCGGTGATCAAAATTGGCCTCCTAGATCGTGTGATTTAACACCATTAGACTTCTTTTTATGGGGTTATTTGAAATCACAAGTCTATGTCAACAAGCCCACAACCACCCGTGCATTAAAGGAGGAGATTCAACGCTGCATCAACGAAATTCAGCCACATTTATGCAGAATGGTCATGGAAAATTTCAACAAAAGAGTGCGCATGTGCATGCAAAGCCGTGGAGGCCATTTGTCCGATGTGTTATTCCATACATAACCCTATCCTATGTACTTTACGAGTCAATAAAAATATAACTATCAAAAGACTTAGTAGTACCCGTGGCATGATGGTTAGTGCGTTGGACTGTCATGCGAGAGGTCTTGGGTTCAATCCCTGCCTGTGCCACCTTAATTTAAAAAAAAAAAGAAAAAAAAAAAAGAGTTTTCACGGGTACTGCCTCTTGCGAGGAATTGACAAATTGTCCAAGAGTAATTCTTGTCATGAAAAAGTGCTTTCTCAAATTAGCCGTTCGGATTCGGCATATAAATTGTAGGTCCCCTCCATCTCTGACAACATTACTCGCACACAGGGATGGTTGAGAGTTGTAAGTCACTAGGCCCTGGTTCTCTACGGACTGTTGCGCCACCTAATTTATTTATTTTTATCAAAAGACTAAAAACGGCGTTTTCTATTTAATTCAAATCTTGCGTTAATTTTGGGACACCCTTTAGTAGATATGATATAATAGTTTTCCAATGGTAGTTATGAACATTGAACATATTTCATGTACGGCTCCACCATCCTATCCTTTCCTTTAATCGTTTTTCTTGATATCGGTTCAACCTACACATAAGTAGTTTCAATGTTATCAATGACTTAGGGCTATAGGTACAATCTGGCACGCCAACACAATCTAGGTATGTTAGTTTGTAAACTGTAAATAATGGCACATTTGCCGCGAACCCGTAAAATATCATGAGATCGAAGGAATATAGGAGACTAGAATGTTCTCTTGTATTTTATGTATGTATAACGAGAATATTTACACGTTTTCTATAAAAATAAACTTACTATATTTATAAATATAGCGTTAAACGACGACGACGACGACGACGACGAACGACGACGACGATGAACAGGACTGCGAGACTGCGGAAGAAATTGTTTCGCATTTTCCAACAAAACAGCAGAAAAAATCCATAAAATACATTTGTAGAAACAAAACACTCGGGAGGCAATCAGTGATTTTAATTGCATTTATAAAGCTCTAATGGTAGATGAACATCATGTCGTAACTTTGCGAGGATGGGAATGTAGATTGCTTTTAAGTTCCAAGCATATAATCATAATTAAAACGCCCACCATAAGTTTTATTAGTTTTTAATTTAAACAAGTTGATTGTTTCAACACGATTAATACATTTCAAGCATAACTTAACGAACGTCTAAAAAAAAAAGAACATTTAATTTGATTTTTACATTCACTCAAAAACTGAAAATATTACGTTTTTATCCAAAATATATTTTGCACTTACACTATAAGTCTGTTCAGTGAGGATTTTTCTAGATCAGAACAGCACAGGACAGCACAGCTTCGTGATCAAGTTAGAACAGTCAGTTAAACGTCAGTTGTCAAAAAAAAAAAACAAAACAAATTGCAAATTGTGTCAATTTTTCGTTTCTCGCTTAATTTTTTCATTTTTTGTGTTTTTACTGTGAAAAATATTATTAAAAATTATTGAAATGGAAAATCAAGTGATTGCTAAGATAATACTAAATGAAAATGTTAGTGGTTCAGACACCGATAGTGATTTTTCGTCGGATTCCTCTTCAGATGATTGGAATGAAAGTGTGACGAATGTTATTACCTTTTCTTTGATGAAATGTAAAAGAAATTGCATTGAAAGTTATTATATTATATTTTATAATTATTTAATTAAACAAATAAAACAAATTGGCAAAATAACTTTATTTTAATTTTTTTAAATCACGGAAAAAAAAACACAAAACACAGCCAAATCAAAACGTAAACAAAAAAAAAGACAACTTCGATTTTGACATTTCTCACGATTCTGTTCTAACCTGATCTGACTCAAAAGCAAGAACAGAAAATCCTGTTCTAAACTGTTCTAGGTTTGTCAATGAACAGGAAAGTAGAACAGTTCAGCACAGAAAAAACCTCAATGAACAGCAAAAAGCTGTACTTTTCTGTCTAGAACAGTCCAGCACAGCGTCACTGAACAGACTTTATGTACGCTTCGTTGTGATCAAATTATAAAAGTTGAAAGTCATTAGGGCTTGATTCTTTGCGATCTGGTGGTGCAGCATTAAATGTTTTGTGGGGATATTTTTCACAAAAATTTCGTCTATGGTATCCCGAATGTTCTTGAATGGAAACACTGAAGCCCTCTTAACGCAACTCTCTCATATCAAATACTTTTCTTATTTAACTTGTTGAAATTTGTTACTTCCAAATACAAATTAAAGAACAGCACTATAAAGATTAAGAATATATTCAACAACTTTTTGATTCGTTGAACGATTTGTATTTTATTTTCGTTAAAAGTTTTAAGTTATTTGCTCTGAAATGTGGTGGCGCAAATTTTGTATGATACAAACTCAACTCTATTAAGAATTCATCAGAAAAACATAATTATTTCTAAATGATTCATTTTTCTTGTTTATTTAGAGTTAATGCACACATGAACTTATAATTCAACGTTTTTCAATATAAATAAAATCGTAATCTGATACTTGTACATAGCTGCCTGCTTTACTTTAATTTGAAAAAAAAAAAAAAAAAAAAATAATCAGATTACCTCAACAATGTAAATGTTAAGTCACGCAACGTCTACGGCCATTCAACAGTCTTTATGTTGTTTTTATTTTTTTTTTTTTTGAAGTAATGGTATTCAGTTTTGTCAGCAATTAATTAGTAACGTCTCATATTCCACAACTATTATCTTCTTTAAAAAAAAAAGAAGAACAATGCGAATAATAATAGTATAATTAACAATCATGTGATTTTAAATGTTTATAATTTAGGTACTAATCAAATTCAATTCTATAGTTTTTTTCCTTAATTGTTGTTGTTTTTTTTTTTTGAGATTGTCGATAAAATTTAAAAATAAATAAACGAAGTTTGATTGATAATTTTATGGACACGATTTTGTGGTTATTTTGTGGTTAAGGAATTTTTAAATTATTTTGTATTCATGGATATTTTTAAATTCATATACATACATATGTAGATTTATTTCAAGAAATTAAATATAAAATCTTCCATTGTAATCAGATTTGTTTAAGACGTTTAACTGAAAAGTGACACGGCAGATATTTATTACAGGTAAAAGTAAAGTACTACTTGGGAACTTTTTTATTAGATTTCGTATGACACAGAAAATTTAACATTTGTTACTAAATTAAAATTTTTATTATTTGCTTTTACAGAATGTTGATATGTTCTTTCAAGCAAATGCTCAATTGCTAACAAAATAAACAAACATTTTATTTTAATAGTTTCGTTCTTAAAGGGGGCGATCTATGTAACCACTTGAATTTTTACAGTTCTTCGGATAGTTTTTAAAGGTGAAGGAATAAATGAATCGTTGTTAAATAAAGTATGTTTATGTATCATAAATTAAAATACTAGTATCAGAATCTTAAGATCCTGACGGCGAGAGGTGTGGATCTGTGGAATTTTTATTTTTTTTACGGCAATCTGAAGTCAGAAATTTTAGTACCATTGTACCTACATACCTCTCTTAAGTTCCATTTTTAATTTTCGTACAGGCAGCGTCATTTAGGTGGGAGGAGGATTTAACAAAAATGTCTGTTTCATGGTAGTACTATCAGGTATACATACAATGGTGTTAGTATACAATTTATCTTCTAGCTGAACTAATAAAAAAATAGAATTTAAAAAATTGTAAATCGGCACGCCTCAGAAAAAAACGTTGGATCTTGTCAAAATAGTGCAATTTGTGTTTTTTTTATCTATAAGCTATTACTTAAAAAAAAAAGTGTGCCAAATTTCATAAGAATCGGTTAAGAGCTTTTTGAGTTATCCTGCCAATTTTAAAAAAAGTAGTTTTGAAAAAAACGCGTTTAAAATCATACAAAATTAAAATTTATAGTACCTATACAGTTAAAGCAGAGAACTTAAACAGGTTTTTAATTGTCAAATAATGACAATTTCATTTTAAAAATCCACAGGCATTTTTGTGTTTCGTAATTTAAAAAAATTACTTTGAACAAACAAATTTTTAGATGTATTAAGTGCCTGCTAATATTTTTTTGTAATAGTTTATATCTACTAAAACTTTCAACATATTTAATATTGTTTATTTTTGAGCGAAAAGTTGATTTTTTCAGTTAATTTGGGACAAAACTTTAAAGCTTTCTGTCCAGGGGTTCTTCAAGGAAATCTTTTTGCATTTAGACACGGGGAAATGCTTTTTAAACAAATGGAGGTAGACTTAATTTTGCAAATAACTTGACTTGGCGTCATTTTTTTTCTGTTGACACCTTTGAACGCTTCTGTCACCACAAAATTGCCTTAAATAAAATTGAAGATGTGGTAAATGAAAATAGAGCTGCATTAAAAAAACAAGAAGATGAAATAAAGCGAGTTATGAGTTGTATTAAGTTAATTAGTGAAAAAGAGTCAACTACTGAAGTAAAAAAAGTAAACAAACCGAAAACATATGCAGAAATTAGTGCTGTCAAAAATATCCCACCGGTTGTAGTGATGCCAAATACAAGTCAGAATTGTGAAAAAACAAAAGATGATTTAAAAGAAAAGATTAATCCAGCTGATCTTGCGATTAAGATTAGTGGAATATCTAAAAGTAAAAATGGAGCAGTGTTTATAAGATGTGAAAATGAAGAATCTACAAAAAAAATGGAAAGTGAAGTAAAAGAAAAACTAGGTGACAACTATAAAGTTAATGTACCATCTTTACATGATCCTAAAATATTAATAATTGGAGTGGATAAAAAAATAATTGAAGATAATCTTATTGAAATTATAAAAAAGCAGAATAAATTAAATGGAAGCTTAAAGCTTATAAGATGTTATAATAATTATAAAGATACTAATAAGTACAACGCTATAGTTGAAGTGGAAAATAAATTATTTAAAGATATATTGGAGGTGGAAAAGCCCTGCCTCAATATTGGGTGGAACAAATGTACAGTGTATGACAAAATAAATGTTACGAGATGTTTCAAGTGTTGGGGATTTAACCATATGGGTAAAGAGTGTACAAACAAAACGAATTGTCCTAAATGCAGTGAGGAGCACAAATCGGATGAATGTCCAAATGAAAAAACACAGTGTGTAAATTGCATTTTAACTATTAAAAAACTCAATCTTGATATTGACCCTTGTCATGATGCTAGGGACATAAATTGTCCAGTGTATTTGAGAAGAGTTGAAAGAGAGCGAGAAAAAATTACTTATTAGCAATCAAAGTTTGATGGCAGTAAAACCAAAGGAGATAGTTTAATTGCAAATAAATTTAATGAATATTTTGTTAAAAGTATTTAGGAAATAAATGACAATATTCCAGTGGTACCATGGGTGAACAGTGTGGAGAGATGTGAGAACAGTTTTAAGTTTAAAACATTGAATTCTATCGAAGATCTTTTAAAAATTATAGACATGATGCCAAATAAAAGTGATTTTAATTTTATGAACAAAAAAATGTTAAAAGACAGTTTTAATTGGGTTGGCCCTGCACTTTTGAATATAATAAACCATTCATTATCAAGTGGAGTTTTCCCAAAGAATTGGAAGACATCAGTAGTAGTTCCCGTGCCAAAAATTGTAAATTCCAACAAAAGCGAAAACTTCAGACCGGTAAATATGCTTCCTTTGCATGAAAAAATTTTGGAAAAAGTAGTGCAAATACAACTTGAAAATTTCATTAATGAAAACAATATACTTATGGAAGAGCAATCGGGGTTTAGGCAAAAACATTCGTGTGAATCCGCTCTAAACTTCGTGATAGCAGACTGGAAAGAGAAACTACATGCCAATAAAAAAATAGCAGCAGTGTTCCTTGATCTCAAAAGGGCTTTCGAGACAGTAGACAGGAATATTCTATTAAAGAAATTATATATGTATGGGGTAAGAGGAGTGGAATATGAATGGTTCAAATCCTATCTGATTGGACGCGGGCAAGTTGTCAAATTTAACAATAATTTATCTGAATCAGTTGAAACAGAATTAGGTGTGCCTCAAGGATCTATCCTTGGTCCACTTTTGTTTTTGCTTTACATTAACGATATTAAAAAAGTAATTAAATATAGCCAAATTAAATTTTTTGCTGATGATGGGCTTTTATACATTGATGAAAGTGAACTTTGTGATTGTATAAGAAAACTAACTGATGAAATAAAAAATATAAAAAATTATTTAAACATGAATAAACTTAAGTTGAACGTTGAAAAAACGAAAATAATGTTGTTACCTGAAAATAATGTGATAAATCAAATCGAAGAATTTGAATGTATAAATGAAGTTAAGTATTTAGGAGTTATAATGGACAGCAGACTCAATTTTAAAAAACATTTCGAATATGTATTGAAAAAAATTGCCAAAAAAATCGTTTTTTTTCGTAAAATAAGAAAAAAGCTATGTATTCCAATGGCAATAAAAATTTATAATACAATAGTAAGACCCCACTTTGAGTATTGTCCAACAATACTATTGTTGGGTTCTTCAGGTATGCTGGAAAGTTTACAAAAGCTTCAAAACAAAGCGATGCGCTCTATTTTGTATTGTAGTAGATATACATCCATTCGAAGTATGCTGGAAATGCTAAATTGGTTAAATGTAAAACAAAGAATAGTTTTAAGTACACTTATTTTTATATTTAAAATTAAAAACAATATGTTGCCCAGTTACTTAAGTAGAAGAATAACAACCAGAGCCAATGTTCAACTATATAACTTAAGAAATAATAATAACTTAAATGAGCAATTGTTCAGAAATTCAAGGACTTTAAACATGTTATTTTACAAAGGAATACAAATTTTCAATGAACTGCCTAATAATGTGAAAACTGAAAGTAACTTAATAAAATTTAAAAGAGGGGTACTATTTTTTGTAAAAAATAATTATTAAATTTAAGAAATTTAAAAAATAAGATAAATATCGGGTGATTTTTTTGAGGTTAGGATTTTCATGCATTAGTATTTGACAGATCAAGCGGGATTTCAGACATGGTGTCAAAGAGAAAGATGCTCAGTATGCTTTGACATTTCATCATGAATAGACTTACTAACGAGCAACGCTTGCAAATCATTGAATTTTATTACCAAAATCAGTGTTCGGTTCGAAATGTGTTTCGCGCTTTTTTTTTTTTAAAAAGTTCTCAAGCTCTTAAAAAATCACCCATTATGTATTTATTGTCCTCCATTGAAAAGAGGACATTGTTTAATATAATGGGTGATATTTTAAGAGCTTGAGAACTTTTTTTTAAAAAAAACGCATAAAATTTGCGTAAAGCGCGAAACACATTTCGAACCGAACACTGATTTTGGTAATAAAATTCAATGATTTGCAAGCGTTGCTCGTTAGTAAGTCTATTCATGATGAAATGTCAAAGCATACTGAGCATCTTTCTCTTTGACACCATGTCTGAAATCCCGCGTGATCTGTCAAATACTAATGCATGAAAATCCTAACCTCAAAAAAATCACCCGATATGTAATGAAATTGTAAAAAATAGCTAATTTGCTAAATAAACTATATCTAATCTAATCTAAACTTTCAAAACACAGTCCAAATGGTCTTTCCGTTCGACTCTGGCTATAAGCTTACTAATGCAATTTTTACTATCTTCGTCACGGGTAAAGGTAGATAGACTTGGTGATCTATTTTCTAAACCTCGGGATCTATAAGTTTGCAAATGGTTGGTACATATGTGTTTTAGACATTACTTTGGAGAAGCAAAATACTTTAATTTTTGAATTTTGAATTTTTACAAAATTATTTTTTTAAAAGAGTATAACGCTAAAAAAATTACTTCACAAAGTAAATTAGAATACCTACAAACATTAAAAAATCTTTTTTACGAGGGCTGAACAAATATTTTTTTCTCAAAAATTACTGGTAAATTCTTCACAAAATTGTACTTTTTATTTTTTTTTTGTTTTTAAATATAGCATTTATGGAATGAACTTAAGAATTTCTTTTATACTTTTATAAATTTTATTAGGTAAATAATGCCAGTCTATTTAAAAATATTTATTGAACAAATTTAAGTAAATGTCTTTTAAGACTGATGGAAACTCCTATTAACTTGCATTGGGCAGGTTCAGCCGACATAAGGGGCTTGAAAGTAAGGCAAGTTTCTAGCATCTGATTGGCCAGCTGCCAAAAAATTGCCTTCCAATTAAGGCAACTTTATTGGAAAGTTGAATGGAAAGTTAGTCAAGAAAAATCTCCCTAACTATCAAGTCAAGTCAACTTATGTCAAAATGACAATTGATCATGTTTTTTAATTTAACTAAAAGCTGAACTTTATTACTCAATGATTTATTTATTTTCTGGACAACTTCATTTAATGCTTTCTGTAAAGGTTCCTTGTAAATTTGGAAAAGAAATACCTACATAAGTAATATTTCTTTAAAATACAAAATACAAATTGTGATGGACTTGTAGCTTGCCTGAGGAGTGTTTTGTAGAAAATAATGATTTTGGTAGTTTTTGTACTATGAACTTGAAGTAGAGGTTTGTGAAGTAAAGTTCTAAATTTTAAATTCATGACACTTGAAAAACTAACTACCTAGTTGCCTTGGTCAAAATTTACGTTAAAAGAATGAAGTTGACTGCAAATGAAGTCCCTTATGTTGTCTGAACCTGCCCATTGACTTATATAAGGAAGCTTTAGAAATCAATCGAAATTTGAATTATAATAAAAAGAAATTAACTTGTGTTTCTCGAAATCGATTTTACTTGATTTCTTTATCTTCGATTTCCACATTTAATGTTATTTTTTATTAATTAAAGTTATTTATATATTGTTAAGTTTTTTTTTGTTAAATTAAACATGAATTCATGTACCTTTGTATGTGTATTTGAAATGAAGTACAAATAAAAAAAAAAGAATTAATAATTGTTAATATTAAGAGTATTTCTTTTTTTTGCGTACTCCCCAGAAACACGAAATACTCCCCTCTAATCCTCTGAAATACTCCCTTCTGAATTTTCAAAACGGCAGCCCTGCTTACAACTCTCAACTGTTATTGCTTGCGAGTAATTTCAGGGATGGCAGCGATAATTTAAAAGATATTATAATCTAAATTACCAAAATTTATTAAATAAAAATAACTTAACTCATATTCAATGTGAAAAAATAAAATACATACATATAATCAGACTTTCGATTTTTACAGTGTGACATTTTTTTATAAATATGACCTATTTGCAATAATTACATAAGAGATCTTTTGAAGGAACCAACTGCGATGCATGGCAATTTTGAATAAGTGACTGCCATTAAAATGGCATTGACTTTGGCAATAGACAAACAGTTTCTGTTTCTGCGGCACCGCCAGCCGCGCCGATGTTGATGATGCACATGAACTTTGCACTGTAGGAAGCGTCGCAGGAAAATTCTTTTTATATTTAATTAAGTATCTTTATTTTGACAAATAGGATTTGTTTGATAAAATAATGAAAAAACTTTATTTTGTATTGTTTTACATCTTGAATCATCTTAGATCTTACGCTTTGTGAAATAATTTTGATTGTAAATTTCCCAGACAATAACAGACAATGGTCGCATTCGGAAAGCTAGTGGCTACGTAGTCAAAATTCAACTAGCTTTGTGAATGCAAAATTGCACTACAAAGCTAGTCAATCCGGAACTGTCATATTAATGACAAATACAAATATATAAAATAAGAAACATTTGTGTTTTCAGAACTTTAAATAGTTTTTTTTTTCTTTTTAAATTCAATAAATACCAAAAAGAAGATACGAGTATAATATGATTGATTTATATTTGTATTTAAATACCGAAAGATTCATTTCATTTTGAATTCTTGTGTCCTTACCGAGCAGCTGATTGTGAAACGTCAAAACCAGTGTGCACTAACTTTGTAGCCGAAAATTTTAAACTACGTCGGAGGGGAAATTTCAACTACTTTTGTAGTTGGATTTAGCCAATCAGAATCCCTTGTCTACGTAGCCACTAGCTTTCCGAATGCGACCAATTTATTTCTTTTATGCAACTGACAAGGAGTGACAAGTGACAACTGACAGGAATTAAGTATGACATTTCTTCCAGTTTAAGCTACTACAAAATCAAAACATTCAGTGTTTTTAAGCTGTGAACGAAACAGTTGCAATCGTTGATGCCACTTAACTTTTTTATTAACACAATTATTAATGAATTTTTGAAAAAGTTTTGAACATTTTCGAGGGGAGTACAATCAAGGTAAGGGGAGTACGGGAGAACAGTGAATGCTAGGGGAGTACAAATACTCCCTTGTAAGGCTTGTAAGGCACTAGGTCCTTGATCTTTACGAACTCTTGCGCCACCTAATTTATTTATACATAAGTCATGGTTTCGAGAAAGGAAAATGGCAAAATCTTTTCTAGATATGTAGGTACATTTAACCTTGAATAACTCATATTATGATGAATTATGAGTTGTTGAAGGATAAATGTAACATAATTTTATTTAAAATTATTAATTTGGAATTGTTCCCCAGTTTCATTTTTTCACATATTTCCTAAAACGTAGTAGGTATATGTACAGAGCAAATTGGATACCTATAAAAAAGTCAAAAAATTCAAAAAAGTTCTTGTTTTGCTATAAAAAAAACTGTATTTTTTCTATTCTTTTCCCCATAAGAGTTTTTCTTATAAGATTCACATTCTTAAATTTTTCCAACAGGACCTCAAAACCTGAAATGTCCTTCCGGCTCTCTTCTTATGTCATTTATAATTTAAGAAATACATAATATTGTCCATTTTACCCGCCCGGCTTTTCCATTTCTTTCTTCTAACGTTCTAAATAATTTCGATTTTTTACGAGTTCATAAACCTACATATCTACCTACTCATTGCTATTTACAAACCCAAAATGAATATGACTTGATTCACAGCCAAAAACTATAAAATCCAAGAACTATAATCTTTCAAATTAAAAGAAAAAACATCAATTTAAATTCATCCAACTATGAACATAACCGACGACGTTCTTGAAATTCTTAAATTTAAGCATCCTGAGATTTATGTATGTATATGAAGACGTGATGTTGCACACGCTATACATAGTTATCCGAAGCATAAAGAAATAAAAACTTTCGATGCCAAAATCGCCATCAAGTTTTTTTATTCGTGGCGCGGTTAGCTGGAATGTTTTTTATGCTCAAATTACCTGCTGCTGCACCAGCACGATCCACTACGGCTGCTGCACCTGCAAGGTCGACTGCTGCTGTACCACCTTGTGCCATGATAGTCGTTATGATGATATAGGTACTTCTATTCTTGATTTACAATTAATTAGGAAAGAATCCAAAAAAAAAAGACTTTTTTGTGTCTTTTTTTCTCCTGGAGGACACTCAACAAATAAAAAAAAAGGAAAAGATATTTGCACTTTTTTGCACAAAGTTCAAGGTTTGCACATCTAGGAAAACTGAAACAGAAAGCCAAAGCCAAGGCACCAAAGATGCATATAATATACACACTTTGTAGGTAACACTTTGCTTTTAAAATTGATTACAGAAACTGATGTTATTTTTAAACTAAACAGAATTGAACTTCAGGAGTTCAAAATATTCAATGGCCTTTTTCCACTATCCACTTAGCTAGCACTCTTTTTAATTTTGTTGCCTTCTTTGCAAGAACCGCACAAATTTAGTTTAAGTTTAAGTTTAAAGACTCCGAGCTCCAATCCAACACGAATGATATCAATGAATGAACTAAAAATGAACGACGCGACGGGTTTTTTTGAAAATAAAAAAATGTTTTCTTTTTTTGGTTCATTTTGACATTTTGCTTTATGATGACATTTGTTTAAAAATGAAACACTTTGGAATGGCGTTCAGGTTATTAGAAAATAATGTAAATTGTGTAGACATGGGTTGATTTCATGCTCAACTTTGAAGAAAATTGAAGTTGATGATAAAATTAAAGATGTATTGAAATATGCTTTGCTTTGTTTATGAAATTCATAGTATTATCATGGTATATAGTATTTTTAAAATTCGCCATAGCCTCAAGGTAGCGTTGGGAGTTTAAAATACAAAAGTTAAATAAAAAAAACTATAATAGCTAATATCACCGTAGTCCCTAGGTGCCACCCCATAGAACCCCACAATGATAGCACTATAGGTTTTATATACAAACGTACTATTTGATTTGTTTTGTCCATTTATGGGCTTAAAGGAACTTACAAAAAAAAACAGCATTAAAATGCAAAGAAGGAGACCGTTATTAATGTAAATTTTTAGCGAATTAAGAACCTTGAGCAAACCCAAGGTAACCAACAAATCATTTAATTTGCTCAAAGCTTATAACAGATGTTTTTTTTCAGATCTATAGAACTTTAAGGCTAGGCGCGCACATGCAACTTTTTCGAAACCAAATAGTTCGATCGTTAGTTGCCCAAACATCGCGCACATAAGCAACTCCGAAAGTAATCAACGAAATAAACCAATACACAGGAAACATTTATTCACCTTGACTAAATTTTTTTCTATCTTGCATTTACAGAAAATTATTCAACGATTTAGTTGAATGTCCGCGCAGTTACCTATAATTCCTTGTGACACAAACTAAGGAATTGGTTCGAGGTTATCGTCTAGTTTGTGTTTTGACACAGTTGCTCAAATGAGCGACAGAATGGTTTCTGCATGTGCGCGGACTCTCATATAAGTCTATAGTGCTCAGTTTAGAAACCAAACAGTTTCGAAGCTAAAAGTTGCATGTGCGCGCCTAGCCTAAGTAACACTATTTTACTGGTGGCAGAGGCAATTTTGTCAGCTGTCAAGTGATTTGTTTTTAGTTTGGTTCGGCATTGACGGCATTCCAAGATGCAAGATGTAGATTCGGGAAATTTTAAGTTTCAATTCGTTGTTGAAGAGTATATTGATCTATTTCAAGTAATTTCGTAGTGTTTACTTGTCAAATGTCAAAATATGACAGCTTCAAAAGAGTGTCAAATGCCGAAAGCATGTATTTCAAAACTAAACATCTTATTATAAGATCCTATCGAATCCGATTGATGAATTGTGGATGGATTCGGAAAATACAAATATCAAAATTGACACTAAGACAAAAACACTCTATATGAGTGTTTTTGACTAAGATTTCAACATAGCCTTCTCTTTTGATTCTGTAATCAAAGATACTATTAACTGGGATACTAAAATAGTGCATCAAAATTTTAACAAATCTATAACTTCAGTAAAAAGTTCATGTTCTAATCTCGTCAGTTTCATTTTTCGCACGCTTGTTAATCTGTCAAGACTCGAAAAAACATAACCGGGTGTTTTTGTATATTATTTTTCAAAATACATCCCAAAATATTAATTTTATTAAAGAAAAAAATCATATTAAACACTCATAAATCCCATCATGACCGATTCATCAAACAACAACAAGAAGTTCCACAATCGTGGCAATTGGAATAAATCTTCCAAGAGACAAACTCTAGAAATCGGACAGCGAGGTTTCTTGGCCACATGCAATTTCCGTGAAAGAGACTGCATTCGTGAATGCTATAATCTCCTCAATCACTACGCCAATGAATTGTACGGACCAATTGAAAAGAATCCCAATGAAAAGGATCAGGACGCAGAGGAGCCCGCCGAAGAAACAGATATTTCTGATGATCTTCAAAAGGAAATCGATGCCGCCAATGCTGCATCGAAACCCGGCAAATTGTGTCGATTCAATTCGATAGATACTGGCACAAAGAATTGTATATTCATAAAAACAACACTTCCTAACCCAGTCGAACTGGGCACAAGAATTATCAAGGACATTGCCGAAACAAAGGTTCAAAAGACCAGATACCTTCTCCGATTGACACCAATCGAAGTTGTTTGTCAAGCCAGTGTGGATGAGATTACAAAAGCTGCTGGAGCTCTGTTCGACAAGTATTTCCTCAAAGAGGGAAAGACATTTGCGATTGTCTTCAACAGAAGATTCAACAACGACATCAAACGAGATGAAATCATAAAGATTCTTGCTGACTTGGTGTTCGACAAGAACATGAAGAATAAGGTAGATTTAAAGAATGGTGAACTAGCAGTTATAGTGGAAATCATTAAAAAGAGATGTTGCCTATCCGTGGTCGAGGGTTACTTCAAGTATAAGAAGTACAATCTAATTGAACTTGCCTCCAACAAAACAACAGACACAGAATCAAAAGACCAAAAGGAGGCTGACGAAAAAATGACAAAGGAAGATGTGGAAGTTAAGGAAAATGAAGAAAAAAATGATGACAAACCTCTTGACGATAATGAACAATCCAACCAAGATGAACCTTCTCCAAAGAAGTTTAAGGCAGCTGAAGAAAATACTTCGAATTCTGAACCTGCTGAAGAAAATACTTCGAATACTGAAACTGCTGAAGAAAGTCAAACAAAAACTGACGAAAATTGAATTATTCTTAAGATTTATTTTTAATATACTCTTTGGTTATATACCTATTTTTAATTTTTGTTTTTGTTCTATTCCTTGAATTAAAATTAATAGCACACACCTTGGTTTCTTTCTTAAACTACTATCACCGTTTTTTGTTTAGCGATTGCGACTTCTACATTTCTGGTTTTCAGGATTTCTTTGCCAAAACAACACCGACACCTTTGGCAACCTTCTCGTAGATAGAGAACATGAGAGCTGCTGTCAAGACTGTTTGGAGAATCTTTGCCTCCAATCCACGGAATAATCCTTTCGCTCCTTGTGCCCTCAATATTGTCAAAACCATTTGTATTGTGCCTGCATTTTTTGCAAATTCATCGGAGACCGATCGATGACGCTGCTTTGTCTGTACCAATTGTATGGGATATGTTAGGACAGTTGCAAATGCTTTAGCCGCTGCTCCAATCAAGAAGTATGCCGGACTGGATATTTCTCCATAGGCATTGGTCA
Source organism: Eupeodes latifasciatus (assembly GCA_920104205.1). NCBI lineage: Eukaryota > Metazoa > Arthropoda > Insecta > Diptera > Syrphidae > Eupeodes > Eupeodes latifasciatus. The sequence continues at coordinate 161,331,324 of OV049926.1, forward strand.
ATCTTCTCTTCAACATCTCGTACATCATAAACTGCAAAGCAGGGTTTATGACCAGCATCAGCGATGGAATGGTGCCAGACCACAATCCTGCTATTCCTTCGGTCTTCCCGATATATACTAGTCCCTCGAGGAGGTTTTTGTATTGTTTTGAACTATCATCGACAAGGCCGCTTACTCCTCGCATCTTAATACGGGTATTGACAACCCAAAAAGGAGTTGTCGATAGAACATTGATAATTCCAGCTATGGATCCAAGGAACAGGTCACGTATGGCACTTTGCTGAGCGCTGCCATTTAAAGCCTTTAAACTATGGAATGCATAGAAATAGACAAAATTTGAAATGCATAAGCTTTGTAACACCGGCACCAGACCGCGGTAAAGAGTTGAAAAACCTTCTTCGCGAACCAATTGTTGAATGACTTGGAGAGTATTGAGGGCCTTGCGGCGATCTGTATTCTCAACTGAAATGGTAAAAAAAATTGTTGTTGATTAGTTCGTTATACAAAAAAAAATTATGTTTAAATCTTGTAAAAGAATTAAAGAGAGGCAACGGCCTAGTCACTGATAAAGCATAGGTTCCCATCGATCAACGAAACCAAGCATCAGTGAGCGCGGTTAGTAGAAAGATGGAGGACCGTCTTGAAACCTATCGCTTGCTCTTATCATGTGTTCTTTCTGTCTGTCTAGTTTCTTCCTCTCCTGTCTTTCTGTCTCGTATTAAAGTCTTGTGTTGTTATCACCTTATTAAGTCTTAGTCGCTCAAGGTGCTGTGTTTCTACTCTGTACATTTATGTGCTGAGTAATATGTAATGTAATGTAAGAATTAAAGAGATATTTGAGTAAATCTTCTTAATGCGAAGAAGAGAAAAATCGATTCATAAGAATAAAACATAAAATTTTAATTCTAATTTATTTCCAAGTTCGACACATCAAAGAAAGAATTTATAAAATAAGACCTTTCAATGACAAGAACACAATTAAAGTAGAAAAAGTCTAGTTTCTGGATCTCATTTGGGTAGACTCCCAATAGAGGGCACAATAAAAGAAAATCCCGTCCCGACTCAGTGTCACATATATTTACGAGTAGGTACAAGTGTACCATGACGACAATAACTAAACTCATTAAACTTTTCAATATGAGCCCGGACAAAACTCATACAGCAAGTTGCAGCCAAATATTCATAAGTAAATAAGTTTAAGAAAACATTTAGAAATGCAAACATTTATAATTGAGTGCTTAGTTATTTATGCTGATTCTGTGTTTAATATTTTGCTCACATAAACCATTAATTTACCTTGTAATCGTGATCGCACTGTGTCCAATGGATAAAATACCGACATGGCAATTACGCCTCCCTATAGGAAAAAGAAAAAATAGTTACATATATAAAATAGCATTTAATATGCGTATATTGAACTTATTAAACTCTATATTGAACTTTGACCTCAGGTAAGTATCTTAATTCTCTTCAAGGTTTAAAAGTAGGTATGTATGTAGGTATACTTACTGTTGCCCCAGATACAGCATGAACCCAGGATTGATAGCTAAATACTTGACTTAATTTAGATTGTGACATGTTGTTGTTGTTTTTGTTAAAGTTTCATAAATTGGAATAATATTAAAATATATTTATGTCCCCTCCTCCAGGTGAATGAATCGATATATAAAAAGAACCAGCAAGTAATTCTGTGTGTAGTCAATAAATCTAAACAAAGAATCAACTTAATTTATTTGTTCATTGCACAAACAAAAGTAAATGTTTCTATCAATTTCTGTTGCCGGAGAGTCGATTGAATTAGCTTAAAATTTAATGTATGTATGCTTTTATTCTAAGATTATTTATTCTTGTTTTGTGTTGTTCTAAAAGAATTTTGTTTTAATAGAAATGCACTTCAGTTTCCGGCAATTAATCGGCTTTCGTCTTTCTTGCTGGTTAAGTTCGTTTTATATTTCATTATTTTCAAATAGAAGAAACTAAACTATAAAGTACATTATACCTACAAGAAAACACTTACACCAATAACGAACTGACGAATGTCATGAAAGGAAAATGTAAAAGGGGTGGAACAGCTGATGTTTGACATGTAAAATAATAACTTATTTTAATATCGATACTCAAAATATTTGCAGTTCCGGTTCCAGGTGTTACTTTTCGAAAATAAAATAGAAACATGTAATTTTCTTTTTGCCAATAAGAATTTTCATGTGGTATTTTCGTGTACAAAAGATTAAAAATTAGTTATTATTGTAATTTTGTTCAGCAGCTGTGCTTTGAACGGTACACGCAAAGTGCTAGAAGGAAATAATTTTACTTTTGACCGGAAAACGATTACATTTAAATTCAAACAATTATAATTTATCATTTCAATAAAACACAGTCTCAAATATTCGATATCTTAATCACATCTTAGCTTTAAGATGAAAGAAGGCAAAAACTGTTCAAAGACCTTAATCTCTGACAAGAAAGTTCTGTCGACTTTGTATTTGCGACACATAGGAGCTGTATTTCAAGAATTACATACAGTTGCTCACAGCTTATTTGATACTTTTTGTAGTAAAAAGAGTAAGTATGTAGAATATTTTGGTACCCATTTAATGCAAAATTATTTGAGTATGAATCCATTAGCCTACGTAATTTTTTTTTATGTGCTGTTATAAACTTTGGTAATTCATTGGTTTTCATTTTGATCTAATCACTGTATCAAATAAGCTGTGAGCCACTGTACGTACAAAAAGTGTGTTTTTTTCGTATTCCATATATAGTAAAGTGAGAAATTGCCAACAAAACGATCCGCAGTAGTCCGGTTTTTATATTTGAAAGTTGATACAACTGAATATTTGCCAGAATAATTTATCAAAAAATTCCAAAAAAAATAGCGAAATTCAGATCAGGGGTGAAATCGTGTAAGCTGATTTTTGATAGTTGACTATCAAAATCAAGAAAATACATCAGTGTAATGTGAAAGTCGATTTCAAAGTTTTAACCAAACAGTTTGACATAAAATAAAAACTTCAAGAAGGGGGTTTGTTCGTAGACTACTACATTAACATGTGGTGTTGAAGCGAGCTTGAAGCTCGCCTAAATTCTTTATATACCTGAATTGAGTTGAAATGAGGGGATCGGAAATTTGTGAAGAAAAACCTGTGTGAAGGAGTTGGTTTTACAGATAATGCGTTATGGTCTGTTTATTTGCATGTTTGTGTACAAAAAATATAGTTTTGTTTTAATCAAATTAAAAAAAAAAATGCACATGGAGTAGGTAGCATATTCTTATATGGTGCTGAACTATTCAGTTTTTCATTGTTTGCACTTCATAAGAAACAACGAAACACCATTTGCATTTTAGAAAGTGCTGTCAAACTTAATCATTTTTAAATCTTCTTGTGCGGTGGAAACACCAAAAATATTTATCTAATCTAAACTGAGATAAACCTTTGGTGGAAACATAGAAAAACTTAATTATCTTTTCTATTGTTTTTTCTTGCAAAATAAGCCCAGTTAGTCCATTTTCACTAACAAAACTAAATAATATCAACAGTAATAGATTGATTGTTTCCCCAATGAAAAAAACACATGATTCCAAATGCACAACTACTCAACGAACACAGCCATCGAGATACAAATGCAATATCAATCGTACCAACATTTGAGAACGAAATCACATAAGATCCATTCGAGGCTCGTATAAATGTCAAAAACCTATCCATAGTGAGATTCTACTCTAACTTTTATCGGTCTTATTCATACTATGGATATTGTTTTTGTTATTCGTGTAAGATCCTACTATACTATGGATAGATTTGCCAACAAAACACGGGTAAAATTTCGAACTTGAGATTTTAATCCAACATGACAGTATAACGATGGTAGAGAAGTCAGAAAAAGTGGTAATGGTATACAGGTGCCAGTTATAGCTATCATTGAAATCGATCCGGAAAAATGTTTGAATAGATATTTGACGGTTTTTCTCTTTAATTAGAAATGAAAATGTTAAATTAATATACTGATCGATCGGAAATCACACAAAAATTTTTTTTTTAGAAAAAAAAAGTGTAAATACGCATTTATTTTTCTATTTTTTGGACGGAAATTCATTTTCCTGAATAGCTGATACTTTTATGTTCAAAAGTGAAGCGAATTGTTCCACTGATTTGTGTTCCAATTTCACACAATTCCAATGACAAATTTCTGTCAGTAAAAATTTGTCGGTGGCTTTCAATCAGGAAATTTTTTTCAATGACAGACATTTTTAATGATAGCTGTAAAAAAAATCCAATGTTTGTTTTTAATGATGAAAACCAATGATAGCTATAACTGGCACCATACTCCCGCGTGTCTGTCATTAACTCTACAGAGAATAAACCTTTGGGCCAATTGAGTTTAAACTCGAAAATTAGGCTAGGAGATTCGCCATAGGCGATTTTATTCTTTTGTAAGACTTAATATAACAGTCAAGAAAAGAAAATTATAATTTTCTCAAAAACAGCACGATAGATTTCTATGAAATTTTCTTTAACATTATTTCAATATATAAAAAAAATACATATATTTATTTATCGCTCCAGAAGGGTATCTTCCATAGAACAGTTTATTTGTTACCAATTAAATAAATAAGCTCTTATATTGTCTAAATACTATTTGATTATCAAAACTGTCTAATTTTTTTTTGGATTTTTAAGAAATATTTAAACTATTCTTTGTTTTCAAGTAGTAGTAGTAGTTGAAATGGTGGCCACGAGCAGTCTAGCTCGGTGACATAATTAGCGCTGAGTTGCGCCGCTTTGATACCATAAAATACTCGCTTGACCTATAAAGTTAAAAGAGGGATTATAAAGAAAAAAAAAATACGCCTCAAATCCACTTTGTTGCGTTTAGAAAGGAGATCAAATCTTTGATCTCCAGTTCTGAGAGCTCATTGAGGTCGTTGAAGAAGGACTTTCCCAATGTTTTGGCTCTCGTTTTGGCTAGGGCAGGACACTTGCATAAGAAGTGAAGAACAGTTTCTTTTTCTCGCTGGTCCTCACAACTACGACAGAAAGTATTGTGGGGGATGCTCAGCTTAGATGCGTGTTCTCCAACAGGCCAGTGTCCGGTGCATGTAGCAACGATCCTGGCTATGTCTTGCCTGGGTCTGCAAATAAGATTATTAGTACGGGATTTGTTGTAGGTGGGCCATATCTTTCTAGATATGATACAGTTGGTTAGGCTGTTCCACCTATGGTTTGATTCAGCGAGGAAAATTGAGAAGATCTTGCCCTTCATAGCACCAAGAGGAATGTTGACTCTTTCCGCGAGTGAGCTATGAAGGGCTGATCCTTGCCTAGCCAGATTGTCAGCTCGTTCATTGCCCTCGAAGCCTCTATGACCCGGAATCCAGATGAGAGTGATCCTGAGTCCAATGTTCATGCCCGCTAACTCACTTCGGCATTGTTGAACCAATTTGGAGGATGAAGTGGACGAGCCAATCGCTTGAATGGCCGCCTGACTGTCCGAAAAAATAGCTGTATTGCGGTTTTGATTTGGATCTAGTTTTAGTAACTTGCATGCTTCCTTGATCGCGAGTAGTTGCTTGAAAAACACTAGCAAAGTCAGGAAGTCGCAAAGACCTGGAGACATTTAAAGACTCGATGACAATTCCTGCACCGACCCCACACTCCATCTTCGAGCCGTCAGTGAAAATAGTTGTGTCGAAGCCTCTCGTCACTTAGTCATCATCCCATTCATTTCGAGATGGGATAATAACTTTAAAATCCGCACTGAGGTCCACAGTAGGGGTGCAGTAGTCGGTTTCTGTCGAAAAGACGTCCGCTGGGACGAGATTAGTAATATTACTATGACCATAGGACCTAGAATACCAACTATTCGATTCCCTAAGTCTCAACGCGCTGCAAGATGCTAAGTATTTGATATGCAGGTCTATTGGTAAGAGGTAGGGAAAAACGTTTAGGGCGTCCGATGGACATGAGCGCAAAGCTCCAGTGGAGCCAACACTAGCTGTTCTCTGAACCTTTTTTAGTTTAGTTATATTGTAGGCTTTGCTAAGCGCTCTTTGTTTTTAAAATTCGATATCTCACAAAAAAATTGTTGAGCCGTTTTTTTTCAAAATTCGATATCTCACAAAACGGCTCAACAATTTTGAACAAAATTCAAATATATAAGCACTAAAAAACTTTTAATTTTTCAAAACAACGAGTGGAAGCAACAAAAGATACCAATGTGAATTCTGTCTATAAACTTTTTCAACAGATCTTTAAATAAAAAAAAAACACGTAATGCGACGAGTAAGAGAATAGACCTTAAGACTTCCCTGTATATGTTTACTACTAGTGACCCATCCCGGCTTCGCACGGGTAGACATAAATAGGTACAGATATTTAAGTTATAAGCATGCTAATTAAAACGACCATGAATCACTAAATTAGAAAACATTGTTTTGTCCTATCATTAATACTCTTCGCAGCGTATGCGATAAAAGACATTTTATAGCTAATTTTTGTACACCTTTTCGGTTGGTTTTAATAGGAATTTCTTAAGATTTCTATAGAAAACTAGTACTAAATATAGCCTATGTTACTCAGTGATAATGTAGCTTTCTAATGAAAAAAAGAGTTATTAAAATCGGTCCAGTACTTTTTGAGTTTATTCGTTACATACAAAAATATAAATCTTTCCTCTTTATAATATTAGCGTAGATATAACAGTATATTATTTACAAAATAAAACTGACGGTGTATCTCACTGGGCAGATATACATTATATTGCTATTTGGTCTGAAAATAAATAAATGAATGAAGCGCAAAGTACCGTAATCATTGATCTACTAGACTGCTAGTAGCAAACTTCGTATTGATGCCATCTACTCCTTAACGCTACAAGCCCTTCTGTAGGTTCAGCAGAAATATGGAGACACTTTTGGGAACTTAATTTTTTTTATTTTGTCAAACTTTATAATAATAAATGTCATTAAGCTGGACATACACGACCGAACCAAATTTGCCCGGGATACATGTCCGAGCCACTGTCACTTTGACAGATTGATTATTTTTATATTTTTAATTTCGAGCAAAGCAAAAATATCTTTATTTGGATAAACATTAAAAAGAGGTTTTTTGTAAGATAAACATAAAATTTCAATTAGTTTAGTTTTTTTCAGAAAAATACGTTAAAATAACGAAACATGTAAGCAGAAAAACATAGACGAAGATGGTTATTCCAAACTTGGTTACAGACCCAGATAAAATAAAAAGAAGGAAAGGAACATTAAGAATTTGTGTCCTTGAAATAGAGTGAGATAGTTGTTAGGTGTCGAGATAAGATTGTCTTAACAGACAGCACTACTTGGCTCCCACAAACAGCAGGGCGGAGCCTGTTAGATCGGCCTCGTTGATTTTTGATTTGTGCAAACCAAGCCATATCAGTTTTCTCCACGGTCGATTTTGGATTGGCTCGGATCCATGTGACTCTTTGGCTCTCTCGTGTATGGCTAGCTGTATAGTTTCTTTGAAAAAAAAAACTTAAAACCTTGTTGAGACTCAGAAACAAGAGATGGCGTTTTTCAATTAATTATTATTCACTAAACAATCCTTTAAGAGGCTAAATAGGTGAAATCACTTTAATGGGAATATGTATCTAGGCGGAGTCCATATCTAGTATGTGAATTGTGAATGCCTGCGACTTAAATTGATAGATGCTTAAACACTATGTAAAGTATCTTATCTAGTGTTTTAAATGCTCTCTGTAGTTTGACTTTTCTCAAACTGTCTCTCAAAAGATTTGATTGCATATAAATAATTTTGGTAAAAGCTTGACATCAGAGCACTATTTGCAAAACCTTGAACGTATTTCAAAAATTAACAATAGTTTTCAAAAAGGTAATAAATCAAAATAATCGCTATAGATAAAAATCGGCTTTAATAAAATCCCTGAAAGATCAGAGCAATCAGAGCCAAGCTCTGAGCAGAATTCAATTAGCGAGACATCTGATATAATTATGAAATATACACTTTAGCGCTGGATTGCAATTTAAAATTCTATTTTTTATCGGTTGGAACTAAAACACGAATATTATTTTTAAATAATAATTTTGTGTTAACTTGAAGTACACTGGCAACTGTCTTTGGAATAATTTTTTAATTTTTGGTTCAAATCAGATTTCTGATTGATTTTTTTTTTTAAGTTTCAGAGCTAAAACAAAATGTTAAGCAATTAACTTCCAGAAATTAGCATGTAATTAAATCCTTCACCTCGTAAATTAAATGGAAAACATTTTCATACAAATGTAATTTTTATAGAATGTCTATAGGTGCACAATGGACATAAAAAGCAAAGAAAACATTCTTGTGTATCCACCCAAATTATGCTCCCTGCAAAATGGTCTAGTAATTGAATGTTGGCATCACTTGCATTTATTTGTTTTCTTTCGCGCCAAGATTCAAGATTTTCATTTTAGTATTTCGAAACGTAAATTTTATTTTTTGACGATTGTGCAAAATAAATTATGAAAACATGGATATAAGTTCACCAATTATTGAAAATTTCCAAAATGACACCAATAATGAAGCATCAAATGTAAATGATAAAGAACTGCCCCTAGAAACTGAGAACAGCAGTGCCAATAGTTCTTTGAATAAAATGGAATCTCTAATTGTCGAAGAAGACGACGATGACGAGGAAAACGTAGATGATGGTCTTGGAACTGAGAGTCTAAGAATATCAGGATCTGAAGATGAAGATACGGAAAACATATCTCCAGTACGCCGGAAGAAGCGTGCTACTCAACAGATCGTGGAGAGCGATGAAGATGATGGTGGCGATGGTGAAGGTAAGAAGGAAAAAGATGAACCTTCGAAAAATGACTCATTGATTGGAGGGGTCCAGGAAAGTCTACCGAAACCCCAAGTAGCTGAAAAGCAGAAAAAGTTCTCAGCTTTGATAGACTCAGATAGTGAGCCAGAAGAAACAACAAACGATATTCCAGAGAAAAGTGAAGGAGAAGAAGTTGAAGAAAGATCCAAGTCGAATAAGAAAAAGAAGAAGAAAAAAGACCAAAAGGAAAAACAAAAGAAGAAACAAGTCAATTCCTCATCGGAAAGTTCGGAAAGTGAAAATGACGAAGAAGTTTCATCAAAATCTAAAGGAAAGAAAAAGCAGTCCGGAATCTCGAATCTTGTCGATTCTGATAGCGAATCTTCTTCAAATGCTAGCAGTGAAGGAGAAGGTAGAAGCAAGCAGGATAAAACACCTGCTGCTCAGAAACCCAAGAAACCCCAAAGAGTAAGAAAGATTCACTTTTCCAATAAATTCTCTATACTATTGCATTTCTCTAGGCATCAGCCAAAAAAGCCATGGATGAAATGCAAGCCATTCAAAGTGAAACCCAAAGGCTATATCGTGAAACCCAGGTCAAGTAAGTAACCTTATTTACCATATCAACTATGAACGAGACTCATTATTTTAATTGATTTTAGTATTCCTTACCATAAGCCAAAACGTCACACTCTCAAGGAGTTCCTAACCAGGCACACCATAATTAAGCCAACCCTGAATCAAACTGGGAAAAGTCTTAAAATGACACCGGAGGAGCTAGAAGAATATGCGTAAGTTCTAATTTATTTGAATGAGGGAATTTTATGTTAGAGAAGATTTTTGTAGGAAACAACTGGAAGAACGCGCCAAAGAAGCTACGGAATTCTTCAAAAGTGAATCAGAAGATGAACTTAAAGATGTTGAGGAAAATGCGTCGACTGAGAAGGAACCCGATGATATCATACCAATGGACACATCGGCTACCGAGCCCAAAGAACCCGAAGTACAACCAGATGCATCTAAACCTTTGAACACTGAAGAAATCGACCAAATCCTACAAGAACATGAATTCATATCACAACCTTCTACTCAGGAACTTCTTGACATAGAAGTGACCCATAATAGTGAATCTGAAACGAATCCAACTCCATCCACTTCGACAGCCATAGAAGTTATCCCCAAGGAACCAGAACCTCAGCCCAGTTCATCTTCATCGAGGCCTTCAGCTTTAGCTGAACTTAAACGTCGACTTCTTGCTGAGAAGAATATACCCCTAGTTCCTACTCTGAAGGGCGATGCTAATATGATTATTGACTTTGAAACTGGAGACATGTTTGCACGCAAACCAACCGGAGTTGAAACCTTATTCCAGCGTTTCATCATGTCCAATAAAAACAACAAAAAGAAACCTGAAGAACCAACTCCTAGGTGAATCTTAAATTATGGAACTACTTTCAAAATCTCGGTGGTATTAATATTTTTGCTTTTCTTCCTTTTCAACAGTCAAGAACTCCAAGAAACACTTAAAGTTGCTGTAATTCAGGAATCTAACAAAGAAAAAGAACCCAAACCAGGAGCAGCATACATAAAACTCAAGGAAAACCTTCGATCTTTGATAAGTAGGAAACGCAAGCAAGAATTTCAAAAGAAGATCGAAGAGAATAAGGAAGAAGAAGACGAGTATAAGAAGTGTTGTGGTCTGGATGAAGATGATGAAGAAGACGAAGAGGATGAGAAGAGCAAATCAGAGAAAAAAACTAAGAAAACGCAACATGAAATTGTGGTAAGTAGTGGCAAAGAGAAATCTTTTCATCTTCATCATAATTTGCTTCACTAAAAAATCCGTTCTTCTTTTCTAGATTGACGAAGAAGAAAATGATATTGACCAAGAGGAATATGAAAACGAAGATGAGGAAGAAGATGATCAAGCTGAAGACAAGAACAAGGACGAAGAAAATGAAGAAGATCCAGAGGAAGGTGAAGAGGACAATGATGAAGAGAATCAAGAAAATCAAGTCGGAAACGATGACGGCGATGATGACGAAAGTGAAAGCAGTAGCAGTGAAGAACAACAAGACGCTGAAGATCCATCAACAAGAAAACACCGTGTCATCAAAGCTTTTGAAGATTCTGATGATGAAGTTAATCCGGATTTAAATGCAACATCTACTAGCGTTCTTTTTGCCGAGGAAGCGCAGAAGAATCCTGAAGAAATTGAAGATGAACTATTGGACTTGTGTTCGGGAAAATTTGCTGAGACACAACGTGCCACAGTAATAAGTCAAATACCCATAACTCAAACTCCTGGAAATGTTACCGAAACCGAGCTTGAGGACTTGTGCTCAGGAGTTTTTAATGAGGAAACTCCACAAATTGAACAGACTCAAGCTCCAGCAAAAACTCAAAAGACTGCTATGAGAATTGTGTCTTCTGACGAGGAAAAGGAACCAGACGAAGAAGAAGAAGTTGCCCAAACGGAAGGAGGAAGAAAAATCAAAAAACTAACAAAGAAAAAGAAGAAACATATCAAATTAGGATTTTCCGATGATGAAGATGATGATGAGCCAAACGCTGCCGCTGAAGAAGAGCTTGAAGAAGACGAAGAAGAAGAAGAAGAAATCCCACAAACTTTCATCGACTATGATTCGGAAGAGAATGAAATCGAAGTTCAAATGTCTAAGAAAGATTGTGTTAAGCAAGCAAATGCCTTTTTGGAAAAAGAAGCCGAACTATCCGAATCGGAATGGGGTAGTGCCGATGAAGATGAACAAAATCTGGACAAATATGACAATGAATTGGGTGACGAAGATGAATTCGATCAACAGAAACTTCATACAGAACTTGAACAAATTCATATGTAAGTTTTTGTTCTTCTTCTTCTTTTTAGAGAATTTTTTTTTTATAATTTGTTATTGAAATTTTTTTAGGCGTAAAGTTCTCGATGACGATATTCGAGAAGTGAAAAAAATTCAAGAAATGCTCTTTGATGATGAGGAAGCAGATGGTGTCGGAAGGCAGCGTAAATTCCGCTGGAAAAATGTCGAGAGTGGTTTTAGTTTAGATGACCCCGCTGGCGGTGGTGCTGACAACGATGACCAAGTCGATAGTGCAGACGATGAAGAAGAGATAAAATGGCGTAAAATGCGTTTCGAAAGGGAACAGTTCCTCAAGGAAAAGACAAAAGAAGAGGTAAATCAATTTTCCTTATTTTTTCCTTTGCATCTAATCTTTAGCATTCATTTTTTTTTTGTAAAGATTATTGCTGATGTGTCTAAAACAGAACTTGGCAAAAAATTGCTCGATACTATGCAAACCGACATTGATAATTCAAAATTCGTAATTGAAAAGCCAGTTTTGGTGGCTAAGGAATACAAACCGGTTCCATTCTATGAGCAAGTAAAGAATTCATCGAAATTGAGACATTCGATGTTAAATTATGATAAAGAAATCCTTGCAAAAATGGTCAAATCAATAGAAAAATCTGGAGATTATGTTAGAAATGATAATGAACAAATAATGAGGAAAGCCAGTAATACTGGTAATTTTGTGTTTATTCCATTGACCGAGGAGGAAAATGAGGTAATTTTCAAAAACAATAACTTTCATTTCAAGAAAATGTATTTGATGATTTATATTTTTTATTATAAAATACCTAGCTGAGGAAGAGGAAAGCAGAAGAAGCAAGTAAAGGTAATGTGGCTAAGAAAAAGAAAACTAGCGTGTCAAATAAACCGCTGTTCCTGGACAAACTTTTATAATAATATAGTCCTGAGTAATGTATCTGTAAATAGTATGTTTTATGTTTTAAGCTGACTTTTTAAAAATTAATATACGATGACTGCAATTTAAATATAGATATGTAATTATATGGAGTTTTACAATAAGAAGTTTCATGTTGATATCTAAAAAACGCTTATTTTTTAAAAGATATCAATGGATGCATATTTCATTGAAAGCGGAAAGTATGCCATTAACAACGGAAAACAATTTGCGGTTGTATGTCTTCAAGAACTTCATAAATTGTCATAAATCACTAATGACTAATGTATGCAGGGGCCTAATTATGGGATTCGCTGCGAATCGTTTTGGTAGCGAGTTTGCTATTTTTCAATTATTGCTTTCGCTTTCGCCTTCTTCGTTTTGAATTCGGCCAACTCAATTAACGATTCGAAGGCGAATTGGAAATGTCATAATTTTTGTTGTCCGCTTTTTTTGGCGGATCCACAAGCGAAAGAGTGTTTATTATTATTCACTGTTCGATTTCGTAGATTCTTTCTTGATTGTAATTATATAAAAATGTGAGTTAGCTTTATTTTAATTGTCTTATAATTTATCCACAATAAAATAAAAAAAAATTGAATAAATCACCGCAAATTTCACAAATTCAATCAAAACAAAACCAAAATTTGTGGAAAGCTGTCAAATCACTGGAATATAGGAAGAAAAAGTCAAACCAAAAGTGTCAAATCACTGGAATATAGGAAGAACTATTTTCGCTTCGCCGCGAATTCGTTAATAAGGAAATACGACGCGATTCGAATTGAAAACTATCCGCCGCGAGCCTCATAATCAGGCCCCAGTTCCGTTGCGTTGGCATAAAGAGAAAATCTAAGGCTAGGCGCACACATGCAACTTTTTCGAAACCAAATAGTTCGATCGTTAGTTGCCCAAACATCGCGCACATAAGGAACTCCGAAAGTAATCAACGAAATAAACCAATACACAGGAAACATTTATTCACCTTGACTAAATTTTTCTCTCTCTTGCACTAACAGAAAATTATTCAACGATTTAGTTGAATGTCCGCGCAGTTACCTATAATTCCTTGTGACACAAACTAAGGAATTGGTTCGAGGTGATCGTTTAGTTTGTGTCAAAACACAAACTAAAAAGTTGCTCGAATGGGCGACAGAATGGTTTCTGCATGTGCGCGGACTCTCATATAAGTCTATAGTGCTCAGTTTAGAGACCAAACAGTTTCGAAACTAAAAGTTGCATGTGCGCGCCTAGCCTAAGGGAAAGTTTTTCAATGTGAGATTATCCCAATTTCTGTATCAAATTAGATTTGACATCTCAATTTTATTTTTAAATCATTATTAATCTTGGAGTTGCCTCAGACTTAAAACTACACATCCGTTGGGTTATATCGGGATTCTGTTTTTGACAAGTTGAAATAGTAATTATTAAAAAAGAAGTAGAAATGAATGAGTTATTGTTATATTAAGATTCTGAACTAAGCCACATCCTGTGTGAACTGGCGTCTCATCCAACAAACTTCTACATCTAACTTGATTCATAGCTATTTGTCTCTAGTTGTGCACTTTTAGTTATGTGAGATCATTTTCCACTTGTGCGTGCTACATGAATCCGCAATTTTTCACAACTGCCCTGCCCTGTGGGCGTGGATTCCAAAACTTCCTATAAAACTTAAAAGATGTTGATAAATTACAAAATCTGGGTGGCATATTGTTACCACTTTTTCGAGAAATATTATCGTCAGGAAACATTTTCACTACTTTTATAGTGAATTTTAACGATTTACTTATAAAATGTCAAAAGATGACATCTATGCCACTTTCTAAATCTTATTAATTTATAAAATAAAAGATAACAGTCTATAACCCATTTTAAATTTTCTTTTAGCTCAGTTTTAGGTTTAAAAGTTTAAAAATTTACTTGCGAGGTCTTCGGTTTTAAACGGAATTGGAATGCAAACAACTTATTTATTGTCTATTTTATATAAAAAGCATCTTGCACATGAGCTACGAACTGCGAACTGTGGATGTTCGCATATTTTGACTTTTCTTTCATATGGGCTTTATTTCTATTCGCAGACAGCGACGAATTGAATTACCCTTTCCTCTATATTTTCCTCAGGCATGATCTTTCACACAAAAACAAAACAAGGGTGGTATAATTTTGAGGTTGTGTTGCGCGCGAACAATTTATTCGTTGCAGTGTGGATGGTATGTGGAACGCGAATAGAGTTTGACAGTTCGTAGCAACCACACTGCAATTCGTTACTACCAAACTGTTTTTACAAAATTTTCCTGTTTTAGAGAACAAAATGCAAATTTTATTATCCTAACATTAATGTCAATTGGTTTCTTATAATTTAAATGTGTTTTTGTTTGAAATTGGCTTTTTGAAATGTGTAAAATCGCGTTTGTTCGTTCATTCATTCTTTCGTTGTTCGCTCGCATGTGCAAGGCCCTAAACTCTTTTGAACATAATTTTTACATATTTTATATACTTTTTCCAAAAAATTCCTTTAAATTCAATCATAAAGTTGAATCATCTTTTCTGTCAGATAGACACACATACCAGGAATTCTTGGGTAGCTTTGGATTTCTTTTAAGAGAAGTGTTTCAAATTTTAAAATGCTTTTTACTTCCAAAATTTTAAAAAGTCTTGTATTCGCTCCTTAAAGTAGAAAATATTTACTTTGATTTATTGGTTTCTATTGTCATCACTGAAAAATGTTATCGATTTTTCTATCGACTTTTGACATTTCATGAAACGAAAGAAGCATGGTAGTGTTGTAATGAAAACAAGAACTTGATCAAAAACAATTCTTTTGATAAAATTGTTAATATTTTAATAATAACAACCTAACATGGGCAAAACTCGAGGTCCTCAAAAGAAGAAGCTTGAAATAGTCTTCAATCATGAGAAAAGAAAGTAAGTGTTTCAATATTTTTGATGTATTCAATTCGTCTTTTATTTATCAACTCTTCTTTTCAGAGATTTCTTGACAGGATTTCGGAAGCGTAAAAATGAGCGTAGAAAGAAGGCTAAGGAGCAACTAGAGAACACACTGAAGGAAGAACGTAAACGTATCCGCAAAGAGATCAAAGATGGCTTGAGTCACTTGAAGAAATCTTTCGAACCCCTAAAAGAACTAACCGAGCAGGATAAGCTCGAAGAAGAATACGAAGATGATGATGTGAAGGTCAAGATTGTGGAACTCTCAACAAGTGATTTAGCCGCTCAAAATAATTTCATTGGTGAGAATCGAGGAGTCGCAAGTGAATCCGAAGAAGAAGCACCAGAATCGGATGAAGAAAATCAGGAAAATGATTTGGCGATTATTCCTGGAATGGAATTGGTTAATAAAAAGAAGACAAAAAGTAAATCTTCTGAAGAGAAATCCTCCGGACCGAAAAATAAAATAACCAACAAAGAGTTGAAGAGTAAGAAAGATGTTGATCGGCTGAAGAAGACTAAGACATTCAATAAGTTAAAGAAGAGCAAAGCATTTAAGATGAAGGAACGTTTAGATAAAAAAGCCAATCAAAAGAAACTCCGCAGGGATCAGAACAACACTTTGAAGAGTTTACCCAAGAGTGGTATAAGAAAGTTAAAGAAAAGCCGCCCCACAAAATTCAACAAAGGACGAATGATGAGTAGGAGACAACGGAAAGAACGGAATAACTAGATCATTTTTAAATTTAATAAAATAAAAATATTTTTTTAAATACAAACATTGGTATATTATTTTTTTTTTAAACTTAAAAATGAAGATTGCTGAGTATTAATATTTTTTGGTAAATAATGATACAAATCTTGAGCTATTTCGATAAACAAAATCTCTTTGAATTCCCTTTGAAACCAAATTGAAAAACTATAGCCATTTTCAAATGGCTAAATGGAAAAAAATCCAAAGGAAATTGTATATACTATCTTTAAGTCCCTACTTTATGATTATAAGTGAAACTTTCGAGTGAAACTTAAAATAAACGAAAAATAAGGATAAAACTTAAAAATTATTTAACTAACAAAAATCTTTGATCCCCTGATCACGATTTATAGAATTTGTTCCAATTAATGGTAACGCCACTGTGAATTATGGTAAATACATTTTCGAGGAAATTACTCAGACGATATGGTCTTCGTCATTAAAAGAAACCTAAAACGATAAAAATGTCGATTTTTATGGCAAATTGTAACGGGCAACTGGAGTGGGACCTGAGGATGGGACTCGTTGGGTAGGATGATTAGGGAAGCGGAAATAGCAGGAAATGGATGGGAATAGGTATAGGAAGGGTCCGAATGTCTGGTAGACGGGGCCGTGGCATGCTGGCGATGCGCGGGCTAGCTCGCCGGATATAGGGGGGGATCTTGCCCCTCCACCAAACCTCACCTCGCTACAAAAAATCAAATCATGCCAACTGCGATCTTCACTTTTCTCAATAAAAATAATTCACTCACACATCCAGTTACCTTATACCACCCTTTTAGAACTACCCTGCAGATGTTGTTGCAGTTGAGCCTTCCCACTCCGCTCCTGGAATCCTGGTGGCTCCAATTGGTTGTCTAGGACTCCCCTGTGGCTATTGTCTTCCCAGATCACCACATATCACCTCTTATATCTGCTCCACCCTTCCCACCCCCTGAAAAGTTAAACCCCTAAAAGCTCATATCTGAGCGTCTTCCACTTTCATTAAATAAATACACCAATCATTTGGGTGGCTTACAATTAAAAAAGATATTTATTACGTCGGATTTTGGTTTTGACGAAAACAAAAAAACAAGTATTATAAACAAAAATTAAAAAAAAATAATATAGTGATAATTTTGTTGAATGTTGATAGCGATGTTCATATAAAATGGTAAGTATAATTTTTGAATTTTATATAGGTTAAGGAAATGATAAAAAAAATCTCTTATATAGCCAACGATAAATATTTAGATAAAAAAAGGACTCCGTTCGCTGGCTGACCTTTATGCCCGCTCGGTCACACCGTTCCAGTTTCCTTAGAACCTGGGAAGATGAAAACCCACCCAACTCGAAGCCAATGCCTTTCCTGGACAGGTCCAATTCCACCTATATTTATAAGTTAACTAACGGCAAGCTGCCTCTTCCCTACCTCTATAGAGCGCTCTTTAGAAGGGGTCTTAGTACCCTTTTTTGGTACCTTCACAACCAAAAAAATTCTCTTAGGGGAAACTCGACCTAACCCACCGACCCGGTTGTTACAACGATGTTCCTTTTTCTCTCTTAATACTCATATAACTAATATTAGCAATTTCAAATTTTCAATTTTTCAAATTTTCTTTAAAATTTTAACTGCCACCACAAAATTCAATTCGCCCGGGCTTATGCTTTATTTTATCGACCGCGATGGCCGAATTCCAGCTCCCTCTGAATTGCTCCCTATGGGTTGCGGTATCCGATTAATATTTTGTTTCGAGAATAGGGAAATTTTGGTGTTTTCTGATATTGGTTTTAAATAGGGTATCGCGTGATGAGGTTGCCTTTTGCTTTTTTCTTTTAAATTTTCCGAAAAAATATTTAAAATTTAAGGACCACTTATCTGAATTATGCTGGTTTCCAGTTGTATAATTGGTGACCGTTATTCCCCGGTTCTCACACCAGTTGATTTTGTTCCGTTTATTTCGGTACCTCCCACGACGCACAAAGGCTAACGGCCGTTATTGCTTATAGTTTCACCCGCGATACCTAATGCAAATTCCATTTTAAATGCCTAATTCTAACGCAATAAATTATTACAAAAAAATCACTCACCCTTATCTAACTCCTTTTCTAGTTCGTTACACAAAATCTCCTTCGAAAATTATTCTATATCCAACACTTTAAATCTAATAAAAAAAACAATATATAATTTAAATTAACACTGACTTTGAACTGAAAAAATTCACACAAAAAAAACCCTTACTTTGGGTACTAGCACCACTTTGATCTTACGTCGAGGATGAATACTTTGGAACTAAAAGACGTACCTCGAATACATATCTCTAACACCGTACGATCTCTTATTTAGTTCCCTCAAACAAACACCAGTATTCTCTTACTGTGTTGAGGTACATGGGAGCCGTTTTCCTAAGACCCACTACTTTTAAGGGGCTCTCCTCACCCAATCCCTTCTTGCCTATGATTCTTGGTCTATAACGCCCCTTAAATGCCCACCGCACTCGTTCATATCCTCGACACGAACCTAAAAACCAATTTCCTTTAGGAAATTATTTGTGTTATCCCTGACTGTATTCATTTTTGTTCCCCGCAAACAGCTGTTTGACATTTCAGATTATTCTCAAACAAAAATAAAAATGGATGAAGCTGAAACTGAAGACGAAGAGACAGATTATGCACAAACAAACAAACATCAAAAAAAAATACACCTAATTGGAAATAATTATTTATCGCATTCAACCCTAGCATTTGGAAACAAACAATGCAATTGTATGCAAGCGACCCTTAACTATTCCCAGGTAAGTTAAAGATGAAATTTAATGCTTCTCTTGCCGACCTCCTGCTACTGTTTCTTTTCTTGCAATTCTAGCTTAGCATTGACTACACGGATGCGTGTGAGCTGTGGCGATGGGATGTAGGAGCTTCCCTGCGGTGGGTGCATCCTCTCGAATGATCCTCGTCCGTCGATGGCACGAAAAGGCAGCCACAACAAAATTTTCAACGGAGAAATTGATTGGCTATAATTTCTTTTTTTTAAATTCGTCAAAATTATATAAATTTACTAGCGGACCCGACAGACGTTGTCCTGTCTACACGTCTTTAATTTGAAAATTTCAAACTTTTTTTAATAAGCTAAAACATTCTGGACCATTTTGATGAAAATTATTATTCAAATGTTATGACAATACCTAACGTCATTACATTTAAATTTATTACAATTAGACTAATCGATAGCGTGTGAGTATGTGTAATGAAATCTTCAACTTGTTTTAATTAAAGGTAAAAAAGCTTACACTCAAACTATTTTATTTAAAAAAATATTTTTTTTTTATTTACAAAAACTTAATTTATCGTAATGCCATTGGATGTACAATATTTTTGGTTAAACCCTGAGGTGTATAAATAAATAAATTCGATGGTTTTCCAACTCTGGAACACGCAACATATAATTGGCCGTGAGAAAAACATGGGTTTTCTAAATCTAAGCCACAAATTGTCATTGTTTGGCCTTGTGACTTATTTATAGTCATAGCATATGCCAAGCGGATTGGAAATTGTAAACGTTTGAATGGTATAGGCGAATCTGAAGGAATCATTGGGATCCGTGGTAAAAGTACAACTTCACCTTGAAATTTTCCACTCAAAATAGTGGCTTCAAGAATGTTGCCCATGATTTTTTTTACAACTAATCGCGTGCCATTACACAATTTTGGGGCATTTAAATTTCGAAGCAAAATTATAGGTGAGCCAATTTTCAGTCGCAAATTATGTGGTGGCATTCCAGGTAAATCTAGTGAATTTAGAAACTCTACAGGATAGTTGCCAACTTCGTCAGGATCAACAACAGTGTCAATCGATTTAAATGTAATTTCATTACCAGACAATGACTGTTGTATTTTAAAATTGATGGCGTCAACATCTAAATTTTTTGCGGCTAAAATAGCTCGCTCTCGCAGCCATTCATGATTAGTATAATTATGTCTTAAATCTGGAAAGATACTTGTTATTAACTCATCTTGGTAGCCACCATGTTGCAAAAATTCTCTGGAAGTCGATTATATTGTGTATCTTCATACAATTGAATTTTACCGTTGCCAATGTCTAACAATTGTTCAGAGAATCCTGACGCTAATGGATCATTTTGAAGTCGAACGCGCATATTAATAGTAAGGCATAATTTAGTGACACTTGGCCATAGATAAGATTCTTTCAAACATGCGTTTATTTCGTTTGCATAAGTCGCGCGTGGAATGACTGGTAATGTTTGTCTGAAATCACCAGACAGCAGCAGTAGAGCACCACCGAAAAGCCGAGCATTATTTTTGATATCTTTCAGGGACCTGTCGAGAGCTTCAAGCGAATGCTTGTGGGCCATTGTACATTTATCCCAGATAATAATTTTACATTTTCTCAAAACTTCAGCCATGCCTGAATGCTTCTTTATGTTACACATTGCTTCGGGATTTGTATGAACGTTCAAAGGTAATTTAAGTGCTGAATGCGCAGTCCGTCCACCATCAAGTAACGTTGCTGCAATGCCTGATGAAGCAATGGCCAATGCAATATGATTTTGAGATCGAATCCGCGCAAGTATCAGTGCGATAAGAAATGTTTTACCAGTGCCACCTGGAGCATATACATTTCGTTGTTCAGCAATAAGCAATTGTTCATTTTCCGCAACAAAAGTAGCCAAAGAAGTCTTATCGAACTGGTGTTCACGTTGAACATCGCTGTTGATGATGTCTACTGCTGGGCGATTCGGCGCTGGCATTCCAAAATGGATGAGCGGCATGTTTGAAATAAAAATACAAATATCCTCATTATTAATGACTCGTTGTATATTTCGGCGGAGAATTCAATATTAAGATTTTGATTAGTAATTCTAGTCCGATGCAAAATATCCTCACTCATTGAGTCTTTATATTTGTTCCACAGAGCAGATGCATCAGACGGAAAACACGTTGTCAATATTATTGAAAATAATTGACGAATTTGTTGTGGAGATGAGCTCAGTGCTGCATCTGCAAGTGTGAGATCCCAATGGTTATCATCCTGCAATAAATGTAACTTACGACACGCATCGAAGAAAGAGTCGTATGAAGTACCATTGACTTTTCGCAAATATTGGAAGGACGTCGGTCCAGGGACGTTAACCAGTAATAAACGCAAAAAAAAAAACATTCCAAAATCAACAACTACTAAAATTGTGAATCTAAACCATTCTCAGATCCCCTTGAACACACACAAAAAATTTCATCAAAATCGGTCCAGTCGTTTAAGAGAAGTTCAGTGACATACACACTCACAGAAGAATTATATATATTAAGATTGGTTTTTGCTTTTTACCTACCTGCCTTTTAGATTATGTTATGTACAGAACATGAACTGGCCAATACAAGATATTGAAACTTAACACATGCCCATGATAAAAAAGCTTTTATAGCTACAGTAAAAACTTTCAAGAACATATTCTATTTTCTCGGTACCTACCCAAATAGACATAAACCGATTATACACATACAGGCCAATATTACAGTTGTCTCTGAGATGTGAGTTAGCAATTTTAATAAGTTTATTAATATTTACTTGAGGACAAATGTTTATATTTTTTTTCTAAAAAATGTTGCTTTTGTAGCCAGGAGAATATGTTTTAAATATTTTCTAAAGAAAAAAAAATAACAACCGTGTGTTAGATTCCTAAAAACTCAGAATTGTCTCAACGGATTTTTTTTAGTCATAATCATCTCAATTGTTCTCAAGAAGAAGTTAAAAGAAACCAAGAAGTCAAGAAATTGTGAGCGTTTTGTATGAGAGATTAGTAAACAAATATTTTTAACAAATCAGAAACAGAAAACCTTCCTGAAAATTACTCGGAGTAATCAACAAAACTCTTACATTATTTTGACAAAAAAAAACAAATAAGTTAACTACTCCAAAAATCCCTGCAGAAGTGATATTATAGATACTATCGAATACTCGATTGATTGTTTAGTTTTTAATTTAAAAAAAATTTTTAATTTTTAAAAAATGTACCACAAAATGGCAGCAAATAGAATTATTTACAAAATACTATCTTAAGATTTTTCACAGTACATTTTGGATAAAAAAGGGTCGCTGGACTTTGTATATGTACCATGTTTTTTTGTGGCATAAATTTAAATCGAAAGCAATGGCGGATCCATAGGGCGGGGGTCATAGGGGTCATGGAAACCCCTTGGGAGATAATTTGTTTGTTTTTTCGTAGGAATTCCCTTCAATTCAAAATTAATCGTATTGCGTTAATGGAAATGACCCCCATTATATTTTAAATTATTTTAAAATATAATCATGCCTATTACCGATGTCGTCTCGTTTTTTCGACGACTCTCGTTTTCTTTGCCGTGTCGTTTTTTAAGTGGCATTCTATAACTTTTTCGACGCGGCTATTTTGTAGCAGATTTTTAAACGATGAAAATGTATCAGAGATCTGTCAAACTGAAATCAAATTCTAAATCATTTCATTACTCGATATTCAACAAATGTGTTTTTATTAAATTATTACCAAATAAATAAATTATTAAAATGATAAGTGTTGAAATGTATTACAACGCAAGCAGCGATAGTGACAATGATGAAGAAGGTAGAGAGCGAAATATTGCAAAGGCACAATTAATTGTACAAAAAGGACAGTGAAGCGTCGGCATCTGCATTTGTAGCCTGAACTTGCTTTGACTTACATATGTATGTCCGGATGATGAAGACGTTGAAGTGGATGAGAGCTGCGATACACCAATCGCATTTCCACTCGGGCTTAACCATCTGTTTATGTTTAAGTAGATTTGCAACAGCATCCTCAAGCGTAGATAGGATGTGCAATTGGTTTGGCCCCCCTCCATTTCCTTTCACTTCTTTTTTGTTGTTCTGAAAAACTTTTTTGTACTTTAAATTCAAAGTCAGCTCAAACCTGAAAAAGCAAATATTAAAAATGTGTTAGAGCCCGTTCACACGATTCGGTATTTTCGCCGTATCGGATATTTTCTCGATTCGGTGTATTTCGGTTGGAGTGTTCAGACGGTACGGTAATTTAACCGTACACCGTACTCAACCCTACACCGTACTCGGTGTAAAACACAAAAACGACTATATACTAGTAATACATTATTCCACAGTAGCCCAGACGAAAAATGACGCACTTTCGGTCAAAATACCGAATCGTCTGAACGCACTGTATATAAATACATTGCCACTATAAACCGAATCGGTTTTTTTGCCGTACGACCGAAAACGATTTGCAGAGACAAAACCGAATGACAAAATCGACCTAATCGGTGATTTTACCGTATACGGTTATATACCGTATCGTCTGAATATACTCATTTAAATTATATTGCCACTGGCTTATACGGTAAAATCGCCGATACGGCAAAACCGCCGATTCGGGATCGTGTGAACGGGCTCTTAATGTACATAAATAGAATAAGATGATTCAAACCTTTTGCCAACCATCACCATCTTTTATTGGAGGACTTTTGTTGTTGAGTTTATCAGCTACAACATTCCATTCTTTTTTAAAATCGGCTTTGTTCATACATTTCAAAAATCCCCTAGCCAACTGCTCGTTGCTTTCCATCAGCCGGACAAGCGAATCGAATTGGTTTTGGTTTTGGTTTGTTAATTTTAACTGAAAATGTGCAAAAATATTTATTTTTTATTTATCGCAAATAAAGTACTAATAAATTCCATAAAATAAATTATTTAACAAGGAAACTTACAGTTTTGCGAACTTCCATTTCTTCGTCGTGAGCAAATTTTCAAACGAGAGATACCGTCGTTTTTTTTCATTGTCGTCGTTTCCTTTCGTCTTACAGAATGCTGAATTAAAGCGTTCAACACACTTGACGTTTACACACGACAACAAAACGAGTGACAAAAGTTGAAAACGACTTATGGAATGCATTGTGTCGTGTCGTATATTTTGCTGTCGTTTACGACATCGGTAATAGGGGTGAATATTTATGAATCGGAAATTCAGCTCTATTCCAAAATCACAGCACAAATTCATCAACTTTTTACCAATGGACGATCCAGGGGGGGGGGTCATATGAGCCAGTTATACAGTTAAGTTGTACAAGTAAAGATTTCAACTAAAGATTTGTTAGTAATTTAACGACATTCACCAAAAAGTGTTTTGCTGTCAAAGACAACTAAAATTTTTGTTTTCACGCAATTTAGAATTTGGAAAAACTTTAGTGCTTTAAATTATTTCCATAAAATTTGTTTCTAAGAAAAAAGCAAATATTCAGGTTCTTAAGAAGAAACCTTGAATAAGAGATCGTCAATTTTATATTAAGTTGCCTTTAAATTTCTGAAACTAGCCTTCAACTCCATCTTATTTTTTTGACAAGTGATTTGAAATTTCGAACTTGAGCGTTTAATCAAACATGACATTACGATGCCAGAAAATTCGAAAAAAGTGGGTCCGCCGCTGATTCCGTTTGTCTGTCTGAAATGTTAAGTGTCTGACCCCCCTTATTAAAAGTCTGGATCCGCCTTGATCAAAAATTTTAGAGCTAGGAATTTCCTTTATTTTCTTGTTTCGATAGTTTCTTCTGTAAATAACGGTCCTTGCTCTACAACACCTTTCAATACAAAATAATTAAATTTGTCTATGTAAGCTCCGAAAACAGTATTATTGCTATCAAAAGAATAAAGGCAAAATTTAGCGGGGTTATTGAAATTTTCTATCATTTAGGAAAAAACACTTTAGTTTTTTGTTTTTGTTGACTTGTGTTATGAAGGAATGGAAAAAAGAAATACGCAACATAACGATAACCATGGATTTTTGACGATTGTCCATTTTTTTTTTAAATTGAGATAAAATTAAAAAAAAAGCGGTCGGTATATATTTTTTCCTTTTAAGGGGGTATTCTAGTGTAGAATTTTGAAAAAATCAACAAAATTTCCAAAGTTTAGACATTCAAGAATATGCGTTTAAAAGGATTTTTTAATATTCCTATTATTTCACAACGAGACGGGACGAAGCGCGTAAAAAGCGCTCGGAATTCCGAACTTCAGAGGCGTCAAAGGAGGGTAGAACTGCTCGTCTTCATCAGAGAACATCGAATGAGTATTTTGAAGTAGAGGAAGGATTTTTATATGGAGCAGGAATCGCTGATTAAAAATATGTACGTATTCTGTATCATTCTATAAGTAAAATTGTCGAAAACTTGTCTCAAAGCTCTGAACGCGTTTTTCTCGAAACTACTTTTTTCGAGCTGGCGGCAGTGAAAAAAAAATCAAAAAGGGTACAAAAAAGGGGCCCGACACAAAAAAAGGGGCCAACATACGAAAATTGGACACCATAGAAAAAAAGTACAAATAAAACAAAACTGTATTCAGGAGTTAAACAAAAATGTATTCAAAAACTTAAAAAAACAATTTTATTTCAATAACATTAAAATAAAAACTTAAATTCATTTAAAAAACAAAACAGTATGTCAGTTGTTAATAACAACAAATACATAAATAAATTAATGGAAGTTAAGTCTTTCATTTTTTAAATATTGTCTTTCTGTATAAATAAACAAGATTTTTTTTTGGAACCCAATTTTCCAACTTATTTTTGTTTTCAATTAAATTAAGAGCTGACATCATCGAATTGCACGTTTTCACATTCAGTCTAAAGAGTGCAGTTCAAGTTCAGTATGAAACTTCGTTACCGATTTTTAATTAATTTACTTAAAGAGTGGATAAGATAAAAAATATCTTAATTTATCCTTGAAAATTATTTTATTACTAGTAAAATCGTAAAAAGGGGCCAATTGGGCAATTTCTTAAAAAGTCGGGGCCACGGGGATCGAACGCAAAAAAGGGGCCAAATGGCCCCTTTAGGGGACAAACGGCAACGCTGGCTGGCGGTAAGGATATATCGAGTTCTAATAGACCGATTTACTTCAAATTTGGAGAGGATGTTCTTTATACATCTCTTTATCGTGTGGTCCTTGCCCAAAAATATAACTTCTCATTTAGTATTTTTAAAAAATTCGGAATTGTTGAAAAATATGCAAGAACATTTTTTTTCAAACTGCTGCCATTTTGTTAAAAAGTTTTTTTTTTAACTTATCCAAGAGTGAAACAATAGCGACATCTATTATAATTAAGAATCCGTCTGGTTTTTGTTTTTCAGATCACCAGGAGGGTTAGTAGGACGCACGCCAGGACACCCTCTTTTATTTAGACCCCCCACTTTGACTGCTTGTAACTTTGTTAATTTTTTTTTATTAAATTTTGTATGTATGAACAACAAATCAATAAACAAATGATAAAAAAATTGATGGTAAATATATTTTTTGTTTCCTTTATACAACGCTTCAAAAACCGGGCGAAATTCATGTCTCTACACTAGAATACCCCCTTAAACGATGCTACTTGTTGGGATTAAACGTTTGCCAATTTTTAATGTAATTTATTTTTCTAAAAGGTTTCAAATGAAACGTTTTCAATCCAAGTGCTTAGTTACAAGTAGTGGTTACTTTAAAAATGCAGGCTTTTCGATTTGATCACACCACTAGACGTCAAAGAACTTAACACGCCAAAACAATGATATTTAATTGCATTTAAAAAACGTCACATACATACATATGGGTGATTATACAAAAGTTGGGTAACTCGATGTCATCAACCAATATATACAAAGTCTGATTATATTTTATTGAGATTGCAATTTATTTTAAAACAATGGAAAGACCTTTATTTAGTCACCCAATTTCAGTTCTTCATTTTGAATACAAGTTATTAAAAAAACGCAATTAGTTCTTAAAACGTCAGTCCTCTGGCATGTCACAACCCTGAAAACCAACCATTAAGTGACTGTCTATTAAACATTATCATTGATTTGAGAAAACTTATTAAATTAATACAATCTGCGATGTATATAGTTTAATATATACTACAACTTTCATAATGCAGTGTTCTCCACTTTATTTAAAAAAGTAAGAAATTTTGTGTTCAGTTTTATTCGTCAGTTTCTTGTGTGTTATTTAAATTTAAAATTTGTGCGAAATATCGCCGACTCAACGTCAAATCCCACTTTGAATTTTAATGTTGGTAATAAAGTTAGTTGCGGATCGCACAATTTGACGGCCACCATAACTGTATCAGAGTTTGGGTTATGTTTGTTGTCTATACACGTGCTTTGGCAGTCAACACGTCAGTTTTATGGTGAGTCGTTATTTTTTTGTTAATCTAAAGTTTTTTTATTTATTCGTATTAGACTTTGATTTGTTAAAATGTACATATATTGTTGATATTTGAAATTACAAAAAAAAAAACATTAGTCCAGATTATAATTTCAAATTTCGTCTTTTTCGTCAGTAGTGTGGCGTCAGTTCTGTGTCAGGTAAATTGTTATTGTTCTTCATTTCTTGATCATTAGTACTTTTAAGATGAATATTGTTAGATTTTGTTTGTTGATTACTTTGAAATATTTAGTAAAACTATGTGAAAGTAGTAAAAGATAAGTGAATAACGTTACGTTAAATGTCAAAAGTCTGTTTTGAAAACTGATGTAGTATTTTCTCCTAGTATTACATATTAATAATTATTTTTAATTGTTACTAAGTGATTTTAGGTGATCATTATTAAATCCTAAGAGATTTTTACTAATTTGTATTAAATTTCATTATAATACTTTCAAAACTGTGTATACTCGTCAGTCCTCTGGCAGTCAAATTCTGAAATTTTTAAATATCTTACAATGTACTCAAAAAAGTGGCTGGCCCGATTGGGAACAATATATTAATTAGATTAGCTATCATATACACCCGAATTTATAGAAGTTTGATTTAAAAAATATCGTAAACAAAATATCCTCAAAAGTTACCCAACTTTTGTATAATCACCCATATGTAAATATATTCTACGAAAAGATTGACATTTTTTTTTTTGAACTATTTAAGAAGCTAAACATATTAAAGGAACTTTCGATGTACATACATATGTATATTTCAAACTTTAAAGCCAAAGAAATAAACTGGAAGAAACAATATTTCAATTGAATTTTTTATTGCAGGAGGCAAAATTAAAAACAAAACAGTTTCTTACATGAATTCTTTCAGGAGAATTATTGACCAGTAGTTTTTTTACGTCATGGTGATATCATAACGGAGCCGTGAAAGAATATTATTTTGTTATTTATGTTATTCTAACAATTGTAATGGAAACCGGTCAAAATTTTGTATTCCCAAAAATTGTAAACGCTCAATGAAATGAACAAGTTATGTCTCTTTTATGTAAATTCAATTTTACAATTTTTTTTCTTCAAAGCTTCAACCGACATCCGCTGGAAATTAACTTAAAGAAGTGAAATGAAGATTTACGTAAGAGTTGACTATACTATTTAACACCTATTTATGGCTTAGTCTTTACAAAATAAAAAACAACATTTGAAACACCATATTCACACCGAATTAATTTAGATCCTCACCCACCTACACTGTTTCTTGGGTTTAGAAACCAAGACTTTCCGAGCATTGTTGACAATGACGACCTCATTTTAGTCATTGGAGCTTAATTTGTTTACCAGCTTGCTGCTTCTCCATTAACCCCCCCCCCCCGACAGACGGGATTCAAAATTACCCGATACATTTTTTCAACCTAAAAATTCATGCCTTCACACCACATCTTTTCCATCTGAAAGAGCAAATAAAAACAAAAAAGTTTCAAAATTTGAATAAAATGCATTTGAGTGATGTCCTTTCAAAATATACATATTTTATTATTTCAATATTATTTGTTGTTTGCTGTTGTCTATTATTTGTTTTTTTTTTTTTGTTTTTTGATTTTATTTTGCTACACCAGAGGAGACTTTCAAGTTTTTCCTTCCATCTTATGAAAGTTTGTTCTCCTTGGAATTTTGGTAGCATAGTTTTTATATTTTGTTTTAATATACGATTAACTTAACAACTAAACTGCATTTTTATAATAATAATAATAGAATTAGTTTATAATCTTCTTCTATATCTTGTTATTGTGTATTTTTGCATTTTTTTTCTTGTTTTTGTTTTTGATTCATAAAATTATAAATAACCTTTTTTTGTTTGTTAAATTTTTTAATTTACTTACAATTCATATAGCTATATATTTGTATATATATATATATATTTATGTTTTTTTTAACATTAAAAGATAGTTAATTAAATAAAAAGTAAAAACAACATTTCGGCGTACGATTATACATAATATATATATTTTTTGTATATATTTTTAATGTTTTTTTTTAAGAAAAAAAGAAAACATTTATTTCAGATTTTTCTACAACTTATAAACTAAATAAAAAGAAAATGCATAGATATACAACATAATTATATATATATATCGGCCAAGGGCAAATAAAGATTTCGGATATACATATAAAAAAAGGTCTGTCGGTTTAGGTCAGGTCAGGTCAAAGGATATCATCATTATTATCATAGTTAAAATAATAATATTCTTACGCTAAAATTGCATTATATATATATATGTTTATATAATAATATGTATGTTTTATTATTAAAAAAAAAGAAAACTAAAATAAAAACAATAATAGTTTATTATTAGACTAACTGCTACGAGAGACTTATAACCTAAAAAGCATATAATATAGCAGTGAAAATAGGTATTTAAAAAATCGTCTGATTTTTTATTTTTATTTGTATCTTGTTTTATATTTTCTATACACAAAAACTTAGTTTTTAAGTAAGCTTTTTCTTCTTTTGTTTTAACTCAATCTAGTTTTGTTTTGTTTCCTGTTGGTTTTTGCCATTTTTATGCATGCATGATGAATAGGATTAGATTAATATAATATAATATACAATACGACGATGAATGTGGATGGAAATAGGTGTGTTTTGTTTTGTTTTTAATTTTCTTGTTGTGAGTCAGAGTGGGTCTACACTTAGTGTAGTTAAAATCAATTCGTTCTAATTTGTTGTCAATGCTTTAAAGCAGGGACAGCTTTTTTTTTTTTTTTTTTTTTTGTTTGATAACAACATTTTAATTTTTATCTATTTGCATCAGTTGTGTAAATGCAGTCTTGTTTGCTTAACAACCACTTTAAAGAAAAATACGACAGAGCACTGCTGGCTTGGGAACAGACGCATGCCATAAATTACAAAACAGAAAAAAAAAATTAAAAATAATTTTGAATAAAAATTATAGCAACAAATTTAACTAAGATCTCTTTAAAAAAAAAAACTGTGTCCAAGAGAGTGCAATGTTCTCTCTTCTGGATTTTAATTGTTTGTTTTCTGAGGCTACTTTCTACTTTGATATTTTAGCATTGTTAAGAACCTCGTCTATGGAAATAATTGCCATTGCTACGCTGATGATGGGATGGTCTTTGATGGAATTTATTTCCAAATCGTTTGAAATTGTTCATCTTGCGATTGTTGTTGCCATTGCGAAAGTTACCATGCGATGATGTATTTTGGTAACGATGATTGGATGCATTGTTGACGAGTTTCCAACGACGCTGATGGAAATTCTGTTGGCTTTGATGTTCTTGGAATGGATTGAAGCCGGGAGTCGAGCCGGTTTGTGGTTTTGGTTGTTTGACTTTCTTCTGGCGGCCACGATCCATTTCATTTTCATCATCTTCCTCCCATTCGCGTTTGCGCTGCAAACGAGCTTCTTCTGTGATCTGTTGGAAGAATAGAAATGGCAATTTAGAAAACTGTATTCATAAGCTATTTCGATGTTAAATATTTGTGGATTAGTAATAGAATCGATGATGGTGTAGGAGATACATAAGTCGAACATTGCTTAGAGGTGACTAAGGCAAAAGGATAATTTGCCAAAGGTCACTCAACTGCTATTTAGAACAAAAAAGTGAAAAGTACGCATGTATAAATATTTTTGTATACATATTTCATTTTCTATTATTTAGACAAAAAGAAAAAGTTAAACTAAACTTTAAAAAAAAATAAAAAAAAAATAATGACAAATCTTGTGTGGAACATTAAAAACGGTGAACTAGACCAAGTTAAGGAAGTCATCAAAATTAAACAAATCGATGTGAATAGTCCAATTGATGGACGATATCCTCTACATTTTGCTGCCGATTTTGGACAAAATGATGTGTTATCGTTTTTGATTGAGAAGGGAGCCAAAGTCGATGTAGTCGATAAACATTCGATTACACCACTTTTGGCTGCTATATGGGAAGGACATACAAAATGTGTTGAAATATTAATTCAGAGAGGAGCATCAACAACGGGTACAACTCCAGATGGAGTTCCATACATTGAAGCGGCAGAAAAAGAGGACATAAAGGAACTACTTCTCAAGTAAAATGAAAGAGGCGAAGATTTGCATTGAAAAAATAATTTCTTTTTTGATTTAATTGAATAAATTTACTGAAACTGATATTGAAAGATAAATTTGGATAGAATGAATTTTTGTTTTTCAGGACCGTTAAGACTAAGACAGTGGGCAAGTTAAGAATAGATTTACACCCAATTATCAAAGTTACCCAACCCATAAAGCTTAAAAAAACATTGCACTGACACTTAATAAAAGAAAAATTTGGCATAAACACAATGAAACTCACTTCGATAATTTCACAATCTACGGTCTTGATCTTCAAGCGTCTTCATCTTACCCGATCGCGAGCGGATCTAGTTGCTCGCTCACCCCAATAAATTGAAGAACTCAGCTAACAATGAAAAACTGCCTACATCGACTTAAAAAACTCAAAAATCTTGTGGCATTTTTGGTGACATGGCCTAAATGATCATTTGACAAGAGGTGGTTAATGATACGCATACCAAGAATGTCGAAATGTTCAATTTTAACAATCATTAAGGCAGCGTATTAACAATTCTGTCAAGGTCGGAATTTAAGGGGGTCATCCCATGTGATGGGTTCAAAAAATCGATTTTTTTTTTTATAAATTGATAGTTTAATATGTCTAGAATACGGTAGTAAAGGGATTTTTCAAAATTCGAAGTCGTTTTAAAGATACAGCAGGTTCATGGAAAAATATGGGGTAAAGTATCTTACATACATCGGCGATGGTGACAGTAAAACTTACAAAGGGACCCTAGTTATCATCTTTAATGAAGGTTTTGAAGGTAATTTGAAAGTAATGTCGGTTATGGGATGCCCTATAGGCCGCGAAGCCCATACTTATGTTGAGAAACGTGATGAAAAGCGAATCTCACGTTCTGAGCGGCGCGTAAGTGATGCCGTTAAACAAGCCAGAATTGATTCAAGAGCTGAACAATCTGCTTTGAAAGAGTTTCAAGAAGAAGAGGCATCGCCGATTGAAAGGTAAGTTGATATTTTCATAGTTAAGAGTACTTGAAACTTTAAACGAGTTTTTCTCGAAACTGTGTTTTTCAAACTTTCCTCCATCGTATCTCAAAAACGGCTTGACCGAATGACTTGAAATTTAATGGGTTGGATTCAGCACATGTAAATGCATGGAATGAACTATCGACAAGCAAAAACTCCAAAAATTCGCGACTTTTTTTTTCAAATGTCTCCCAAAAGTCCAATTTTTGGTATATTCATTTGATGATAGTTCATTCCATTCATTTAGGCTCACAGATTAAAACGCCGTTTACTTTTTTTGTTTTAGATAAGCCAATCAGCCGGAATCGTGGAGGAAGTGCGAGCCCATTTTTTCGAGGTGGAGTTGTTCACATCGGTGTAACTCGTGTTCTTTACAATATTTTTAATTCAAATTTTATATTTATACTGTCGAACTATGTTAATAAATGATAATAAACTTAATAAAGTTGTATCTATTTACAGGTCGTAAACAAAAAATCCTTAAAATTCCTTAAAATACAGGCCGTCACATGGGATGACCCCCTTAAGGAACTTATCATATATTGTAGTTGAAGATCCATATCCGATGAGCAAGGATATGAACCCAAAAACTAATATGAAGATTAGATTATTACTTTCAGAAAAAGATCATGAAAAAGAGTGTTGGAAACTGTACAGAGCCGTGGGGCACACCAACATTTATTTTGATAGTTTAGGACTTGTTACGAACGCTCTACCTCTGGGTAGATTGCATGCAGTTCATCTTTTAAGCCTATTCACATTGGTCATTCTTTACATAAGTGACCAACAATTCTCTGTTGGACCCTACTCTTTAAAGCAGTTTAGAGGTCGAAGTACATTTTACTAAGCAATCAAGCCTAGCACCGATATGTTACCGTGGTCTTGTACAGCAGGGGATTAGAAGTAATTATCTTAAGAGCCGACAGCAAATTTTGTGAGTATTTATGTGTCCAACGTAGGATTGTTGGGATAAACTCCTTGATTCAGAATACCAACGTCTAGCTATTTTTTTTTCTATGCGTTTGGCGGGCGTAAGTTGTTGAGAATGGGTATTTTTTGCAACTTCGAAGAATTGGTATAACCAAAAACGCTATATGCCAAGGTATCAGAAAAAATCTCTAGATTACAAAAATATAGGTGCCAGATGTGTCAGATTTGACCTCACCAGTCGACTTCAATGTGGATAAAAACATTTTCTTTTTGGTAAGTTTGGTAAAAGAAAATATCAGAAAAGGTCTTCTAAGTTCAAATAAATAAGTCCTAGATATTTTACTATGCCAGACAGCCTCCCAACATAACATTAATAGCTGTGGAAACTTGTTATTCAATTTATAATTTTGCGTAAGACTTTTCTCTCGAAGACAACTTAGAGGTCTAAGTTCTCAAGAACCGAAGTTATACAGGGTGGGCCGTTAATAAGTGCACTTTTTGTCTCGCTCTAACTCCCGAACGAAATAACCGAGACGCGCGGGGATGGTATCTCCTTGCAGCTCGAGATCTAAATTTTTAGTCGCAATGAGTCCGTTCACGGGAGAGCAGCGCGATTTCTGCGTTCGCGCCTTTTATGAAAACAATCGCTCATACGTGACTGTTCGTCGGCTTTTTCGGGTAAAGTTTGGATTACGCAACATCACCGAGTGTCCAAGTACGAATGTAATCAAAAAATGGATCGTAACATTCGAGGCAACGGGATCAACGCAAAAACTTCGACCTACAGGACGCCCACGTTCCAGGCGGACTGCAGAAACAATTGAACGCGTACAAGCTTCTGTGCGCGAGGATCCAAGAAGCTCTACACGGAAACGCGCTGCGGCCCTGGGAGTACCCAGAACGACTTTACGTCGCATTTTACGGGATGATTTGAAGTTATACCCTTACAAAATTCAGATTGTCCAAGATTTGAAAGAATCCGATTTTGTTTCACGGTTCAATTTCGCAACAGAAATGTTACGGAGATTCCCTCACTTCAATAACATTATCTTCTCAGACGAAGCTCATTTTCATGTCAACGGATTTGTTAATCGACAAAATCCACGCTTAAAACATGGACGACCGTTACACTCTCCGAAAGTGACCTTTTGGGCCGGAATAGCCAAGTGGGGGATCATAGGGCCGTATTTTTATGAAGATCGATACGGGCGTAATGTTACTGTTAATTCAGAGCGTTATGTTTCGATGCTTAGAGATTTTTTAGCTCCAAAACTGCAAGAATCGAGTGGTTACACTATTCACACCTGGTTCCAGTAAGATGGCGCTACCTGCCATACAAGTAACGACTCTCTGGAGGTCGTTAGAGAAATGTTTCCTCGAAGGTTGATATCGAGGAGGGGTGATATTGCTTGGCCACCCAGGAGCCCTGACTTAACGCCACCGGATTTATTTTATGGGGCTACCTCAAGAGTAAGGTGTACTCTAATAATCCTTCAACGACGGCTGAATTAAAAGCGAACATTGAAGAAGAAATCCGCTTAATCACTCCGCAACTTTTGACAAAAGTGTTCCAAAATCTCAGAGTCAGATTGGAAGAGTGCTGTAGGCGAAATGGACAATATTTGGATGATTTAATTTTAAAAAAATAAAAATTCATTTCGTTTTGTATAATTTAAAATAAATATTTCATTTAAAAGCGCTACAGTTGTATTAATATAATTTTTTTTAAGTGCACTTATTTACGGCCCACCCTGTATAAGGTCTTGGAAAGGCTTCAAAAGTTACGAACGTGAAAAATCTCGAAAATTTCCCTCTCATCTTAATTTTTTGATATCGGAAAGCTTGCAGGGGACTTGCAGGATCAGATTTCATTAAAGTTCAAAAAGAACACTGCGTTTAAAAAAATCGTTGATAGGAAAAATTCTTCCGTCTAATGGAGGAAAATATATCACTTCAGTGTTTTTACCACTAAATTAAATTTAAAAGAATCTAAAATGTATATGCGTCTTAGTATTGTGCCCCAAGTTTTATTATTTAAAAAAAAACCCTCCCAAGAGTTAAATTTTTTGAAAAAGAAAATGTCTCTAAAACTTAAAAAAAAAAAAAAATAATAATAATAATCTTACCTTTGAAACCAATTTAATTTGTCGTGGAACTTCTTGAAATTATAAATTCTTTTTTTAAATTCTTGATTGATTTCTTTCTAATTTTGTTCTTCATAAATTCAAAAAATTATAACTCTTCGTTTTTTATACTTCTCACCATCAAATTGTATATATAGTTATATTGCTATGTTGTGTTATGAATTTAATGATAAATGTTGAATGGTTAGATTTTTGGCTTTTGTAAAATTGTTTTTAAATTGTTCTTACCTCCTTTTCTAGTTCGGTTTTGTTGCCATTCCAGCTAAGGACAGGCGCGCCATATCCACGATGTGATTGTTTCATCAGTTCATTGACTACTTCACTGCGTTCGGTAGGACTCTTTTGCTGATGGCCATTCGATGGCTTTGTTGGGGATAAATTCGATTGTTTAGGTGTTGCTGCTGATTGACGGTTGACTGGCGATGCTGGCCGAACTACGGCGAAGGGGTTTCTGATCTTTTTCTCGGGTGTTGCGGCTATGGTACTAGTGGAGTTAGTGGGGCGGACATTGGTTACTTGCCAGAGGCCAGTCTTGGTTTTGATAACTGGCGGCGAGGGTGGTGTGGATTGGGCTTTCTTCAAGTCGAAAGAATCATTTGAATCGTCATCTTCGAAGTCGTGATGTGTGCTAGATGACGCATCAACATCATTCGACAGAGACGTTTTCATTTTTTTGGGCGATGACGACGAGTTGGCGACTCCATTGGATTTTCTCTTGAACAACAAATCTATTTCGTTGGTCTTCTTCTTTTTCTTTTTGGGACTCTTTGCCGTTTGCGTTATGGAGGCTTTTGTGTCGCCATCCTCATCGGCTGAGGAATCGCCAGATTCGGATTCATAGGGAACAAGACTCTTCAAGGGACTCTTGATGGTGTTTGCAGTCGCAGTTGCTGTTGATGTTACAGCCGTCTTCTCTTTTAAATGCACCGGGGAACCCAGTCCGAGTTTAGGCATGTGAGGCAGTGTCGTTGTGGAACTTACTTCATTGCTTGTTGTAGTTACTTTCTCTTCGTCGTCATCTTCATCATCATCGCTCTCGCTTGGCAGTATCTTCAGCTTGTCTGTGGAGCTTGTTGCAGGGCTTGCAGCTGTCGAAGAACTCACCGACGACGACGATGTGGTGGCAGTTGCATTACTTCCACCATTATTCATTGCGGCGGCCGAGTTTTTGAAGTGTATCATTATTTTGGAGCTGTTTGTGGGTAGTGAGCTTGGTCGATTGCTTAGTTTGCTTGGCGTATTGACTAGCTTGTTGCCATTGCCAGGGAAACCATTGGAATTGCCATTCTTGTAGTATTCTGGTAGTTGCGGCCCAATAACTTTTTGATCGGTGTTTAATTTGCTGATTAATTTTGGAGCGTTTGTCGAGGTACCGTAAAAATTCTGACGGCTATCGTTGCTTCCGTTGTTATAGTTGGAATTGCCATTTTTCTGATTGTTCTCTTTGGACTGTTCGTAGCTGTTGTTGGAGTTTGTTTGCGAACCAAGATTCTTATTGTTCGATGCGGAGTGACCATTATGTTGGCCAGCTTCCAATTCATAAAAAATTATGTAGGCATTTGTGTTGACAACACTCTGAACGGAGATTGGCCGAACATAGCTGTCGTCGAAGCTGTAATAGGTCCCAGATTCAGTTAGCCCAATGGCAGTGTAATGGCCACAGTTCTGGGAGGCTCCCAGATGTGTGACCATTGCTACAAGTTTGTAGGTAAGCTGTTCGCCGCTGTTCTTTTTCGACGCGAACCTTGAAAGATCGAGACGAGGCCGAATTGTGATTTGCTTGTTGATTTTGGTTCCGAGCATCGAAAAGCGTTTTAATTGAATACAAAGAGCAATTGGAGCACGCTCCAGTGTGAACTGTTTAGTGGCAGACACCTAAAAGAATGAAGAAAAAAAAATACATATTAAGTTGAGTGTTTTTGAGAGAGCAATGAAAACCTTCCAAACTAACCTTCTTTTTACAAGATTCGCACTTGTAACCCATGTCTTCGAGTCGCTCCCTCGAGAAGTAACCCTCAAGAGCTTCATCGATTGTGTCAGCCTTACGAATATCCAAAAGAAGATCCTCGAAATGCTGGAATGTCGTCGACACATAGCCACACGCAAGGCACCTTACGGCAGATTTCAGATAACCACCCAGAATTTGATTTGGCGGTGTAGTTTCCTTGCTAAATTGATCTAGGTCTTTGTAGTGACGGAATCGCAAGAGATACGCTTTCTCCATTGCCTCCACCAAATAGCGCAGGAATTCATGGGCATCTTCTTGTCGTCCAACAGTTAAATGTCTACAAATTGTCTTCAGCTTTCCATAAACCAAATACGGCCGAATGCATGATTGTTGGTTCTGTGATGACAAAAGTGTTTTCGACATGCAACATATGATGCAGCCACCTTGTATACCTAGCTCCTCTTCACAGCGTTCCATGTGAGCTGTATCGGATGTTAGCCAATTTGCAATTGACGGTACATGGAAGAGCGCTTGCAGAGTGGAATTCAAATAACAACTGTTGCCAACATTGGACATACCCGAACCAACGTACCACTTTCGACCGGAACTTTTCCAACCGATTTGTATGTTTTCCCGTGGGAAGAGTATGCGTTTCGGTTGCGGTAGTTCACTTGTGTTGTTCCTCTGGGATTTATCTAAAATAAATTAAAAAAAAAAGAGTAAATTAAAACAATATTTCAGCTAGAATTGATAGAAATAAAAAAAAACTTAAAGTAGGTAGGTAGTCATGGAATATGCCATAAGATTACCATCTTAATGCAGTTTTTGATTGTGTAAACACACAAATTTCCATGATTTTCAAAAACAAACTTTTTTCAAGGCCTCTAGTCAAAAAAGAATATCTTCAACGAGTCAACCTTCAAAATGAAGCAAGTTAAGTCATTCCCAGAAGCATTTTTCTTCTTTTTAGAAAAGTAAAACTTTCTATTTCCAGACAATTCCATCAAGAATTGCGCATTTAAAATCAATAAAGAATGACGCGTTATGAAAACATTACGGAATAAGTAGGGACCCTGGGATACTCGTTGTTTATTTTGTGTGCCAAATTTAGCTTTCTACTTGGTGCAATTATTTTTGTTTTTTAAGTTCATTGACTTCGAACATTATTTGACTCATTTCCGCAGTACGAATCGACCACCACAAGAGTAGAAAAAAATGTAATTTCAAAACATAACCACATTGGCTGAAGTTTAATGTTTCTCGAGTGTTAACTCAATCATCAAACCTTTTTTATTTACATATTTACAAAAAATAACATTTATTTATTTATAAACAATCAAAAGAACACCCTATATACATTTTCATGCTATCTCACGTGCCCAGCCAGCACTTCTGTCAAAATGACAGCACCTGTCAAATTTATTCACCACCGAACCGACCACCACTTGGTTTGGTACTTGGTACTTTGGCGTTGGCATTTTGCTGGCATTTACCACCAAAATTCGCCATCAAACATCAAAAATAAAAAGAAGAATGTTGGTTGTTGGATACCAAACTTCGAGACGGGTCTTTATCTTTATTCTCACCGTTTCCATTTCCATTCATGTTATTTGTTGTTTGGTTCGAAGACGATGATGATGACGACGTTGTTGCTGCAGGTGAGATTAATTTCCCGCAATTGCCATTTCCAGACGACGACGTTGACGAAGATAATTGCTGCGGGGTAGGCGAGGGCTTAAGTACGATGTATTTGGACTTCAAAGTGTCGAGGACCGATTGATTGTAGTTATTCACCTCCTCGTATTCGATTTTCGTCAAGAGGACACGTTTGGCCGACGCCACTAATTTATTTTGCAAGCTCTCGTCATGATGGTGACTGTTAGCCCCGCCAGACGAAGCGCCGTATGACGAATTGGCGAGGGAGTCGCGCAGCGCGGCATTCACATTCGCCGCTGTCGACGATTCACAAACCACCGACACAGGCATTTTATCGTATTTTCTTTTCTCTTTTACACAAGGTGTAATGTACGGTTATGTGTGGGGAGAAACCACTCGCGGGGGAATACCTACTAATTCTTTTTCTCTTCTTTGCTTAGAATTTTTTTTAGGTCCGTCTAATGTTTGCAAACACTGCACTTTTTTTCTTGGTTATTTTTTCTTTTGTTTAAATTGTGTTAAATGAAATTATGTCTTCCAGTGGGAGATGCTTTCTTTTTCTCACTTTCAACGGCAACGACGACGAGAATTCGATTATTTTCTTGTAGAGTGGAGGTGGTGGTGCTTCTTTTTTTTTTCTTCCGTCGTGTTGCAATTTCAGATTCAGACATTCACCGCCATCGAAACATGCGAAACGACACGCAGCGTAAAATTCACCTTTTCCACTCAATCTAATCGATTTAATTGAAATTAAATTTATTTGGTAAACGATTTATCGCGATGGTTAACATATTTTCGCGCGAATTTTCACTTTATTTTGCGTAATTAAAAAGACGAGAAAATTTTTCCGACCACATGTACTTGGAGAAATGAAAAAGACGGAATGATATATGCTAGTCTAGTCTGCTGCTGCTGGCGCTGTTATTCGACATTCGTTGCTATAAAAAAAGTATGGTGTGTATCTTCGTTTATCGAAAATGGCGGATTATGGATGTGTTTACACATCGAAATTCGTGTGGGGGATTTATTGTGTTTTGGTGAATTAAATTTCGATTAGGCAGTGATGCGGTGATTTGAATTTTCAAAATAAATTTTCAATGGAATTTGGAAAAATTAGTGTTAAATTGTTCCTTTTTATTGCTTTATTTTGATTTTAGTTTGTTTTAAGAGAACACACATTTTTATTGTTGATATGCATTTAAATAGGAGTGCTTTAAAATCTTTTATGATGACATCTAGATGTGAAAGTTATAACCATAAAAAGTAATGCCAAGTTGCTCATTTTATATTTTTCCTATAAAAAGTTGCTTTGTTCGTTTTAAAAACATTTTATAAAAATCTTAGTAAATTAAACAATACAAAATTATATGTAACATATTGTGCTAGTTTATGGCAGATAAACATTTTTTCTGTATCTGTAATTATAAAGAAAAGTAAAGTTATAGACGTATCCCGAAGAAATGTAAGTGTGAAATAGTGATTTCACGAAGATGATTCTGCATTGTTGCGTGTTTTGTTCTGCTAGTTCTATACAATTAATGTGATTTCAATATTTTGTATCCTCTTTTTCAAGTGCAGTACACCATAATTGGAAGTTCAATTTTACCTATGTTTTAAAATTTTTATTCTGCTAATGATATTGGGGCATATTCATAGACATATTTTGAATCCAAATATATTTGAACTGGAGTCTAAATTTAACATCAATGTTAGACACAGCTGCTATTCATACAGAATTTGGAAGCTCTGTTTAGTTAGAAACAGGTTTAAGGTATATTCTACTACAATTCTAGTACAATTTCACTTAAATCTATGCAAAATGGCTTTGTAGAAGGGAACAAAATAAATTGTGTTAGCTGGAGAGCCAAAATCTTTTGACATTTTAATCTTTGTTTTTAGTTCTTCAAATGAAATGTCTAGCAGCGTAATTTTCTCAATCAGATTGTTTATTTTTGACGTTTTATAGATTTAAAAATAGCTTAAACGTAGGTTTTGTCGTGTTTGTCGTATTTAAATTGTCTATGAATAACATAAACTGAAGTAGTTTAGTTTAGTAAAGACAAAATCAGAACTTATCAAAGAACTATGAATATGGCCCATTGTATTATAGAATGAATCGTCGTCGTTCAATAAAAAGTCAATAAATACATTTTTTGCAGAAATGAGAAATAAATGCTCCAGGTTAATGCAAATGAAAAACATACATATATTCTGTAAGGCGACAGTTATAGCTATCATTGGTTTTCATCATTGAAAACAAACATTGGAATTTTTTTTAACAGGTCGTTTATAGCTATCATTAAAAATATCTGTCATTGAAAAAAATTTCTGATTGAAAGCCACCGACAAATTTTTACTGACAGAAATCTGTCATTGGAATTGTATGAAATTGGAAGACAAATCAGTGGAACGATTAGTTTCACTTTTGAACATAAAAGTATCAACTGTTCAGGAAAATGAATTTCCATCCGGAAAATAGATATGTATATACATTTTTAGAGAAAAATAAATGCGTAAGTACCTACACTTTTTTCTCAAAAAAAATTCTTTGTGTAATTTCCGATCGATCAGTACATAATTTTCATTTCTAATCAAAGGGAAACACCGTCAAATATCGATTCAAAAATTTTTCCAGATCGATTCCAATGATATAACTGACGCCTAACAAAATAAAAACTCCGAAAACCTCGTATTTTTTTTAATTATTTATTTCAAACTTAAATACAAATATTTTAAAACACGAAAATTTACTTAGGCATTTTTTATAGAACGGCGAAAATATGAACAACAAGAAAACAAACAGAATTTTTGAAAGCAATTAAAAATAAATAAAAAGACACTTTTTGTTGTTAAATGTCGCATTAAAGTCAGAAATAAAATAACATTTCTGAGTTTATGAGGGTCCCTTATCGCGTAAAACAAACACGATCGTTTGATAAAGTAGTGGTCACTTAGATAGTAACTGTAGAACGCACAATAATCGCAAAACGACTATCAGCATATTGGCAATCAAATATCACATCAGGTTTACCCCGTAGAGACAAACTGTCGAAATGTATGTATATGGATTTTTTTTGGCTTCTAATACAATAAACAAAACCACCATTTTACTCGTTCCATGATGATTACAGAATCCGATGAGTAGGTTGCGAAGTGAGTCAAATGTCAGTTTTTGCATTTCTATCATATTGAAAATGTCAAAAACTCTCTCCGAACCCATTCGCAAATCATTCGTCGGATTCTGTAATCGGATAGAAAAATGTAAAAATTTCCAAGAAATTTCAGACATATTTTTATTGTGTATCTTTATCCATAATTAATACTCGTGTTTTTTTTGTATGGTCTTCGTAAAATAGTACTTCAACTGCAACAGATGGCGTGGATAAACTAGAATTTTTTGTTGATACTAACTTTTTGCAGGATAACGAACAATAATACAGCTTATCGTATAATTAAGAAACAGTCACCTCACAAACATAAAACTATTTTTATTTTTTGATTGAGTTGCGATAAAAAGTGATTTGAATTCACAATTTTTATTGTGATAGGTAGAGGTGCAACAATCAATACGGATTCACCAGAAATTTTTGTAGGACTAATTAGAAATCGAAAATATACATAATTATGCATACAAAAAATATTAGACAAAAGTTTATACATGGCGTATTAACTTTTGTCAAATATTTTTTGTATATGATTAGAAAAACACACAAGTATTTTTTTACTTAATAATTAATTAATAATCAAAAACTTTTTGAAATTAATTGAAAATAAGTTCTGTCGAAATATCAAAAATCATCTTGAATAACGTCATAATGTTTTGTAAGTTGGACACTATCAAAAACACTCCATTACCAAGACCGGAATCTCAGACTGACATTTCGGTTTGCCTACAAGCTATGTCGGACTAAATGTGAGAAAGTGTGCGTGAAATGATGCAAAAAACCAAACACATTCTCACATTTAGTGTTTCGGCCCATCAAAACGCTTCATTATAGTAATCAGCCCCATCTAAATGCTTCATTTTGAATGTTTCATGGCCTCGTTCAAAAACTAAACAATCCTAACCAACAGAATCTGAAGTGCTGACATGGTCTTAAATTGGAAGATTTGTATAGCTTTTTAATTTCAATCCAAATAAATATTGTAAATGTATATTAAATAAAATAAAATTGACCAAATACATATTATTTAATAATTTATTAGTTTATTATTATTTATTTTGTTTACTTAAATAATTTGCGAACGCAACATGCGCTGCAACCGGTTAAGTAATTGCAAATGGACAAAAGTGTAACTCAATACTTTGTAAAACAACAAAACAGACAATTTTTTCAGCTGTAGTTTGCTTAGAGCATTTTTTTTGGCGACGTTAGAAGTTCAGGTGGAAACAATAGGCGGGTCTCTCCGTATTTTGTTTGTACAGACAATGCTACGAGAAGCATACTTGTGAAGTTCCATTGCCAACTTTAGCTAGTTCAGATTCCTCAATTAGATTAGTATTTTCATCATTTAAGCAGTTCGGTAGTTGCAAGACCAAATTTTAGTTTTGTTTGTTGCAGAAATATTCCTGAAAATTTGTTTTTGAGGGACTATGTGTTAGAATTTTGTTTGTAGTTAGGTTTTGGAATACAAATTGGAGGGAACCATGTTTTAAAAATGAGTTGCTTTGTGTAAAGCATCTTTAATCCTTTCGGGACGGGAGTGGTAAATTTACATACAAATATTCTTTGTTCTGTCCCACTCTCGTACCGAAAGGGTTAAGGAATAGAAATAGGCAATATTTAGATAGATTTAAGTAACTTTTTTTATTCCAATATGGGGAAACCGAACACCCAATAGAAAAAAAAAATCGGTGAACGCGCCAAAATCCATACTTCTTGACTAAATAATATTATCTTCTATGTTTACGCATAAAATTACGAATTTTGTAGCGTTTGAAAATTTCTAGACATTTTACAATCTAAAAAATTAATTATGCTATGAAATAATTGGCTGCTATTAATAATAATTTTTTTCTAAAAAGTTGATGAAGGTTAGCCGAAGCGGAAATTTCTTTAATGAACATACCTAAAATATTATTGGCTTTCTCAAAAATATTTTTCTACACTAACCTCTGCTTTATACCTGAAAACTATTGTTTATGTATATTTTCTTCCATGTTCTGCATTTATA
The DNA here is from genome assembly GCA_920104205.1 of Eupeodes latifasciatus. Taxonomy (NCBI): domain Eukaryota; kingdom Metazoa; phylum Arthropoda; class Insecta; order Diptera; family Syrphidae; genus Eupeodes; species Eupeodes latifasciatus. Next base: position 161,375,731 of record OV049926.1, read on the forward strand.
AAATGTAATCTATGGAAGTATTTACTATATTAAGAAAAACATGTACGTAAAACTCATTAATTTGTTTCATTTTAATTTTACTAAACATACCCTTCAAACAATAATAAGTAAACTTGAACTTTGGTAACTAAACATTTTTAAGGAATGAATGAAAATTATATTTTGCGTTAAACTGTGGAAATTCACTAAAAAAAAACTTCTGTACGTCAACAATAAACATTTATGACGATTACATGTTCTATTGAATTAGTTGTGCATAAATTCAGAACGATTTTAAGACGTTTTCATTTTGTGATATATGTCAAAATTTACATTTTATTTGCTCTGCATTTATTCAACAGGTTCGCTATAATCGTTCTGATTACTTTTTTAAAACATTTGTGTTCCTTTGATGCATAGTTTTTTTTTGATAGCAAATACATGTATGCTTCCATCAATCAAGAATGTTATGGATAAGATATTTTTCGATTATAACTCTTTTTTTAAATTTAATATTTATTAATCATAATGGAATTGAAAATTAGTTGCAAGCTTAAATCATTAAAAACAAACTATAAATATACATGGATTAATTAAATTGATACAGATTTTAATTAGTTGCAAACAAAATATTTGGGCCGTTCGTTAACGAAAATTTATTAGAATTTAATACAAAAATTGCGCTCGCACCCTTAACTTGATGGTTCTTCGAACGCATCTTTGATACAAAAATCCGAGGTTTATTATGAAATTTAAAGAATTTCGTAGTGATTACTGTAAATTAGTGAATTAATTATAATAAACTGATGTTGAACATGCTTTTTTCAAGACAAAAAGGTACATTGGTTCACTATCCACAAAATGCCTGCAAAATTAAAGCTTAAAACTGACTTTTCATCGAAAAAAGTAAAAGGAAAAACCTGAAAAAAAACTTATTAACCCCTCCATTTTGTTTTTGCTATGCAAAGTGCCGCTAGCCCACGGCATCGTTTTTTTTTGTTTGTGCTCACATCTATTCATGGACTAATTTACCTACCTAAATTTGTTTTTTTAAAAAAGTCTTAAAAAACATCAATATTAATTGTTAGTCAGACCAATTCTAAGTCGACAAATTGAATACATATACGCAGCTGGTCAAAAAAAAATAGGTGTGATTGAATTTTTGTTCACCACTGTTGTCTTTGATGTAAAATAACTGTTTTTTTTGTCGCGAACCTTAAAAAAAGTTTTGTTTTAAGAAATTACGGTTATTCTCTTGTCATTGACGCTGAGCATATTGCATTCTGTTTGTGATATGATGAGCTGTTCTTTTAATTTTGCTGCATTAAGATTTGGAGTGTTTAAGAAGTTGGTCATAAAAATAGGTGTCCATCAAATTAATTCAAACTTCATATCTTATTTATTTCAAAGAGGGTACTAACTTTTAAGGTAACTTGTTTAAAACTATTTTTTCATCTATAGACATAAGTTTTTTATACATTAGAGTTTAAATATGGGCAGAAACGTGCACTGTTCACCGGAAGAAAAAAGAATAGTTTTGCAATTAAGGAATGAAGGTAAAACGTATAAATTTATAGCGGAAGCCCTAGGAAGATCTCAGAATTTCGTAACAAATGCTCTCAAGGCCATATCATTGCGCGAAAATCGGGGAAGGCCGATGAAAACATCAATTACTACTGATCGCCGGGTCCTCTTTTTAGCGAAATCAAACCCTTTTGCTTCATCAAGGACTATAGGCGCTGAAATAAATAACGAAGTCAGTGCACGCACAATTCGCAGAAGACTTCAGAACTTCAATCTACCAGGAAGATTAGCCAGGAAAGTTCCCTTACTAAGAGCGAACAATATAAGGGCACGGAAAGAATTTGCCTCAAGCCATAGAAGTTGGAGTGTACCTGAAGGAGCTAAGAAATGGCGTAATGTACTCTGAAGTGACGAAACAAAAATTAATTTATTCTCATCGGATTCGGGGCGTAATGTCCGACGACCAAAAGGAAAGGACTATCACCCACGCTATACCAAAAAAACTATTAAACACGGTGGAGGTAATATTATGGTTTGGGGCTGTTTTTCCTGGTATGGTGTGGGCCCTATATTCCGTATCAATAACATCCTGACCAAATACTGGTATAGGGATATTTTGGAAGATGTTATGCTCCCATTTGCCGAAGAGAATATGCCTCTCCGATGGAAGTTTCAACAAGATAATGATCCGAAACATACGGCGGGTCTTGTGCGAGATTGGTGTCGAGAGAAAGAAGTCTCCATTGTTTCATGGCGAAGTCAATCCTCAGATCTCAACCCGATTGAGAACTTGTGAAATGAGCTTAAGAGAAAACTAGGAGGCCAATATTTTACAAATGGGAACCAATTGTGGGATGCTGTTCAGAGGGAATGGTATTCTATACCCCAAGAAACATGTAAAAAGCTTGTAGACTCAATGCCACGCCAACTTCAAAAAGTTTTGGAAAATAATGGCGGACACTCGGGGTATTAAAAAAAGGTAATCGAAAATGATGATAAAACGCATCAAAATGTGTATAAAAACGACCGTTTTTGATATTTTAGGAAGACGCACCTATTTTTTTTGTCCAGGCGCAAATGTATATACGGACAGTTTTGTTCTATAAAATGTATAATAACTCAATTTAAAAAGCGTTAAATGTTAATATTTTGTTAAATATTTATAGTCCAATAAAAACTACTGTTAAAACAATATTTAAGTATGAAAAGATATAAAAAAATTGAGTTTATATGGAAAAACAATAATTGCACCTATTTTTTTCACCAGCTGTGTATGTATATAAGTGCCTATGTAATTAGAATTAATAATATCCATGTGTTAGAAAGAAAAATCTCAATAAAAACTACTACTACTACTAAGAATGAAAACGTCAAAAATTGTTTTCGATACTCGAATAAAAGTCAAATCTCTATCCGTAGCAGGATTTCAAATTACCTTTTAACGGTAGTGGTTCTATTGCGAATGTTGTATTTGTTTTTCATATAATTTCTACTGTACTATAGGGATGGCTTTCCAAAAAAAAAAAACGTCTTAAACGAAATCAAAAACAACTGACTAAGCTTAGCGCTCTTGCCAAAATCTATGATTAAGTCACCAATTTTTCTGTGCAAAAAAGTATGAAAGTTTCACATAATGACTTCAAATTATCAGACCACATTTAATACGTCAATGATAATTTTCGCACTGTAAAATCGTTAGTATTCTGTTAAGGCTCAGAAACTTAACTGCATTAAAAATGTAATCAAAATTTCTAAGCCTTATCATACATTCTCTTTAGCCAAACCATAACTAGATGGTGAAATTTAAAAAATAATCAAAAATTTCGTAAGTTATAAAATAAAAATAAATTTCAAACATTAAAATTATGATTTTAACCTCATCAAGTCACATATACATATTTATGTAAATACATTATGTAAATACATATACCCTTTTGTACGAAGACATGCTACCTATATATACCTATATGTACCTTCCTTTACATTAAGTTGAGTGGGTTGCAATTATGATATTGATTTGCCAAGGAATCATAAGTTCACTTCGAGCCAGATACCTTCATACCTTTAAAAAAAAAATCATTTTAATATTGAATTACTCACTCTCTTTTAATGGTAATTGAATTAGCCTACTTCGAAAGTGTAGCCCTTATATACCCTCTTTTATTTTTGTAACAAAACCCCTAAAAATTATTTTTGTATGCTCAAAAAAGCACAGATTCAGTCCCAAGGACAACACCACCAACAACAACAACAACAACATACAACAAAAACTTAATGTAAACATTTTCGAAAAGCGGAACTAACACGAGAAAGTGGTTATGAAAATTGGTGTTTGTTGAAATTCCTTCACCATCAACATTATATTGTCGCTACCAATCGACACGACATAAACCAATACCTATACCAGCTAACACCCACGCCCGAGATCGAGACCGACACGACCCTGAAGGCTTTAACAACATCGTGTATGCCTATTGAGAGTTCGATGGATATAGGTATTTTTGTACTTCATCCAAAATCTTATCGAGCGAACGTCTTTCGTCTATCCTCTCTGGAACCCCTTTCCCGTCGTTGACGGTGGGGTGGTTTTTTTGATATCTTTTGTCTGTCAGTGCACCAATCTCCACCGAGTCTACACTCGTCCTTAAATCGTGACCAGAAATGTAATGAACCATTTAATATTCTACGGACCCACCCAAATTACACCCTAAATATCAGGACATTGAGCGAAAAAAAAGAATACTTTTTTATATTGATTGAGTCATTAACGCAAATCCTTTGCACTACATTTACCTTAGTTGCCCGTGGCATTCTCAGGGTTGAGAATTTTGTTACTCCTTCCCCCCAAAACCTCCCGCTATATGTACTTCCGCATAGTGTAGACATCTGTTGTGACGACCGAAGACCGACGAGTGTCATTGTTGAAGTCGACCAAGAATCAGAGTTCGAACCTTTACCTTATTACCTCAACGAATTTCTAGTCTTTTATTGACCTCCTATCAGCCCTCATTTTGTGGATTCAAACCGACAACTTTTTGAAACTTTCCAAAAGAACCAGAGATAATGGAACATTAAACGACAACATGACTGAAAAGGAAAAGGCACACGTAATGTGTGATGTGTGCAAAAAGGATAGAATGACTCCTGGCACACCACTATTTACAACTGCTCAGCCAATCATGAAAATATGAAGCTCTATCTTAAAGGAAACGACCGAATATGTTGATCGGTATAAGGTCTGCAACATAGCAAAGGAGGTTCATAGTGTTTCTAATTATTTTGTCAGGAATGCAAGTGGAAAAAGGACTATATTTAAATATACTCATACCTAGCTACACGCCTTTGGATCTACCGATGTATATGTATGTATATCTAAGTTTTGGAGAATTTTATCAAATTGACACCGAGTCCTTGACAAAAGAAACAAACTTTAGCCCTTATTATGTTTGCAGTTTGGTTGTCATGGACCGAATTCTGAATCAGGGTGAAATACCATAAACAAAGGGAAAGAAGAATGCAACAAAGTGCTCAAACAGAGGGCAAACCGAAACATTGCATAATGGCTAACCACTATAAACTTCCGTTCACTTAATTAGGACGACTTAACAACGGAGAACTAACGAAAGAAGCAACAAAATAAATTGCTTTAGTTAGTTTGGCTATAAAAGTTCTTGGTATGTATTTTTGTATTTCAGTGACAACATTTTTGTATATCTTTCCTTATGTGTGTATATGTACATATGTATATAGTTGCACCTGCAGTTAAAACTTTTTAAATTTTTTTTGGTGAAATAAAAACAAAGTGAGAAAAGTTTTGACTTAAGGTTTTAGTGAAAACTGGAAAACGTAATAGCTTAAGGGGATGACAACGACGCACGGCGGCCGGCGGCGGCGTGGCGACAGGTGAGTTGGTGACTTTTAAGGGTTTTAAAGTTTTACGACAAACCTATAGATACCTTACATGCTAAAGGAAGTTATTAAGCTTTGCAATGGCAAAAGTATATATGTACATACATATGTAAAGTCTGCACCTAGGTACCGACTGAGACGTAAAGGACCTTTGTGAGAATGAAAGTCTCTGTGTACTCGTATCATTCATATAAAACTTTTATTGACCTTTCAGATAGTTTTTGGTGCAGATTACATTTGAGGAAAGTGTAAGGTAGGTCTAACGTCTAAGTAGAAGGTAAGAATGGTAGAATATTGAGATTGTGTGATAAATTGGAAAGGAAGGGCAAATTGGTTTTGAAACTGTCATATTAAAAAATTGACATATACGAGTACAAGCTTAATTTGGGAAAATACGATCGTAGGAGTTACCAATAAGAAGGTAGCTGTCACTTTTTAATCTGTCATCTTGTGACATTTGACAATTACACCATTACTTAATGGAACGATACACTCTTTCATCAATAAATTCAGTAAGTTGTAATTAAAGCCTAGTACGCTGCTGATGCGAAACGAAATTGTTCGGCGGTATCCAAGTGCAGAGCGAAATTAAAAAGAAAACCACAGCGGAAAAATATTTGTGGAGAGTTCTGTCTGGAAGTTGAATTTCACTGCTTGTCTTCATCACTTCTTGCACATCACCAATAACATCCTGAGTCCGATTCAGAAATGCAATGTTGGAACACATTAGACAAATCCATTTTATTTAAATTTTAAATCAAATATAAATCAAAGTCAAAACACCGAAAGTCACGAGTAAACAATTCTTTTTTTCAATAAAAAAATTAAACGTCAAAATTTCGCAAGCAATTATTGTGCTGGGCAATTAAATTGAGAACGAAAAGAGTGGAGAATTGTACTAAGAAATCTAGTACAGCTATCCACTAAAATGTCACATTTCGTCGTTCAGCAGCGTACTGAAAAACGAAAAGCACAGCGAAATTTTTCGTTTATGATTTCGTCATGTCATTTTTGTATGGGAATTTTCGTTTCGCATCAGCAGCGTACTAGGCTTTAACCTCCCTGTTAAGCCTAGTACGCAGCTGAAGTGAAACGAATTTTTTCGGCGGTCTCCAAGTGCAGAGCGAAATGAAAACGAAAACCACAGCGGAAAAATATTTGTGGAGAGTTCTGTCTGGAAGTTGAAGTTCAATTTTAAGCCTAGTACGCTGCTGATGCGAAACGAAAATTCCCATACAAAAATGACATGACGAAATCATAAACGAAAATAGTCGAAAAATTTTTCAATAAATAAATAAAACGTCAAAATTTCGCAAGCAATTAATATACCGGGCAATTAAATTGAGAACGAAAAGAGTGGAGAATTGTACTACGAAATCTAGTACAGCTATCCACTAAAATGACACATTTCGTCTTCAGCAGCGTACTGAAAAACGAAAAGCACAGCGAAATTTTTCGTTTATGATTTCGTCATGTCATTTTTGTATGGGAAATTTCGTTTCGCATCAGCAGCGTACTAGGCTTTATAAATAAATAAATCACAGAGAAATAAAGTTCAGCTTTCATTTAATTGATAAAGTCATGATTAGCTGTCATTGTGAAATAAGTGGAATTGACTTGATAGTTAGGGAGATTTGTTTTTCCTACCTTTCCATTTAACTTTTCAATGAAGTTGCCTTAATTGGAAGGTAATTTTTTAACAGCTGGCCAATCAGATACTAAAAATTTGACTTACTTTCAAGTATCTTATGTCGTCTAAACCTGCTCATAATTAAGCACCGAACTATCATTTTCGGTCAACGATTCCCTCGATTTGCTCTTACATTTTGTTCTGAGCAAATTGATCAAGCTTTGAGGTCTGTTCTTTTTCTAACAAAAATTAACTAACTAATTGTTAACAATCGTTAACTATTGTCGCACATAAAAATTAAGATTGTTACGATTTCTAACAATATAACGCCATCGCATCATTCATAAGCTCATAGATATTGTCGAAGTTGCAACTACTTACGATTTGTAACAATCCACAACTTAGCTGAGTTGAAAGTGTTGAACTGTCAAAAAGAATGATTTGTTTACAAACAAGCAAGCGTTGACAGATCAGCAATTTCTAACAATTGTCGTTCTCAAATGATTCTTATTCTAAACAAGGACAATTGAACAATTTTTTTTGACATAACAAGAATTGTTTTGAAAAAGAACAGAGCTGTAAAAGTTTTTTGCTCATATACATACATATCTAAGCTTAAATAAATGCAGAGTTATTTTGACAGTTCCTTGATCAACTCAGAAATAAAAAAGAAAAACACCATAATCTGCTTTAAGTTTATCAATATGCATTTAACTTTCTGTGATTTGTAGGCTTGATTTTTGACATTTTAATTTTTTATATGAAGTTGACTTTGGATTAATTTTATAATAAAAATCCAATGAAATCCAATTGTAAAGAACCAGACCTAATATTTTAGAGATCTCGATTTAACTCTATGTTCATGTGAAGGACGGTGCTCATTGGAACCTCTGTTTAAACAACTCATGTCGACGTCTTGTAATTTTTTTTTGTACCGCTTGAGACAGGAAATTGTATTGTTTTTATAAAAATTGGACGTTTTAATATAAAAGTGAAAATTTAGTTTTTGTTTAAATATTAATTTTTATTTTCATGAAAAAGAACTTTTCAAAAAGAAAAGTAAATTTCAGTTAACGAAATAACAATTTTTAAAATAGATTATAGGTAGAAAAGATTTTAGAAAGTTCACAGGTCTGTCTATCTCAACTTAAGTAAAAGATGTAAGAAGTTATTTAAACTACAAAAAATGATTCAGACTTAAAAAAAATGGTATAAGTCAAAATGAGTCTAATGGGAAAAACTGTGTAGGATTTTCAACTTGACATTTATTAACTTCCCATAGGAAGTTATTGTAATCGGTCCGATTTGTCGAATTGAAAATTGTGACATTTCTCGACGTTTTAAGGCCCCTAGAGTCAAAATAAAAGATTTTTAGAGAATGTCTGTGCGTGCGTGTGTACGTACATTCTTACGTCCGTACGTCGCGATGTTTTTTTCGTCGTCTATAGCTCAAGAACCAGTACAGATATCGACTTCAAATAAATTTTGTTATACAGATAATAATGCAGAAAGATGCAGAAAGGACTCTCAAAAAAATTGTGTGGGTAGTTTTTTTACCATATCAATTTAAAAAAAAGAGGCTGTAATGCGACCCACACTGAAAACTTCCCATCCCGTCTGTCGATTTGTCTTGCTTCAAAGTTTGTAGGTTTTCGTGTTGGGTTAGAAAAGTTGTCAGTTGAATTATTCTTAAAAATTTTAAAATTACCAACAATATTTTTCATATAAAGAAATAGTTTAGTTTGAAAATTATTTATTTTTTGTAAAAAAAACTGTCAATTAGATTTTTATCAAAATTTTACTGAATGTTGAAAACAATTTTTTTAAAAAGATAAAAGCCAATATCTCAAAGTTTTGAAAAGATATTTGCGTCGAAAATCAATTTTTACCAACTTTTGTTAAATTTTCTTTTAAGTTTTTATTTTTTGTAAAAAAACTGTCAATTCGATTTTTCTCAAAATTTTACTGCATGTTGACAACATTATTTTTCAAAAGATAAAAGTAGTTAAAACCCAATATCTCAAATTTTTAAAAAGATATTTGAGTCGAAAATCAATTTTTACCAACTTTTATTAATTTTTTTGTTTAGGTTTTTTATTTTTTGTAAAAAAACTGTCAATTCGATTTTTCTCAAAATTTTTCCGAATGTTGAAAACAATAATTCTTATAAGTTAAAATTCGTTGGAAGCCATAATCTCAAAATTTTTGAAAAGATATTTGAGTCGAAAATCAATTTTTACCAACTTTTGTTAATTTTTTTTTTAAGATTTTATTTTTTGTAAGAAAACTATCAAATCGATTTTTTTCAAAATTTTACTGAATGTTGACAACAATATTTTTTGAAAGATAAAAGTAGTTTTAAGCCAATATCTCAAAGTTTTGAAAAGATATTTGAGTCGAAATTCAATTTTTACCAACTTTGAGTAATTTTTTTTTAGGTTTTTATTTTTTATAAAAAAAACTATCAATTCGATTTTTCTCAAAATTTTACCAGATTTCAAAAACATTATTCTTCGTTGCACAAAATTGTTTTGGGGATAAAATCATTTTGTATTCGTAAAATTTTCGAGGTGACAAATTTTTTTTTTCAGTTTTTTTGATTTATAAAAAAAACTGTTAACTGGATTTTTTTCAAAAAATATACTTGTTTGGTATCACGTTACAATATATTATTATATAAAATTTAATTCATGTCTCTAGCATTTTTGGTTCGTAAGATATTAAGGGTTAACCAAAATTTTCACCTTTTTTTTAAACTGCTATGGTAAAAAAACCACCCACGCAATTTTCTTGAGAGCCCTTTCTGCATCTTTCTGCCTTATTACCTGTATAATAAAATTTATTTGAAGTCGATATATCTTCTGGTTCTTGAGCTATGGACGACGAAAAAAACGTCGCGAACGTACGGACGGACGTACGGACGTACGGAAGGACGTACGGACGTACGTACACACGCACGCAAAGACATCTTTCTAAAAATCTTTTATTTCGACTCTAGGGACCTTGAAACGTCGAGAAATGTCAAAATTTTCAATTTGACAAATCGGACCCATTACAATAACTTCCTATGGGAAGTTAAAAAAGGTGAAAATTTTGGTTAACCCTAAATATCTCACGAACCAATAACGCTAGAGACTTGAATTAAATTGTATATTATATATTGTAAAGTGATACCAAATCAATATATTTTTGAAAAAAAAAATGAATTAACGCTTCTTTTATAAATCAAAAAAACTGAAAAAAAAATATTTGTAACCGCGAATATTTTACGAACAAAAAATGATTTTATCTTCTAAATAATTTTGTGCAAATGAAAAATAACATTTTCAACATCTGGTAAAATTTTGAGAAAAATCGAGTTCCCAGTTTTTTTTTTATAAAAAACAAAAACCTAACAAAAATTACTCAAAGTTAATAAAAATTGATTTTCGACTCAAGTATCTTTTCAAAAAATTGAGATTATGGCTTTAAACTAATTTTATCTTATAAGAAATATTGTCTTCAACATTCGGTAAAATTTTGAGAAAAATCGAATTGACAGTTTTTTTTACAAAAAATAAAAACCTAAAAAAAAGATTACTAAAAGTTGGTAAAAATTGATTTTCGACCCAAATATCTTTTCCAAACTTTGAGACATTGGCTTTATATTAATTTTATTTTATAAAAAATATTGTGTTCAATATTCTGTAAAATTTTGAAAAATATCGAATTTTCAGTTTTCTTATAAAAAATATAAACCTAAACAACAAATTAATAAAAGTTGGTAAAAATTGATTTTTGACTCAAATATCTTTTCAAAAATTTAAGATATTGACATCAAACTAATTTTAACTTTTAAAAAATATTGTTGTCAACATTCAGTAAAATTTTTAATTGACATTTTTGACGTGACAACGTCTTAAATTAGGTTGTGGCTGGGAGTCACTTATGAAAAAGTGTAACGCCCGGTAACGTTACGATGAGTCACCGAACGAGAGAGAGGCCTGCCGAATGCCTTGCGTCTCTCTCCTACTCAACTATGATCGGTCTGCCGCGCGCGCAGCACTAGAGAATTAGGCGCATTGAATCGGCGCATGCTTGTGTCTCTGTCTTTGTCTTTCTCGAACGTTCTTGGCGTTGGAAAAACAAGAAAGCGTCATAATACAAGTTCACACGTGTGGTTAAAGTATCGTCAGCTGTGTCTGTAGTGAAAATGTGGAGTGCTTAGATTCGTCATTTACAACAACTACAACAATAAAGGTAAATAATTGTACACTGATATTTCATTATCGTAAACTATGATTGATTGATTAATTGTTAGATTGACACAAAAGTTGAGAAACTGAGTTTATAGGTTATGTCATACTATTGATAAATGTTGATAGTGTTAAGTAAATTATTAGTTTAAAAAATTTGTGCAATTCTTATTTTCATTCAATTCCTTGTTCCTATTGTGCAATTTAATTATATTCATATCAATAAATATTCTACCGAGAAAAAGACGTTGGTGACAACAATATTCGCCCGTAAAACCGACTTTACAGGCAACCATTTTTTCTACAAAAAATAAAAACATAAACAAAAATTATTAAAAGTTGGTAAACATTGATTTTCGGCTCAAATATCTTTTCAAAAATTAAATACATATATTGGCTTCAAACTTATTTTATCTCACAGAAAATGTTGTTTTCGACATTCAGTAAATTTTTTTACAAAAAATCCAACAGTCAGTTTTTTCATAAAAAAATTAAAATCTACAAGAACATTAGTAACGACTAAAAATTTCGTTAACAAAAATAGATTTTGAAATCAAACTATTTCATCATATGCAAAATATTCTTGGTTATTTAACTGATAACTTTGTTAACAAAACACGATAACCTACAAACCTTTTAAGCAAGACAAATCGACAGACGGGATGGGAAGTTATCAGTGTTGGTCGCATGCCAGCCTCTTTTTTTGTATTTAATGAAATGAAAATGGTCATCTCTTGACAGCCATTGAAATAGATACAAAAAAGATTGGCAAAGATGTAGTAGTATCTATTTTTGGAACAATCAGCCAATTCAAATCACAACCTTCCAAGACTTACCTATAAAATTCCAGACCCATTTTAAAATTAAAAATCTACTCAAGAGAAGTCAACAGAAAATGTACAGACATAAGAAACTAGAAACTTTTATTCATTTTTTGATCTACAAAGTTTTCATTTTTTCAAAATTTACAAATTAAAACAAACTACACAAACATACAAACACAAATAAAAACTTTAACGTGTAGGTAAATGTGTAAAAATTTCAATTCAACAAAAAGTTTTATATTAATTTGCCATTCAATGTCATTCAAAAGTTTAATTTCATTCATATCAACCTGACTGAAATGTGGAAATTAACAATTTTTCAAATTAAAAACCATTGCACATTGCACAGAACATTCCTAATGCACAAAAACGCACGTGTAATAAAATAATTGCTTTTGCTTTGAAAATTTAGGAGTATAAAATATAATTTTAAATTGAATTAAAGTTTTTCATTTCAAATGAACTTTATATTCTTGTAGGTGCATTATTATGATAGGATTTATTGTTCTCACAAATGACAAAGGATGTCAATTAAATGTGAATGAAGTAAAACAAATATAATATCTGTAAAATGTTAAAAATTTAACTTTCAGGAATATGGACTTAAAACTATGTTTAAGGCTATGAATGAAAAATGTTGTCAATTTTTGTAGTGAATTTTAACAATTGTATTGTATTGTTGGGGCATCTATCACCTTTAAAACCAAACTAATGGCGTAGTTTTAACTTGTCAAATGTGAAAAGATGACAGTGGCAGCTACAAAAACCACTTATTGGAAAACCCTGTATGAAAATTTAATTAAGCCTAAGCTGTTTAAGCTCACATATCATAAATTCTATAGAATCTACAAACTGTCTTCGAAACTAATCAGCAATCAATACCCAATAATCAATTGATAGTAATTAATTCTTCCATAATGAACTGTAACATAAACTGTATCTAAATATTTAACAACAAATCTAACAAGGACATTAACATTATTTGTCATTAATGTGATATATATGCAGGTATAGAGTTTCACAAAAAACTTACCTTGTTTTGGAAAGGTACTAATAATTTGTGTTTTTCTTGTATCTTCATCTTCATGATGAGTATTAAATCTACATTGTCCTTCGTGGTTTTTGCAATCAGAGGTGGTATGTGATCAACAGGATGTAAGGTTTTTGTCCTTATTTACAAAAAAATAAAGGAAAATCGGTGTGTTAATGATGTTTTTGGAAGAAATTCAGTAGGAGGAAAAAATAAAATACATGGATGAAAAAAATTGTCATTAATTTAGAAAGAAGAAACATTATGTGGCACTTAATGCTACACATTTTTTGTATTTATATTTTCTTTGGTGTTTTCATTTGAAAATCATTTCGATGTACTATACACATATGTATGTATGTACATAGTCTTTCAAGGATTTTGTTATCGTTTTTTTTTTTTTAATTTTATTTTGCGTGGGAATTGCAAGTTGGTATCAACCTACATATCTACATTCTTAAATTTAAGGAATATATTTGAAATAAATAAGAAAAACAAAACTGTTTCAGAAAAAAAGGTTGACAGCTCTATAAAAACAACAATTTGACAGTTTATAGGTCTGTGAAATCGGCGGTAGGGGCAACTTAAAAAAATATGTACGTTTACTTACAACTAAGTTTTTATACATTTTTTGAAAGCCAACATTTTTGTCTATTAGCTAGCAAAAAAAAGTTAAAAAAAGGTTTAAAGTGTAATTTTTCAAAACTATCAGATTATCTACTATTTTTTTTTTAGAATTCATTGCTCTTATTTGTTTTTGATCAAAAACTGAAAACAAGATGATTTTATGTCTTCTATTTCTTGAGAAAATTGAAAGTATTACCGTTATTTTTTAATTATTTTTTTCCATTTTAAATACTAATTTTTTTTAAATTGCCCCTCCCGCCTAAACGGGGGGAGATAGACCCCCCTCCCAAAGTAAAAAATGCTTGTTTTTAACTGTTCTTAAAAAATCCGTTATAATATCTTGTCGCCTGAATTATCGTACTCTTGCCACCTACCTTAATTAATAATAATGTAATAAAACTTTTCATGAATAGTGTTAGGAAGCATTACACAAGCAAAATAATACAAGCAATAGTTTCTTTAAGAGAGCTACTGTTTTACTATACAAGCTTTCTTATTTGTAATAGACATTAATTTGGAAAGTCAAATTGCTTTCATAATATGGCCAAAGACTTAATTAAGTAAATAATATTGCTTCGAGTTGCTAATAGCAATGCTGACATTAGTGGCTTTATAAAAGGCATATAAAACCTTTCAAAAAAGAGGCTGGATGCGACCCACACTGATAACTTCCCATCCCGTCTGTCGATTTGTCTTGCTTAAAAGTTTGTCTATATGTATCAATTTTTACCAAAATTGCGTACTATTTTTTTTATTTTTAGATTTTATTTAATTGAATATCGAAAATAAAATTTTCTGTGAAATAAAATAAGTTTGAAGCCAATATTTTTAATTTTTGAAAAGCTATTTGAGTAAAAGTAAATTTTTACCAAGTTTTAGTATTGTTGTTTTTTTTTAGGTTTTTATTTTTTTTTGTGAAAAAACTGTCCATTCGATTTTTCTCAAAATTTTATAGAATGTTAAAAACAATATTTCTTATAAGATAAAATTAGTTGGAAGCCATAATCTAAAATTTTTGAAAAGATATTTGAGTCGAAATTCAATTTTTTACCAACTTTGAGTAATGTTTTTTTTTAGGGTTTTATTTTTTATAAAAAAAACTGTCAGTTAGATTTTTCTCAAAATTTTATCAGATGGCAAAAACATTTGAAGCCAATGTCTAAAAGTTTTGAAAAGATATTTACGTCAAAAAACAATTTTTACCAATTTTTGTTAAATTTTTTTTAGGTTTTTAATTTTTTGTAAAAAAACTGTCAATTCGATTTTTTTCAAAATTTTATTGAATGTTGAAAACAATATATTTTGAAAGATAAAAGTAGTTTAAAGCCAATATCTCAAAGTTTAGAAAAGATATTTGAGTCGAAAATCAATTAATACCAACTTTTATACATTTTTTTTTAGGTTTTTTATTTTTTGTAAACAAAACTGTCCATTCGATTTTTCTCAAAATTTGTCGTAATGTGGAAAACAATAGTTCTTATAAGATAAAATAAGTTTGAAGCCATAATCTCAAGTTTTTGAAAAGATATTTGAGTCGAAATTCAATTTTTACCAACTTTTATACATTTTTTTTTTAGGTTTTTATTTTTTATAAAAAAAAAACATTCAATTAGATTTTTCTCAAAATTTTATCAGATGGCAAAAACATTATTTTTCGTTGCACAAAATTGTTTTGGAGATGAAATCATATTTTAGTCGTAAAATTTTCGAGGTGACAAATTTGTTTTTTCAGTTTTTTTGATTTATAAAAACAACCGTTAATTGGATTTTTTTTCAAAAATATAATTGTTTTGTATCACGTTACAATATAAAATATATAATTTAATTCAAGTCTCTAGCGTCATTGGTTCATGAGATATTTAGGTTTAACCAAAATTTTCACCTTTTTTTTGAACTGCTATGGTAAAAAAACCACCCCTGCAATTTTCTTGAGAGCCCTTTCTGCATCTTTCTGCCTTATTATCTGTATAACAAAATTTATTTGAAGTCGATATCTCTTCTAGTTCTTAAGCTATGGACAATGAAAAAAACGTCGCGAACGTACAGACGTACGGACGTACGAACGTACACACGCACGCACACACATCTCTCTAAAAATCTTTTATTTCAACTCTAGGGACCTTGAAACGTCGAGAAAAGTCAAAATTTTAAATTCGACAAATCGGACCGATTACAATAACTTCCTATGGGAATTTAAAAATAAAGTTTTTTTTTTTGAGAAATCAAATGGTGTTTAATTTTTTGAAAACTAAATTAATTTTGCAGGTACATTTTTAAATCTTAAAATACAGGGAACATTTTTAAACAGAATCTTTGGACACAAAAGCAAGTTCGTACGACCCAGTCGTGCATTTTATTTTTTATTAATAAAAAACTGAAAAAAATGATTTGACATTTTAAATATTTACTGAAAAAAATGATATTACTTGCAGAATAATTGTATACAACCATGAAAAACTTTTTGACATCTAAAACCCTATTTTTTGTTGTTGTTTGACTGCATACTACTGCATGCAGATTGGGCTGTATTGACATTTTGATTCACTGGAACTGCTTCAATATTATCATTTTATCGTCTTGTTTTGGGTGGAACATACATTGTTGAGCATCAAAAATTGACATTTCTTCTTCTGATATTTAAAGAATTTCGTGCAATAAATAAATAAATAATTAAATTGGGTGGCACAACAGTCCGTTGAGCACTAGGGCCTATAGTGACTTACAACTCTCAACCATTCTTGTGTGCGAGTACTGTTGTCAGAGATGAAGGGGACCTACAGTTTTAAGCCGAATCCGAACGGCTAATTTGAGAAAGAACTTTTCATGACAAGAAAATTTGCCAATTCCTCGCAAGAGGCAGTACCCGTGAAAAAACTTTAGATGGCATAGGCAGGGTTCGAACCCAAGAATCTGGCATGACAGTGCAACGCACTAAGCATCATGCCACGGGTACTCATTTCATTTTCATTTCGTTTAATATTCTGGCGATTTTAAAGTTTTTGAATTGCGTTAAGCTGTCAAAATATATTTTTGATTTAGTAAAGATTACTAGTAGTTCAAAATATCCTAATTTTGTTCACGAACAAATTTTGTTTGACATTTTTAAACTTCAAAGTGTCAAATGGTGCCAGTATGTCATTTTGTCATTTAAGCTAAAATAAAAACTTCAAAACATAATGCTATGCTTAATTAGTTTTATAACACCCATCTTACATCAACATCCTAACATTTATTTTTTTTAAACAACATTAATAATTTTGTAACATGCATAATCATTTTTTTTGCACACCAATGTATGTAACGTAGTATATTTTTTTTTCACACCACTGTAAATAAAAATTGTAACAATTGTAACAGTAAAAGGCTCCAGCAAAGAGTATAAAAGGCGAAGCAAAAATTGTAACACTAAGCATTCGTTGGAATAAAGTTGTTCAGTAA
The DNA here is from genome assembly GCA_920104205.1 of Eupeodes latifasciatus. Classification (NCBI taxonomy): domain Eukaryota; kingdom Metazoa; phylum Arthropoda; class Insecta; order Diptera; family Syrphidae; genus Eupeodes; species Eupeodes latifasciatus. The sequence continues at coordinate 161,392,927 of OV049926.1, forward strand.
ACATACAACGTTAGTTGGAGTTGCTTTTCTTTTCTTTTTGCAAAGTTTGCTTTCTTCCTAAATTTTTTTCTATTAGTCAGTAGACAAGCTGGACTCGTTTAGTTGCTTGGCTCTGATACAGCTTTTTGGAACTAGAGATCCCCATTTGTCGTTATTTCTTCGAACCAGTAGACAGGCTGAACTCCTTTGGTCGCCTGGCTCTGGAATACTTTCGTGCTCAAACTATCCGCTGTGCACTTACACACACACACACACACTGTTGCGTAGAACAACAACGCTTCAGTTTTAGCTTATAAGTTTTTTTTTTTAGTATTATACTAAAAATGCTCTTATATCGTACTTAATTGACTAAAACCTTGAGTCAAAAACGAGTCACAGAGAACCAAAATAAAAAAAATATCTTTTCCTAAAGAAATTACTCGTTGATGTTGAAATTTCTTTGTAGAATTTGTACATTCATCAAAAAAACGGCTCATTTTATTTTAACGCATTAATCCGCCACAAAGAGTATGCCAGCTTTACATTTTTTAAAAAATTCAAGGATAATCATCCAATCGTAAAATTACTTATTCCAAAAATTAAATAAAACCCAATGAACTGCGATTACTTAAATTAAAATTGCAAAAGTTCAAGTACTCGTCAAATAAAGAATAAAAAAACAAAAAGAGAAGAACAAAACAAAAAAAAAAGTTTCAACGAAAGGAAGTAAAATATAAAACTGGAAAGTTCCATTTTTTTGAAATTTTACGAGTATACGTATAGACGAATACTTAAATCCCCAATGACCGTAAAAAGGATAATCAATGATAAAAAGCATCATCGCACCACTATTGTAAATTATACACCATCGTAGTGCGGCGAGACTGAAATAAAAAAGCTTATGCGTTCTTATTGTCTGTGCTGATCTGGAGGACATTTTATTTCCCAAAAAATTGAAGAGTGTCAGAGTGCGTAATCAGTAATAGATAAATATCAATCGAAATGAGTATTTGGCCACATCCATATTCAAATCGAATGGTTTCGGGGATTTAAGTGAGCAATCTTCTTCTTAAAGGGAAATGAAACATAAACGACTCTGATGTATCCCCCTAAAAGTCGAAGTATATGAAAATCCAATAAATTTGAATCCGAGAATTCTATTAAAGTAGGTATAGTCCCTAATCTAATCTTTGGGGGCCTCCTCCCCGGTCGTATGTCGTCGTCGTCCTTGAGTGCGGTGGGGTTATGTCCCAATTTAACATACGGGTCAATTTTGAAAACGTCAAACGGGAAATGGATGAGTTTGTTTATGATGTGACATCAGGAACATACACATAATGTAATGTAATTTGTCGAAAACTGTCCATCAGCAGGTCGATATCGTCTATATTTGTAGTTGACAGTTTTGTTTGAGTTGAAGAAGAGTTCTATAATAGAGAGACAAGGCAACGAAGAAGAAGGACATCTTTTTGAAATGCTAATTCAATTTAAAGTGAAATACGGTCAAAGTATGTACTGTATATTTATACAACTTCATTATACTATCTATACATCTATATGTAGTATAAAGTAGAATAATATGACCTTTCCGATAGATATAATCTAATTAATTCTATGGTGAATGGATATAAGATCTTTCCGAAGGAGATGATTGAAATAATAAGAAAATATATAAAAATAACTAAATTCAATTAACCCTGAGAGTTGAGTTATCTAAAGTGCTTCATTAGATTAGTTTCTGTCCCTCTACTATATCTTATTATATTTGTTTAACAATAACATCATCATAAGTACATTTTAAATATGTATTTGTATGTGTGTTAATGTATTTGGAAAGAAGTGGTTTCTGTTTTACATACATTCCAATTTCGAAAATGAGATGCTGAAAGAAAACTAATTAAAATACCTACTTGCTGTAGCAATTTTCATAATTTTCATGGATTCTAAAATTCTGAATTTAATCGAATTTTTACAAAATTTCTGTTTAAAAAAAAATAACAAATTTAATTGGGAGCCTTGAGAAGATTCGCAAAGTGGCTCTTTTGGGTTGGTTTTCAACCACTTGTTCGTATTTTTTGTATGGTATCTTGGCCAAAACTTGAGTAACGTTCGTATTTGATGCTTCTCGAGTTCTAGTGACGTCACCATACTGCCAACGCAATAAAGCCTAATTGTGGTATTGTATGATAACTAGTTCCCTTCTTGTTGGATTAAATATCGTCATATTAATGGTCTTCAATTGACATTACAAAAAAAAAAGAGGCTGGGATGCGACCCACACTGACAATTTCCCATCCTGTCTGTCGATTTGTCTTTTAAGCAAGGTTTGTAGGTTTTCGTATTTTGTTAAAAAAGTTATCAGTTAAATTATTCTAAAAAAATTAAAAATAACCAACAATATTTGGCATATGATTAAATAGTTTGATTTCAAAATCTATTTTTGTTAACGAGATGTTTAGTCGTTAACCAATTCTTACCAATTTTATTAGCATTTATTTCTAATATCTTATAGATATATACATAAAAATGAATCGCTAAATGTGTTGGTAAGCGCATAACTCAACAACGCCTGGACCAATTTGCCCAATTCTTTTTTTAAATGTTCGTTGCAGTTCAGGGATGGTTTTTACGGCGAGAAAAATTTGAATATTTGCCGGGAAAACCATAAGAACAGCCCTTTTATTTTTCCCATACAAATGTTTTCTAACTAAAACGTAGTCGGCTTAAAGGATTTGACTTCAAGTCATGTCAAATTAAAAAAAAAAAAAACAAAAAAAAGTATTGATGTCGATTTGCCGGTGTACAAGTGTTGTTTTTCTTGGATTTTCTGTTACCCAATCTACTGATCTACTTTTGTCAACTGATAAACGACTGAAACAACTTCTTATATCATGTTTAGTTAGTGTTTAGTGACAAAATAATTTATATTTGATATGCCTCCTATAAGACGAAGCAATTTAGGTAGAAGAACCCGAAATGCTACAAACCAAGCTAATTACCGATCTAATCGTACTGCACAAGAACGTGACGACCGAATTGAACGTGAAAGAATTCGGATATCACAAACGCGTGAAGCGCGAGCGCGACATTCAACTAATAATCGCGCAAGTTTGAATCGAGCAACAATTGAATATTAGCAACAATTCGCTCACAAATTAAAATTGCACTTGCACTCGCTTCGTCGGGAATCGCAGCAACTTTGCTTGAAGGTGGTCGAACAGCCCATTAAGCACTAAAATTGCCATTAAATATGCAAAGCAATGAAACTCCAACCTGCAACATTTCGAAGAATTTTGCAATGGCAAAGGTTTTGCAGCAATGTAAACTGATTATTTAGGATGAATGTGCGATGGCACATACAAAATCTTTGGAGGCTTTAGACAGAACCTTAAAAGATCTACGAAACAATAATAACAGATTTGGTGGTGGTGGATTTTATTAGCAGTGATTCCACAATCAACGCCAGTTGATGAAATCAATGCATGTCTAAAGTCCTCCAATTTGTGCAAACATGTCAAAGTACTTCATTTAAGCAAGAATATGCGTGTCGAGTTGCAAAATAACCTATCTGGAAACATATTCTCTAAACAACTCATTGACATTGGTAATGGCAAATTTCCTATAGACATATTGACTGGCTGCATTAACTTTCCTCAAAGTTTTTGTCAGTTAACGCAATCAAAAGATAAACTTATTCAGAAGGTGTTTTCAGATGTTTCTCAAAATTACAGAAACCATGATTGGTTGAGCGAACGAGCTATATTGGCTGCAAAAAACATAGATGTAAATGAATTAAATTTCAAAATTCAAGGACAAATTACAGGCGAATCGAGGATATATAAATCAGTTGATTCGGCTCCTAACCAAGATGATGTTGTCAACTATCCACCGGAATTTTTAAACTCGCTGGATTTGTCAGGATTGCCACCTCACAATCTTTAATTAAAGGTTGGATCAATAGTTATAATGTTGCGAAATATCAACCAACTACGTCTTTGAAAATAAAAATAAAAAATAAAATAAAAAAATTACTAATCAACGCAACGTGATAAAAGGAACTACTGAACTGTGCCATTTGAGTTTAAACGACTGCAGTTTTAATGCGGCTTGCTTTTGCTATGACCAGACCATAAACAAGTCCCAGGGACAATCATTAGGTGTTTGTGGTATTAATCTAGAAAACCCATGTTTCTCACATTGTCAATTGTATGTTACCTGTTCCTGTGTTGGAAAACCATCAGATTTGTTTGTCTATGCGCCAAGTAATCAAACAAAGAACATCTTATATATCACAGAGCACTACAATAATAATAAAACTGTTTTCTGTTACATAATAATTATTATTCACATGATTACTTACTTATAAATCCTTATATAATGTATGTTTCATTTAATTATTTTTTATTCACAACGCCCAATCACCAGGGTGACGGTTCTGTTCATTAGAATTTTTAGCCACGACTATAAAATACGTAGGAACAAAAAACTGCCACATTACAAATCTTTATGACAGGACGAAGTCTGTCGGGTCCGCTAGTAAACAAATACAAATTGGATGAATGAAATTAATTTGAAGTCAATATCTCCTATTATTCACGAGATATCGAGAACCGAACATCAATTTTTAATAATTTTGGGTACTATTTTGTAGATTTTATTTTTTTATGAAAAAACGGAATGTTAGATTCTTATAAAAAAATTACTGAATATCGAAACAATATTTTCTGTGAAATAAAATAAATTTGAAGCCTATACGAGTATCTCAAATTTTTGAAAAGATATTTGAGTCAAAAGTCAATTTTTACGAACTTTTATTAATTTTTCTTTTTTAGGTTTTTATTTTTTGTAAGAAAACTGTCAATTCAATTTTTCTCAAAATTTTATAGAATGTTCAAAACAATAATTCTTATAAGATGAAATTAGTTTGAAGCCAATATCTCAAAGTTTTGAAAAGCTATTTAGGTCGAAAATCAATTTTTACCAACTTTTGTTAATTTTTTTAGGTTTTTAATTGTTTTAGTAAAAAAACTGTCAATTCGATTTTTCTCAAGATTTTACTTAATGTTGACAACAATATTTTTTTAAAAAATAAAATTAGTTTAAAGCCAAGTCTCAAAGTTTTGAAAAGTTATTTTTACTAACTTTTATTAATTTTTTTAGGTTTCTATTTTTTGTAAGAAAACTGTCAATTCGATTGTTTTCAAAATTTTACCAGATGTTAAAAACGTTAGTTTTTGTTGCACAAAATTGTGTTGGAGATAAAATCATTTTTTATTCGTAAAATTTTCGAGGTTACAAAATTTTTTTTCAGTTTTTTGATTTATAAAAAAAACCGTTAATTGGATTTTTTTCCAAAAATATATTTGTTTGGTATCACATTACAATATATAATATAAAATTTAATTCAAGTCTCTAGCGCTATTTGTTCGTGAGATATTTAGGGTTACCAAAATTTTCATCTTTTTTTTAAACTGCTATGGTAAAAAAACCACCCACGCAATTTTCTTGAGAGCCCTTTCTGCATCTTTCTGCATTATTATCTGTATAACAAAATTTATTTGAAGTCGATATCTCTTCTGGTTCTTGAGCTATGGACGACGAAAAAAACGTCGCGAACGTACGTACACACGCACACACAGACATCTTTTTAAAAATCTTTTATTTCGACTCTAGGGACCTTGAAACGTCGAGAAATGTCAAAATTTTCAATTTGACAAATCGAAACCATTACAATAACATCCTATGGGAAGTTAAAAATCGCTAAAACACGTTCAACTGCTAAGTCGTCAAATCTATATTTTTAAATCATTAATATCACTTTTCAAGAACAAATATTGTTGACAGTCCTTACGACATCAGAAAAACTATCCATTTGTTCACATTTTCAATGGCAGCGTTAGGTATTTTCGCCCAAAACCATATCGCCCAAATTAAAAATGTCTTAGCGCCCAAAACAATTGTATAAACATTTTGTTGTCGTTGAATCTTTCGGAGTTTAAATTTTGTTGGGTTTTTTGAAATTCCAAATAAAAAGTAGCGTTCAGTCTTATTGCCCAATAAAATAACACCAAAATATTAAAATTGTCATATCGCCCTAAAATGGCTCTATTACCTAAAAACTTTTTCAAAAGAAAATGACACAAAGTCCAAAATCAATATCATACCAATCAATTTCAAAATATCATGTGTCATGTCATGTGTTTCAACATTTGGGCATTCTGATAAAGTTTTTGTTTATTTTGGGTAATACGACATTTTGAGTTTTAAATTTTATCGCCCAATGTACGAACGAAAATGTCAGATCGCCCAAAAAGTCGAAACGTCACGAAAGCGTAACATATGTATATGTTTGTTAAATTAAAAAATTTTACCGTTATGACATTTCTAAATTTGGCCGTTACGACATTGAAAGTTAGTTTGGGTGATATGACATTTTACTTCGGCTTTGTAACATTATCTTATTGATATGTTTTACGACGTTTCTCTTTTTGGGCGTTGGGTAATAAAACGTAAGAAACGATAGAAATCATAATCGTCGTTATGTTAAAAATAAATGTCACAGAGCCCAACCCATATGACATAAAAACCCAAATTAAATTTTTTTTTTTGGTAGAATGAAAACTTAAAATTTGGGCGCTATGGTTTTGGGCGAAAAGACCTAATGCCATTTTCAACGATTCCTTGCGTAGTCAATCGATTTTAATGGCAGTAATCATCACGTAATTCGTGAAAACTGGTTACGTTAGAATCACTACTTTTTTAGAAAGTCTTAATAATTTTAAGGAGTTTGCGAATATTAAGAGAACCATTATCGTAAATCTCAAGCATTCAAATAATATTATGATACTTCAAATGATAGCTGAGTTTGAAATGTGTCAAATGTCAAAACCTAAAACCCCGAAATAAATGACACTTAATAATGACACTTTTAAGGATGCATGGAACGTCGTAAAACACTATATAAGTGTATTGTTTTGATAAGTCAATGTTTCGTAAAAGAACTGTTAAATTAAGTATTGAAAACGGTGTAAGCAAATTGAATAAAATTGTTCAGCTTTCTGAACATTCAAATTCAGAATTGAGATATAATTTAGTGTTTGAGTTTCACTTAAGTGTAATACACTGGTGGCCCTCTTAACTTCCAAAAGCAAAAGTTAACAAAAATCAAGAAATCAACATTAACTAATTTTTGTATTATTGAACAATTTTTGATTAAAACTTGTGAAATCTCCACTTTTTAAGGGAGATTCTTATACTCTTATTATTTAGTATAAATTATTTTTGATAAGGAAAATGTCAAGTTTATAACTGATTTTTAAAAAATCTCTCAAGCAGCAATGGCATAAGGACTTGTGACTAATAGTGGGCTATTTTTATTTTATGTTTTTTTTTTTTGATTTTAGAACCAACAAAATATTATAAATAAATTTTCTTCATGGGTTCAATATCAACTCTGTGAACATATGTATGTAATGTACGTGCCTATAACGTCTCCTGCAAAATCATCGGAGACGGCAATGACAAAGAAACAAATTATACGGTTTGGGTATAACTACACTATTAAGGTTTCGAATAATAATTTGAAAAGTTTGTTCCTTTGTGAATTTTTGATAATACAAATATGTATAGGTATATTTCTGTAAATCAAAATAAAAATGAAAACATTGACAAGGACACGAACACGAACATCCAAAAGCAAGAACACGATAAAACGGGCATTGAAGATGTAAAAAAAATACAAAACTTTTTCAGATATGAATTTGTCTTCTGTTTTTTTACTTATCGTTGAATGTTTTCTCATTCAAGGGCAAATTTAACATTGAATAATTTATTTCTTTTTAGAAATCAATACATTTTTCGTAAGAAATGAATGTATTTAAACAAAGAAACGACCTTCTTTTTTAGAATTTTGCATTATTTTATGTGAAATCAAAATGAAATATGATTTCAGTAATTTGTTTCATTAAATTTTAATTATCACTAAATTATAAGACTACGGGTTCTCCTGCTCATCCTCAATCATGTGTTTAGAAATGTATGTATGTTATTATTTTTGACTTTTACGAATGTTATCTGCAATGTTCGGATTTCAAAACCGTATGAATTTTTGATTTTTCTTAGTTTATAAAATTTGGCTAATTTTCCTTTTATAATAACACTATGGGAAAGCTACCAGTATTTTTATTCCTTTAGCAAAGTTTAGGTGAATTTATTAGAATTTTGAGTTTTAAATATGCATCAAGGACGAAGAAGGACATTTTGAAAATATAAAATCCGAGAACACAATTTCTTACAAAAAGAATATTAAAATACCTGTGTTCTGTTTTTAACCCAATTTAATTGATGTTAATATTTTAACTGGACGGACATAAGCTCTTATTTACGACTAAAGCTGTGATGACAGTTATGATCATTAAGTCCCTAATACAAAGGAGTCCAGTATTTTAGGAAGCATTTTGTTAAACTTTAATATGTCTTTGTGATTTTTCAATAGCTTAAACTACTGGCTATAAAATCTACAAGGATTTTGTCCCCTCTGAAGCTTTCAAAGGACGAGAAATTGTTTTGTTTGAAATAAGAGAGAGGTATATGAAAAACATAATAAGCACAAGTTCAGGTATGCCTATACCAATACTTATACTCATATAACCTATGTATGTACCGACTGTAAAAAAGTCGTAAATCCTAAGTACCAGTATGGGGACATGTTGTTTTTTTTTTAGGTTAAGAACTATAACTAAGCTTACTCTGATGATGAAATGATGTGCATAGGTAGGTATATAATGTAGTTATAACCACATATTAGTCCCTGACCATATGTTGGTACATAATGTAAGCGTATATAAAAAACTTCCTAGCACAAAATTTTCCCCTATTACTTTGTATTTTATTAAGTCGTTTACAGTTAGTTTAATGCGTTTCTGCACTTAAGCTGGGTACAAAATCATTCAACAAACATTTATAAGTGCGTAAATATTTTTTTAATGAATCTTTTGACCTTAAGTTTATACGAACATTTAAATATAGCTCTGAGCACTGATGGTGTTACCACAAGGTTGAGTTAATACACTATGACTCACACTTTGGGGAGAATTAATTAAACGTCATTATATAAAATTAATTATGAATTATTCGGATGAAGTTGCAAAAGATGATGTTATAAATCCATAATTTCTACCCATTCTCATAGTTAAGGAAACATCAGAGTACACATACGAGTATTAAGGATAATATCTTTATTGTTTTAATTTGAGTTTATTTCTACCCATCTATTAAAATCAAGAATATAGACAATTCTGTATCCTAACAAATGTCATATTTGTTTTCGGCTTGTCAGATCAGAGTCACTTGAACAGCCATTTTTAATTTCTGGCACTTTTTACTTTGACAACATGAGTTCAATGTTAAGGCGCCAGTTATAGCTATCATTGGTTTTCATTATTGAAAACAAACATTTGAATTTTTGACAGGTTGTTTATACTCGTAGCTATCATTAAAAATTTCGGTCATTGAAAAAATTTTGTGATTGAAATCCACCGACAAATTTTTACTGATAGAAATCTGTCATTGGAATTGTGTGAAATTGGAACACAAATCAGTGGAACGATTCGTTTCACTTTTGAACATAAAAGTATCAGCTGTTCAGGAAAACGAATTTCCGCCCGGAAAATAGAAAAATATATGCGCAATTACACTTTTTTTCTCAAAAAAATTCTTTGTGTGATTTCCGATCGATCCAAGGGCGGATCCAGAAATTTAATCAAGGGAGGTGGTCACACAATTAGATGAGTTTTTAGGGCCCCCGCAGTCTGCAGACTTTTCGACATAACTTTTTACAATCAACAATTGTGATTTGGGCGACGCAACATTCAAAATACACGCACACGACGCCAAATCACAGAGCAGTGTTTCAGAGCAGTGTTGCCAGAAAATATTTTCTGAAATCGGGAGATTTCCACATTAGAAATCGGTGTAAATCGGGGTAATTTGTTTAACCCTACAACTCATGACAAAGATAAACTTTCTGTCAATTTTTTCTGAATGTTCTTTTTTTAGAATGTGTTTTTCATTAACTATGAAAATAAATTCAGATTTCCTATTACAAAAAATAAAAAACTTTTTGTTTCATTTGTATCATGACCTATTTAATTCCATTTAAATTAATTATAATAAGTAATATTGCTTGGTTACATTAAAATTAAATATTTTTATTTCGGAGGTTATTTAATTAGTAATTTAATAAGTAAAAATTGATATTTTTTTTGTTTTATTATGCTTTTTAAATAAAATTCATATTCTTTGAACACAAAACGTAAAACTTAATAAAAAAAATAAATATTTCCCTTGTTATATTAAATTTACAGTCTTAATTATTTAGTGCTTATAGCACTTAGCTAGCTTAGAAATGAAAAAACTAATATGTACATATGTAAGCTAACAAATACTCCAAGGATTCAAGTTTCTTATAAACCAACGACTTAGGTATATAAGTATCTTAATTTGTATTATTTTTAAATATATTTATTTTGCTTGAATTTTTTTTTTACAAATCATCAGACACTTTTAAGTTTAAACAATTGCAATCTTTGAACTTTAGGTAATCCTTAGAAAGTAATGTTCCTTGTAAAGTATCAACATCTAGCCTATTTCTTATTTTCGTCTTATTCAAATTTATTTGCGAAAAAGTTCTCTTCACGTTAGCGGATGAATTCGGTAATAATACCGATGAAATAAATCGAGCCATCAATGGGAAAGCTAAAGTTTGATTGAACTTTTTGATTGAGCACACAATATTCCAAAATATTTCTATTTTAGTATTTTCAATTCCCTCAGATAATATATTTTCAAAATCAAGATTTCGTATTTCCCTATATTCCAAATCAATTCTCTGGGATATCTTTGGAAGGAATAATACTATCAAACAAGTTAAAAAGATTACTTAATGAATCAATTTGTTTATTTACGGTCTTTTTAGGTTCCAATAAGGTCAAAACTTTAAACAATTTATTTTTAAAATCAAATCTTTTGAATATTTGTTCGCATAGTTCGACGTAGAAACTTATACAGTTATTTTTAAATCGTTCGACTTCACAACTTGCAATACGTTTTTTTTTCAATTGTAAATTAACGTCGCTGCCGAGATATAAATTATCATTACTTATTATATTGTATGGACATTTGAAATTAATATTTTCAATAGCCGTTGCCCTTAGATAAGCCGGCTTAATGAAACAATCTAAAATTGCTAGTATACTAAAGTTTTAATTTCACTGTATAGCTTGTGAATCTGTGGCTCTTCGCTTTGAAAAAGTCGGTTCAATTTATTAACTTGAGGAAGAGCAAAGCTCAAGAAGAACAATTCATTTAAAGGATCTTGTAGATACATTAAAATTACTTTATCACTTTCGAGATTATCCATATTCGCTTCAAAGGTGAAGTATATCTTAAGGGGTTCATACAATTCTAATATTCTGGAAACAACGCATTCCAATGATAACCAACGAGTCTGCGACGGATGGAGAAGTTTATATGGCTTGTATTCCAATAATTTTAGAATATCTTGATATTTTGCCACCCTTTTTGGACTATTTTGAATATAGTTGTAAATATCCCGAAACATTGTTTCAACAATTGGAGGAAGTTTTAAGCGGGCGTAAGATGCACAGAGGGCAAATGAATGGCAAACACATTTAAAAACTGCTAGATTTGGGCAGTCACCCTTTAGCAAAGAAGCAACCGAATTTTTACTGCGAGTCATATTTTTTGCTCCATCCGCCGCAAACCCAATTAATTGTTTTTTATAATCAATATTCTTTTTAATAAAGTTGGTTATAATTGCCGAATGCAATGTTTTTGCATCCGCAGCAATAACTCTCGAGAGATCAAAACAAAAATCATAAATCTTAAAATTAATACATATTCTTACCACCGTGCTTAAGATTCTTGTTGCTGATAAGTCAGTTGATAATTAATAAATTAATTAAAAAGTACCTACTCAAATTTTTAGTACAATTATAAATTATGTAAATTTCAGAGATGAAAATACATTAAAATACTTTTTTATATAAAACATCGAAAATCGGGGAAAAGTGTCATAATTAGATCAAAAATCGGTGTATCGTAAATAGGTCTAAAAATCGGGAGAATTACGATAAATCGGTGTTTCTGGCAACACTGTCACAGAGCGAACTGAACTATCGGCCGCCTAAACAATCATGTATGCGCCAATACTGATTAAATAGTCGGCCGATAGTTGGCAGACAGTTTAGTTTGAATGTAATCGGGTAGCCCATCAAACTTTTTTATCGGCCGATACTGAATCGCTGTAGTGTGCGCATATGCATTCCTCTCCATACTGATTAAGAAACCGACCAAACTATCGGCCGATACAAAATCTGCAGTCTGCGGGGGCCCTTAATCACCGCTTAAAAATGTTCTTCAATGTTATGTAAAGGAGGCTAACAAAATTTCAATAACATCATTGTGTATCTTAACCTTATATTTACAGATATCAATTTCTAAAGTGGCAACTTTAGTTATCAAATTATTTAAGAACACCTGTTGTCCAGAAATGTATGGTGTAACTATTTAATTTGGATGACTGCCTACATATGAAAGCATTCCAAGATTCCAACAGTTTTCTAAATATGCCATATTTAAGAGCTAAAACACAATAGTTTAGAGGGGTTTTGGTGCATTTCACGCAGAAATGTAAGAAATTGTTTTGAAACGTAGCTTTTTTCGAAAAATAAAATGCACTTTTCTTGTTTCCATTTCTATTAATGCGAAGAACGCTACAAAAATTCAAGAGAGACAATCTGATATAAAGAACTGTCGGGCTTTTTTGACGTAGTTTTTTCGGACTCAATTTTATTACTATGGCTATCAGTCTGCTAACTCGTATTTTGACTTTAAAGGACCTTAAAAATTGTAGAGAGAAAAATGCTTGGTTCTTGAATTTGAGGATATACATAGGTGCATTTAAGTACATAATTTCTTTAAAAAATTAAATTAAAACAAATTAAGGTAACCAATTAAGTTGGGAAGAAACGTTTGTGTGGCACTCACAAATTACACGTTTCAGAATCTCTTTTCACTTCAAATCTCAAGAGCTTCAAAGCTTTTATATCAATAAAAATGTCCCGTTTATTATGTTTTTAAATAAGCCATTAGTTTAACAAAAGTGTCACTTTTGCTGTTTTTGGAACATTTACGAGTACAGTAATCCCCGCTTAGTTGCACCTCGTTTAATTGAACATCCCGCTTAATTGATCGAAAAAAATTGGCTTCGAAAATTTCCCGTATTAGTAGCAAAGCTTTTTAGACGGTTAATTGAACCCCGCTTAGCTGAATTACTCGCTTAATTGATCTTAAGAATATGCAGCAGAAAAACTAAATACATAGACATTTTTCGGATAATTGGACGGGTAAAAAAATGATTGTGATTGAAAAAACCAAAACGTCAAGGTTTTTTAAAAATAAGGTTGTACCTTTGCAATATTTCTCCAACAAAAATGCATGGATGAGCCAACATTTATGGGCCCAAATTTTATATAAATTTGAAGAAGAAATGATAATGCAGAAAAGACAAATAGTTCTTTTTGTCGACAATGCTGCCTGTCATAAGAAGTTGGAGGGTTTAAAAATATAGTTTGTACCCACAAATACAACGTCCATCACTCAGCCTTTGACCAAGGCATTATTCATTGTTTCAAAGCTTACTATCAGCAAAATATAATAAGGAAACAAATTACAGCCATTGAACGTGGCAAGACTATTGAAGAATTTTCGAAGTCGATTACATTTTTGCAAGCAATGCACATAAGCAAACATTGTTTGTGGCATATAACACCTTTTACTATAAGAAGTTATTTTAGAAAGGTAATATTGAAAATATTTTACTATTTAACCTTGATTTGCAAGTTCTTTTTTTAAAGGCAAACTTCATCGAAGGAGAAGAGCAGCCGGAAAATGATCTCGTGGTCATAGATAACGTTCTTGAGGACAATGCAGATTTCAATGCTTATTTAGCATGTGATGATATAACATATCATGTTATGGCGAACTAACAGACACCGAAATTAAGTTGACACTGAAATGTTTATAGATAAAATTTCTGGGATGAATATTTTATTTTTTAGTTGACCTACTCGTGCAGTTATACGGGTTTCGTTTAATTGGACAGATATGTCAATTAAGCGGTTTTTCGCTAATTGAACCACCCGGATAATTGACCGAAAAATCTGACAAAATGGTCAGTGCAATTAAGCGGGGAATACTGTATATTATTGAAATTCGTGTTTAAATCTCAGTTCAAGAGCATCCAAAGCAAATTCACTTCAAAAGTAGATTTATTAAATTTTTTAATATCTTTTGTATTCAACAGAAAATCAATTTTGAAAGAAATAAAATGCACGACTGGGTCGCTAGAACTTGCTTATATTTCCAAAAATTCTGTTTAAAAATATTTCCTATATTTTAAGATTTAAAAATGTAACTTATTTTTTTTTTTAATTTTAAATTTTGTATTAAAAATATTTTTGGTGAGCACTATATATGTAAGCACTATATACTAGATACACTAAATATACATTGTACATTTAAATTTCGTTATCGAGTTTTGTAAACAAAATTAATATATTTTTTTTTAAAATAAAAAAAAATTGACATTTTTGATCATCAAAAATCATCATCAATTTGATCATTTGATCATCGACAAGAGCTTGCACAGAAAAAGAAGATTATTGAAATCGGTCCATTAGTTCTTGAGAAACATTACAAAAAATGAAGGTTTTACGAGGGTTACCCTTCTGGAGCAATTACAAAATATGTTTTTCTTGTAGTGAGAAGCCAAATTAAGAATACAAAATTTAGAGAAAGTTTTAAAAAAATCACATAATTTTAAATTGATGATTTCTTATTCAAGGTTTCTTCTTAAGAACCTGAATATTTGCTCTTTTTCTTAGAAACAAATTTTATGAAAATAATTTGAAGCATGACTAAAGTTTTTTCAAATTCTAAATTGAGTGAAAACAAAAATTTGGGTTGTCTTTAACAGCAAACCGCTTTTTGGTGAATGTCGTTAAATTACTAACAAATCTTTAAATGAAATCTTTACTATTACATCTTAGCTGTATAAGCTTTATGGCTCTTATGACCCCCCTCCCCCTGGATCGTCAGTTGTTCAAAAGTTGATGAATTTGTGCTGTGTTTTTGGAAAAGGGCTGAATATCCGATTCATATTATGTTCTTGGCCCAGTCTTCAGTTAAAAGTAGCAACAAAGTTTAAGGAAGTAAAATACAAATTTTGTTTTCATATACAAAAAATTAATAATTCAGAATATAATGGGGGTCATGTCCATTAACGCAATACGATTAGTTTTGAATTAAAGGGAATTCCTTAAAAAAAAAAACAAACAAATTTTCTCCCAGGGAGGTGTCATGATCCCTACGATCCCCCCCTGGATCCGACATTGGATCGATCACTATATAATTTTCATTTGTAATCAAAGGGAAACACCGTCAAATATCAATTCAAAAATTTTTCCGGATCGATTTCAATGATAGCTATAACTGGCCCCTAACACAGTTTAATGCATTGTTCAAATTGGAGTTTTTTGATTGGACACATTTTGACAAATCATCATTTTTTCCTTTTTTTATTATTTGAAAAATGAAGTCTGTTTCTGCTGGTTTTGAATTCCCGGCCAGGAATTAAATTAATAACATTCTGTTGGTTCTTTGCATAGGTTTAAAAACAAAAACAAAACTACCCATAAGTGATTTTCTCTGTTTTTCTTATATTTTATGGTTCTACTAATTGTTTTATGAGTTTTATTTAATTATTGTATATGTATTGTTGTAAGTTTCAGTAATTTTAAGATTCATATCTTTTTCCGTAAAGGTGTATGCAATCTAATTGCTACGAAATAGTCAATATTTCGTGGTGCATGAATAAACTTTTATGTAAAGTGGTCATTAGTGTTAAAGATTTACATCACTAAAGGTCACAGTTTTATATTATGAATAGCCTCCATTGTACTCATACAAAATCTTTTCATGATAGAAAATTTAAACCCTGATCAAAACGTTCATTTATCTTTAAAATTGATTTGAAGGCGCATATAAAGTGTCAGAAAATTCTGATCCTTTTAGCTATTGTCGTATTTTAACGAATTTTGTCTCTAAAGTAACATTTAGTTTCTTTTTGATTCGTTAATGATATCCTAATTTTACTTTCTTTCACCCCTTTTGCATAAACATTCCTTATCTATAAGTATATAGTAGAACAGTATTTATAAATAACCTTGTACCTTTTTCGTCTATAGCTGTCACTCAATGTATTATTCGTTAAATTTAATCAAATTGTACGCTTAAGCTTTTCACATCATCATTGTCGCATCGGCGTCGTCGTCATTGTCGTCGGGTGAATGTAATTAAACATGGACAAACAGAAAACGAAACAAAACTCATTAAAATCGATTCAAATTCATTCGTTAGAGGACATAAGCATAGCATACAAAAAGGTTTTAACACAAAGAGTTGACATTCATATTTTTGTATATTTGGATTTACAGCAGAAGCATTTCAAAATTTTGTTGTTAAACTTTTTAACTTCCCATAGGAAGTTATTGTAATGGGTCCGATTTGTCAAATTGAAAATTTTGACATTTCTTGACGTTTCAAGGTCCCTAGAGTCGAAATAAAAGATTTTTAGAAAGATGTCTGTGCGTGCGTGTGTACGTATTACGTCCGTACGTCCGTACGTTCGCGACGTTTTTTTCGTCGTCCATAGCTCAAGAACCAGAAGAGATATCGACTTAAAATAAATTTTATTATACAGATAATAAGGCAGAAAAATGCAGAAAGGGCTCTCAAGAAAATTGCGTGGGTGGTTTTTTTTACCATAGCTGCTTAAAAAAAAGGTGACAATTTTGGTTAACCCTAAATATCTCATGAACCAATGACGCTAGAGACTTGAATTAAATTTTATATTATATATTATAACGTGATACAAAACAAGTATATTTTTGGAAACAAATCCAATTAACGGTTTTTTTTATAAATCAAAAAAACTGAAAAAAAAAATTTGTCACCTTGAAAATTTTACGACTAAAATATGATTTCATCTCCAAAACAATTTTGTGCAACGAAGAATAATGTTTTTGTCATCTGATAAAATTTTGAGAAAAATCTAATTGACAGTTTTTTCATAAAAAATAAAAACCTAAAAAAAAACATTACTCAAAGTTGGTAAAAATTGAATTTCGACTTAAATATCTTTTCCAAAACTTAAGATTATGGCTTCAAACTTATTTTATTTTATAAGAAATATTATTTTCAACAGTCGGAAAAATTTTGAGAAGAATCGAATTGACAGTTTTTTTACAAAAAATAAAAACCTAAAAAAAATGTATAAAAGGTGGTAAAAATTGATTTTCGACTCAAATATCTTTTTAAAACTTTGTGATATTGGCCTAAAACTACTTTTATCTTTCAAAAAACATTGTTGTCAACATTCAGTAAAATTTTGAAAAAAATCGATTTGACAGTTTTTTTTACAAAAAATTAAAAACCTAAACAAAATTAACAAAAGTTGGTAAAAATTGATTTTCGACTCAAATATCTTTTCAAAACTTTGAGATATTGGCTTTAAACTACTTTTATCTTTCAAAATATATTGTTTTCAACATTCAGTAAAATTTTGAAAAAAATCGAATTGACAGTTTTTTTTACAAAAAATTAAAAACCTAAAAAAAAAAACTTGGTAAAAATTTACTTTCGACTCAAATAACTTTTCAAAAATTAAAAATATTGGCTTCAAACTTATTTTATTTCACAGAAAATATTATTTTCGATATTCAATGAAATAAAATCTACAAAAAATAGTACGCAAATTTGGTAAAAATTGATACATACATATACATAAACTTTTAAGCAAGACAAATCGACAGACGAGATGGGAAGTTATCAGTGTGGGTCGCATCCCAGTCTCTTTTTTTGTTTCTGTTTCTGTTTTGATTAGAGACTTATTAACTTCATAAAATTCCATACAAAAGTCTTTGGATTAAACTGTTATCAATCAAAAAAGTGAACATTTATATCCTAAAAAGTTTTAAATACATTAAAAAAAAAACAATGATTTATCAATTAAGCAAAACAACAAACATCAAAACAACAAGAAATGGTTTCGTTAATGTGCTTTAAAAAGTTATTTATTAGTTGTGACAGTTTGATTTTTTTCATTCAATACTTTTTATGAATTTTTTCCTGCTTTGTTCAATTTGTATTAATTTAGGCAATCGCCTCTCAGAAAACTTTCACAATAACTTTTATTGTATGGGATTTTTTTTATTAACTTGCCCATAATCCACTGTTTAATAAAGGGTGATTTTTTAGCTATTATCTTTTTGGCAATACTGGTTTAAATAGCTGACGCACGTTTCGTGTTTTGTTTTACTTTCAAACATCTTCAGTTTGATCTATAATTTAACCATGAATTGTTTTACAAAAGAACAACGCTTGCAAATTATTGAATTTTATTATCAAAATGCGTGCTATGTTAAGAAAGTTCATCGCGCGCTTCATCCATTTTATGGCCAGTTTAATCGACCCACTGAAGCGGTTATTTGCGCTATTGTGACTAAATTTCGCACCACCAAATTTACATTGTTAGACATTAAACCACCAAAACGCTTACGTAGAATGCGAACTGAAAAAAATATCGCAGCTGTATCGGCCAGTGTTAATGATGACCATCAATTATCGATTCGTCGCCGTTCGCAGCAATTGGGCCTCTGTTACTCAACAACGTGGAAAATTTTGCGAAAGAATTTAGGTGTGATGCCTTTCAAAGTACAGCTGGTGCAAGAATTGAAACCGAACGACTTACTACAACGTAAAATTTTTGGTGAATGGGCTCTTGGAAAGTTGACCGAAGATCCACTTTTTTACCGAAAAATTGTGTTTAGCGACGAACCTCATTTTTGTCTCAATGGGTACGTAAATAAGCAGAATTGTCGATTTTGGAGTGAATATCAGCCAGAAGCTTTGAAAGAGCTACCAATGCATCCAGAAAAAGTCACAGTTTGGTGCGGTTTATGGGCTGGTGGCATCATTGGACTGTATACTTCTTAAAAGATGATGCGAATCGTAACGTAACTGTGAATGGTGAGCGCTACCGTGAGATGATATCTAACTTTTTTTTGCCCAAAATGCAAGAGCTTGACTTGCATGACATGTGGTTTCAACAAGGCGGTGCCACATGCCACACAGCACGTGCAACAATGGACTTATTGAGAGGCGAGTTCGGTGGAAATTTTATTTCACGTTCGGGACCGGTCAATTGGCCGCCTAGATCGTGCGATTTAACGCCTTCAGACTATTTTTTGTGGGTCTATGTTAAAGCTCATGTCTATACATACAAGCCCGCCTCAATTGACGCATTGGAAAACAACATTGAAGCATTTATTCGTGAGATACCGGCCGAAATGTTGGAAAGTGTATACCAAAATTGGACTAAGCGGAAGAAAATCTTTTAAGCAGCATCGCGGACTTAAGCAAAAATAGAACCGTTTTTCAGCACATTTTTCATTAACAATTAATAGGAACATCAAAATTATCGTTAAATTTGATGTCAATAAAGGAATTGTATATGTACTTTCAAAGCTTAGTGGGTTCTTTTTAAAACAATAAACTAAGTTATTAATATTTTTGCAACCGTTTAAATCACCATTAAAAACCCGAACTATTCTTGCGATTTAATAGTGGTGTACTTAGGCGTATACGCACTTTTTTCTGTTGAACAATTTTCGTTATCAATGAAACTGCATTATCAAACCGAAAATTACAACCAAATATCTCAAAGGCTCATACATTTATCCACTGCGTTACCAAAAATGAATCCAGGAGATTTCCTTCTTTCTCGTTAAATCACTTATGAAGCTACTAATGAACCATTACGATTATATCCAAGCCGCACAGAACAAGCATTAATATCATTAATGTTAAATTTAAATAAATTATCCTAACCACCTCGTAATAGGTAGAAATACAATTTATTTATTCTTACTTGTGATTTATATTAAAACGTATACAACATTATACATAGTAGAACCTGTATGTACAATACGCACCTATCTGTGTTTGTATATTGAATATTTCTTTCATCATCCACGTCACGAAAATTCAATTATTCATGATTAGCCGCAAGGATAACATCTTCAGACGGAAAATTAATGCAATCAGACATTACCTCCACCGACGCCGCCGCCGCCGCCATGCCACCACTACTGACGCCGCCTGTCATCGTCGAATTTTTTTTTTTTTTAAATATCCATCCCTATGTCAACAAACTCAATGGAAGAATTTTTACTAAAACAAATAAACAAACGTGACGTACTTATGAATAGCAGTGGAACATTACTGCAATAAACTTTAAAGGCTTCCTTCTGAATTCCCGCACCAGGAATGCGTCGTCCTTAAAGAAGCCCGCCCTAATCATGTTGTGTTGTTGTAATTTATCATAATATTTAGTCAGAGAGATCTAACAATGAAATGAAGCCCATAAACACGAAATGTCTATAAAAATGTAAGACAAAGACTAAAAGCTAGAAGCCCGATGACAGGTTTTCGACTACATTTTTAGCCTAGGATTTTTCAAGGGAATACGAGAAAATGACAAAAGTAATTAAAAAAAAAAACTAACTCCACACATTTTTTTGTTTATAAATTCACCTTTATCCTCGTTTCATAATCCTTTTTATCAGATTTCAAATATTTCATTTCGATTGATTAATTTTTAAGTTTTTCTACTTAAACAAAGGATACAAAATGTTTTCTTTTATTTTCTGTGTGTCGTGTTCTAAGACAAAGATAATAAAATCCCTGATTGAATTCCAGAAGGTTGTTAAAACAAATGAAGAAAAGTAATTAGAAGGAAGGAACGAAAAAAAGTAACGGACGAACCTTCAAATTGGGTCAGTTGAAGGATATTTGATTATAAAAATAGGTCAAGCGCGCACCAATATATTCTCACACAACACACAGACTTCATTGGAATTTACTGACAGATCCTTTAGAAATTTCAAAGAGTGATATCAAATTGAAGGATAAAGGCGACCCATCACCTTCGGCATCGCACCACACCGCCAGTCATCGACAAAATTGGACACCAAGAAAGCTTTTTATTTAAATTCCAGGCTTAATCGCGCACACACGAATCAAATAGAATAATACTCAAAAATTTTCCAGCCTGCTGTTTATTGTGGAAGAGCTTTTTCGGGAAAATCCACTCTTGTTATTTTTCTCTCGTATCAAAACAGATAGAGAGTCAGAAAAGAGGGAGGGAGAGAGAGAGAGAGTTTTCTATTGACCAAGTTACCTATATTTTTATTCTCGAGAGTACCAGACGACGGACAAATGACTTAATGATGATGATGATGAAAGTTCATCCTCGAAAATTCATTCATATATTCAACAGGAGGGTGCTTTTGTGGTGCAACACCTTCCTTCCTTCCATTTCCTCCAAAGGATAAATGTTTTCGTTTTTTTTTCCTTTCTTCCTTTCTTCTTTCGAGCAATAGTGTTTGTAAAATGTAATAAACACAGACAGTAGAGAAAATGAGAAAAGTAGGTAGGTCCTTCACTCTCGCTCTCTTTGTTCTTTTTTTTTTGGGGGGGGGGGTTTAGAAAAAAGCAGATAGCAGAATTTAGATTTAGAGAGAGGGTTAGCTGATAAGTGAAAAGCTTTTACGTTTTGAAAGAAAAGCGCTATTAATCTGTTATCAACGAATTTTGTTTTTGTTCTTGATTTTGCTAGGAACAAGCAGGTAGGGTTGTTTTCATTGAGAAGTAATAACTTCTTTTTTTTTTGTCAAGTATTGCCAAGTAGAAAAAAAAGGTAAAGTGTCCATGTTTTTTGTGAAGAAAAATTGTCATTTACCTTTTTATTGTGCTTTAAAGAGTTATTAAAAAAAAGTATGTAGAACTCCTTTAAAAAAGTACTATATTTGTTTGATATCACAATTTTGGAGATATAAGAATTAAGAGGTATTGTAGTTTATTGATTTGAAAGGTATTTTTTGATATTGTTAATTGTTACGAGATATTTAAAAAATAAGAGATATTGTTAACAGACTCTGATTTTTTTTTCCATATTTCCTCAAAATTCTTTCTTGGTACAATAAACATAAGAAATAAGACGAGCATAAAACAATTTTGATTTCAAGAATAATTTTTCACATATGAGATATTATACATCATAAAGAGTAATGTGAGAGATATTGTAGTTTTTTTAGCATCTCACACTATTGTATGGGTTCAAAGGATCTTCTTGTCATGATTGATATTAGAAAAAAGGAATATAACCCTTTTCGTTTGGAGATATTTCAAAAAATTGGTATCAATTGGAGATATTAGATATACACAATTTGTATTGTAGCCTCTTTAATTTGCGTAAGAGACTTCGTCCATCAGATTCGAAATTCCTTTTTATAATTTTTGCACAAATACTATACTTTACTGCTTGTAATCAGCGAGATATTGTAATTCTTCAGCATCTGAGATATTTTTTGCATTACAAAATACACCTTGTTATTATTTATGTTGTAAAAGAAAAAAATATCTTGTTTTCTTTTTGGAGATATTTTAGAAAATATGGTACATATATTTTTGATTTTAGCCTCTATTCCTGAAGTTAGAATCTTTATTCATTGGATTCAAAATTCATTTCACATGTGATATTATACATTGCCGTTTATAATTTAGGGAGATATTGTAGTTTTTTGGTATCTGAGATATTTTTTGGATTGCCAGGTACTTCTTGTAATTGTTTTAATTGAAAAAGGGGAAAATATATTTTTTGGTATTGAAGATATTTCAGAAAATATTATTTCAGTTGGAGATATTGAATATTTTTTTGTTCGTAGACTTTTGCAAAAGACTTTGTTCGTCAGGTTGAAAATTCTCTTTCCAAAAAAAAGCATCTAAAAAAACTTATAAACTATAAACTTTTCTATAATTCTAATAAAACCTTGACGGAAACAATATACCCGTCCGTATATTTTTAAAGATGCAAAGGCAATTTGTCTCTTTCTAGGGCAAATTACAAAGCAAAAAAAAAACAAAGTCTATAACACAACAATACGAATTCATTTTCTCTGAATATATACGCTCATCGAAAAATAAGTAGGAAAAAAAGTTAACAAAAAGAAAAATCTCTAACCCATCCCCAGACATTCATACATTCTATGGCTTGAAATCTCTGTCCTGGTAGTTTCATGGCGAGATATGTAGGGTAAATGCGTAGAGTATACCACACCAGGTTACAAAATAATATTCGAAGACGACACCCGCCGCCGGCCGGAGTGCCCGATTTGCAGTATATCTCTGTATACACCTACATACCTGCCTAGTCAAAAGGATATAAAAGAGTCCTTTACTGCTATTGCTTCTGCTGGGTGCTGATGATGGGTATGTCTCGTATGATTTAGTTTTTGTCCAATACTGTCTATATAATTTGTACATTTCATTCAGCTCTCGTAGAGGTATTAACCATCCATGAGCCAAAAAGCTCTTTTTCCAAATGATGTCGACAACCAACCGACTAACCAAACCCATCTCCATACCGCCCAAGGACAAAGAGTAATAATGATAAAGCGCCTGTGTCTATATTCCATGGTATGAAAGTGATAACAGTTCTTGAGGACTCACAATGAATGTGGATGTTTTTTTAAAGGTATACTCAACTCGAATCGACTCGACTAGTATATAGTAGGGTATCACTCTCGATATCAGAAATATACAAAAAGGAAATAAGCTTCAGTTATCAAGCTCAGTATTCAGTTAGCTTCGGTCGGTTACGGTTCTTTTAAAAAGTAGTTATACTCTAATCGGGATTCGAAAACGGTGACTCCTTAAAATGGGAACTCTTCCATCTGTATAGTGTATATACATTTTTTTCCAAACCATCAAAGTAGACAAAGGATTTTATGTTGTTATTTTAAATCGACTTTAAAGGATAACTTTAAGAGTGTTTTACTCAGTATATTCTAAATCCTTCAATCAATGTTTTGAAACACACAAAACATAAAAACTCGTCCTTAATTTTCCAAAACTATACAAAGTGAAAGAAGAAAAATCCACCCAATATATTGTAATATTAAATCGAGCTTTTCTCAACAACAAAAACAACACAAAAGAAATCCTCTTAATATCCTGTAACTTTAAGTGTATGTAACATGTCTAGTCGGAAGCGAGTCCTTATACCCATTTTAAGAAATTAATTATACATTTGTCTGCTTCAAATGTATCAGAGGAAGGATTAAAAAAAAAAAAAACAAAATTCACATATTTGCTGATGGTGATAAAAATAATTCATCATTATATCCAAACGAGTGCTTCTAATTATATGTGTACTAGAGCTAAAGGATTCGTCTCAAGTTTTAACACATTGTCCTTGCTAATAATAATAATAATGTTCTAATATGTGTGTGGGAAGAACAAGTGAATTTTTATTTAGTGAATGAGCGTAATCTGTTGCATATTGTGTATCTGATCTGTCTCTGTAAAATAAAACAAAATAAGGATAGAATATCCTGTGCACTTCCTCCCGCAAAGTTCATCTAACGGAAATTCAATTAAAAATACGAAAAAAAAACCTTTAAGTGAAATATTTAATAAATTGGTTTAATTGACGTGCAACACTTTATTGTTATTATTATTTTTTTGTTGTTCGTTTTGATTTTGTGTAAAAAAGGATACATTTTTCATTTAGACGGTAATAAAAAAAAAAAAAAAAACGGAAATAGCCAATTACAAGGAACATGAGCAGAAATTAAAAGCAAACACATCCTTTGCTTCTTTCTTTATTGTTGTTGTGTTGTTTTTTGAATTGGAATAATAATGTGCCATTTTGCTTGCGTGTTTTGAGCTCATTTATAAATAATGTGTTTTTTGCTGGAGATATATGCAGTACATATGTATCGAAAATGATGTATATATAGATTCAGGTATGCATATTTAATTAACTTATATGTATTTTCGATGCAACTATTGGTTTTCAATTTATGAAGAAATGAAGTCATGGAGTATAGAATAATAATAAAAAATAGCAGCACAAGTTGTTCGTTCTTTGTTGTGAAATTATTTGAATAAATTTGTAACTTGTGTTGCAGGGGAAATTTTTCTGAATTTTTATATTTGAAACCCTTTTCCGCTTTACATTTTTGCAACATGCCAAACTGTCATTTAATTAAGTGTTTGGTAGAATTTAATGTTTTAGAAAATTGTCAATTGATTTTTTTTATTGAACCAAAAATAAACTACAATAATTTGTATAAAATGAAATAAGTTCGGTGTCGATATCTTTATTTGTTCTCAAGTTATTCGAGTTGAAAATCAATTTTTTAAAATAGGATGGGATGCGACCTACACTGATAACTTCCAATTATAAGAGACATTATTGAAGGAGTAGATAGATATGCAATCCAAAACTAAGTTTAAGCTGTTTTATGTAAAGATGTATTCGAGAAAATTAATCAATATGTTTTTAAGAATAGCACTGTCTATTAATATTACAAAACATAAACAATAATATTTCTATGGCATGAAACAACTTGGACCTAGGAAGTTATTGTAATCGGTCCGATTTGTCAAATTGAAAATTTTGACATTTCTCGACGTTTCAAGGTCCCTAGAGTCTAAATAAAAGATTTTTAGAGAGATGTATGTGCGTGCGTGTTTACGTAAATATGTACGTCCGTACGTTCGGGAAGTTTTTTTCATCGTCCAAAGCTCAAGAACCAGTAAAGATATTGAGTTTGTGGTTTTTTTTTACCATAGCAATTTTAAAAAAGGTGAACATTTTGATGAAAATATTAAAGACCAAAAGTTAACCCAAATTATCTCAAGAACTAATAACGCTATCGACATATATTATATTATATGTTGTGATGTGATACCAAGCAATTATATTTTTGGAAAAAAATCCATTTAACGTTTTTTTTTATAAATCAAAAAAACTGAACAAAAATAATTGTCACCTCGAATATTATATGAAAACAAAATAATTTTATCTCGAAAACAATTTTATACAACGAAAAATAACGTTTTTGACATCGGGTAAAATTTTGAGAAAAATCGAATTGACAGTTTTTTTTTTATAAAAAATAAAAACCTAAAAAAAAACATTACTAAAAGTTGGTAAAAATTGATTTTCGACTCAAATATCTTTACAAAAATTTGAGACTATGGCTTCAAATTAATTTAATCTTGCAATAAACATTATTGTCAACATTCAGTAAAATTTTGAGAAAGATCAGATTGACAGTTTGTTTACAAAAAATAAAAACCTAAACAAAACATTACTAAAAGTTGGTAAAAATTGATTTTCGACTCAAATATCTTTTCAAAAATTTGAGATATTGGTTTCAATTTATTTTTATCTCATAAAAAATATTGTATTCAACATTCAGTGAGATTTTCAGAAAAATGGAATTGACAGTTTTCTTACAAAAAATAATAACCTAAAAAACTTAACTAAAAGTTGGTAAAAAGTGATTTTCGACTCAAATAAGTTTTCAAACATTTGAGATATTGGCTTCAAACTGATTTTTACTTATAAGAAATTTAACATTTGGTTAAATTTTGAGAAAAATCGAATTGTTAGTTTTTTTACAAAAAAATATATCTAAACCTTAAAAAAAAGAGGCTGGGATGCGACCCACACTGATAACTTCCCATCCCGTCTGTCGATTTGTCTTGCTTAAAAGTTTGTCTATATGTATCAAATTTTACCAAATTTGTAGATTTTATTTTTTTATGAAAAAACGGACTGTTGGATTTTTATATGGAATGATATATGAATATCGAAAACAATATTTTCTGTGAAATAAAATAAGTTTGAAGCCAATATTTGTAATTTTTGAAAAGCTATTTGAGTCGAAAGTAAATTTTTACCAAGTTTTAGTATTGTTTTTGTTTCGATTTTTCTCAAAATTTTATCGAATGTTGAAAACAATATTTCTTATAAGTTAAAATTAGTTAGAAGCCATTATCTAAAAGTTTTGAAAAGATATTTGAGTCGAAAATCAATTTTTACCAACTTTTATTAATTTTTTTTAGGTTTTTATTTTTTTTTAAACAGTCAATTCGATTTTTCTCAACATTTTTTAGAATGTTGAAAACAATATTTCTTATAAGATAAAAAAAGTTTGAAGCCTTAATCTCAAGTTTTTGAAAAGATATTTGCGTCAAAATTCAATTTTTACCAACTATGAGTAATGTTTTTTAGGATTTTATTTTTTATAAAAAGAAGTGTCAATTAGATGTTTCTCAAAATTTTATCAGATGTCAAAAACATTATTTTTCGTTGCACAAAATTGTTTTGGAGAAGAAATCATATTTTAGTCGTAAAATTTTCGAGGTGACACATTTTTTTTTTCAGTTTTTTTGATTTATACAAAAAAAACGTTTTTTTTTCAAAATAATATTTATTTTGTATCACGTCAAATTAAATAATATTAAAATCAATTTAAGTCACTAACGTTATTAGTTTGTTTGATATTTTAAATTTATATTTTAAACTAAATACATTTTTATTTTTTTTAAGTTGCAATATCAAAAAAAACACCTACTCAATTTTTTTAAAAGTCCTTTCTGCATCTTTCGATGTTATTATCTGTAAAACGAAAATTATTTTAAGTAGATGTCTCTACTAGTTCTTGAGATACTGATAATTTATTATTCGTGTCCGTCTGTCGAGTTCTACAAAATATTTGTTTGTTGTAAAAAAAGGTGGATTTTTCTAAGAAATTATTTAAAAGCTAAAAACAATATTTTGCAAATGATAAAATAAGTTGGATTTCCGGAGATATTTTAGTTACCGTCATTTTTTGCAATTTTGTATTTCTTAAAAAAAATATCACTTGCATTTTTGTAAGGAAATTACCTTATGTTATGTTGTGTACCTACCTACATTTGTATGTTTTATAAAAAAATGTAGCAACTGTTAAAAACAATGTGTTTTATAAGATAAAATTAGTTTGAAACTAATACCTGAAAAATTAAATTTTACCGAATTGTATCAATGTTTTAGGTTACTTATGTAGATTTTTATAAAAAAATGTAACCGATCTCAAAAACGGTTTTAATAATGCATATAATTATTTTGAATTTAATATGACTTTTGTTCGAAAAATATTAGAGTCGTAAATTAATTTTTATTTTACTCATAAAGTTGATTTTTTTTCCAATTTATACCACTTTGGTATAATAATTGTTTAATGTTTCAAATTTCAAGAATGAGAACACCTTTTTAGGCAAATCTATATAAAATTAGAAATATGTATAAAATAAGATGTATTCCTGAGACCCAGGTTCTTTAGTTTGTGTGCAATGAATAATCCACTAACCAGTCTCCTTATAAAGGATATTGCAGGTATATATCAGGGTTGCGAGTTTGTGAATTGAAAAATCATTAAGTCATAAGCAAGTTAGTGACTTACGAATTAAAAAAAAATTAATTTAGAAGTCACCAACTGACTTATGAGTTAAGAAAATTTAATTCAGAAGTCACCAACTGACTTATGAATTAAAAAAAATCAATTCACAAATCACCAACTGACTTATAAATTAAATAAATTCAATTCACAAATCACCAACTGACTTATGAATTAGATAAATTCAATTCACAAATCATCAACTGACCTATGAATTAAAAAGAATTAATTCATAAATCATCTACCTACTGATTTATCAATTAAAAAAGGAGGTTGCCTATTTTTGTATGGAGCGTGCAATTAGTGCGTTCAATAATGAAAGTGGTATCAAATAAAAGGTGAGATTTAGCACGTTATGTTTGTCAAATATTACCAACATAGTTGGTGGCGTTTTTTAGATATTTAGGTTTGAAGTTGATTAAAACAGAAAGAGAATTTTACTTCTTTTTGTTTAAACTGATGTAGGAATATAACTTTGCTATCAAACGAAATCTTTCAAATAAAATCAATATTATTTTTCTAACAATAAAATATACTTAAATATTTAGTATTAACTTCTTGGAAATCAAGTGTTTTTAACTTACCCTTTAACCATCAATATTTCAGAAATATCAGTGATGACATACATACATTTTCTTTGTATTATCTTAAAGAAATATTTAAGGCCTTTAAATTGATTTATAATATATCGTAACCTCTCACAAAGAAATACTTACTTTTTGACAAAGTTACTGTAAAAAAATTTCTTGACATGAAAATGGGTGCTATGAACTTCCTCGTTTAGCATTTTCTAAAAATTTCTTTAGCCAAATATGCACTTTGTTAAACTGAATTTATATGTAATAAACACAGTTAGATAAATTATTATTAATGTGGTGAAGTTATAAAAAAAATATATGCACCTTGGCGTTTCTAAGAAATAGTTCATACAAAAAAACTTACCATTTTACACTTTTAAATAAAATTAGTTAACCCAGGGTACTTATAAAATAAAATATGCATATACGAGTAAGTCAGTTGGTGGCTTGCAATTTAATTCTTTTTAATTCATAAGTCAGTTGGTGATTTGTGAATTGAATTTATTTAATTCATAAGTCAGTTGATGATTTGTGAATTGAATTTATTTAATTCATAAGTCAGTTGGTGATTTGTGAATTGAATTTTTTTAATTCATAAGTCAGTTGGTGACTTCTGAATTAAATTTTCTTAACTCATAAGTCAGTTGGTGACTTCTGAACTGTTAAAGCCATGAGTTAAGCTAAAAATGAATTAAGCTTTTGCAACGCTGGTATATATACATGATCGTAAAATACATAAGAACAATTTGGGTTCAAACATACTTCCCTGTGAGACTCTTAAAACAAAATTTTTAAGAACACATAAATAATTTGTTCATAAATACCAATTAAGAATTGGGGCATTGTTTTCTTTTTTAAATCAATTTTTTAAGTTTACTCTGAACTGTTTATGTAATTTTACTACAATGATATTACATATTACTTTATGGCTTTTATATAATCAAATAATTATAAATGTTCGTTCTACATACAATTTAAAAACAAGCTGTTTATATTTGATTTGTTCGGAAAATTCTTTATTATTTCCTGGAAGAATTAATGGACTGTACATAATGAACTACAAACAACAACTGTAGGTATATTTATTAATTACAACTACAACAAAAAAGTGTACATTGTGCAATAAATTCATTTTATTTTCCAATTCATTAAAGTCAATGAGAAAGTTTCAATTGATGCATACATAATTAAATTTTACGAGAAAAATTACAATATTTATTCTGCATCATTAATGTTAATTTTTATATTGTTATTGTTGATATGATTATAAGTTTAAAATAACTATAAATATACATTTTTTGTTTTATATCTTATTTTGTTGAATAAGATTAACTAAAACATCCATATCTCTCGGCAATTTAAAAGTTTAAAAAGAGTAAGTTCACAAACAGAATTAAATTATCATTATCATACTCGTATATTGAGTCAAAAAAGTTTTTGAAGATAGTTCGAGTATCCTGTCGACTAAAGAAACTTTTTCCTCTTCACTCTTCTCTCGATACACTCTCGAGCCTATAAATAATATGATCTTCCATCGAAGGACCAACTATAAGTTATTTCACTTTTTATGTGCTTCTTTTTTCGTTTTCTTCTTGTCCATCTCTGTGTGAATAAGGAATTTGCAACAAAAAGTTTTTCTTTCACAGGATAAGAAGAAGTTTATTTTTGTAGAGTGCAGCCTGTTGATGCAATCAAACTGAACCATCGACTTTGTGTATGTATACTCGTATTAAGACAGACGAATGATGATGCCAAAAGGATTATGTTTAATCAACAACAACAAAAACTTAGTCCTCAATTAGAAATTAAATCACTTATCCATCATTCATTTGAGAAACTATCAAGGATTATGTCGTCAACTTGGAAGGGAGGCATTTCTACTACAGGGATAGATATACAAGTCGATGTATTGTATAACAAGGACATTGCCATATCGTCCACCATCCACATCTTCATCTTTATTAACAGCATCATCAAAAGACGACATAATGAAAACTTGTTGAATGACATAATCCTTAAAGGAGAGAAATTAGTTTGAATTTAAATATAATTGGGTTTAAAGGTCTGATTGTGAGCTTGATTTGTATTAAAATTAACATATTTCAAGTGACAACATATTTATTCACATATTTACCATTGAGGCTTTAGTGTTAAAAGTCAAGTTCTTTAAGTATGATTTATGCCCCTTCACACATTTGTTTGGGCGTAGAATAAGAGATTTGATGGTTTTTTGATGGAAGAAGGATTTATGGTGATGTTTTAAGGCAGCTTTATTTGAATGTGATTTTAAGAAAGTTTTTCGTTAATACGAATATATTTCTTTATTTTAATTAGACGTTTTTTAATATATTCAGTGAAATTGGGTTTTGCTGATAAGTATGTGAAAATCTTGGATATTTTTGATTTTTCTCACAAATTGTTCTTCAGTGGTGATCACTTTTGCGTCACTTAACTTAAGATCAGTTTAATAGAAAATGTGTATTTTATAGAAGACTAGCGGCCCGTCCCGGCTTCGCACGGGTAGACATAAATAGGTACAGATATTTAACCCCTAATGATAGTTGCTACAATCACATTATCTCTTAATTCTTTGATCAATAGTCTTGTATTCTATAATATTGTCCTATCATTAATACTCTTCGCAGCGTATGCGATGAAAGACATTTTATGGCAAATTTTTTACAACTTCGGTTGTTGGTTTTAATAGGAATTTCTAAAGATTTAGATAAAGAAATATAGGCTATGTTACTCAGTGATAATGTAGCTTTCTAATGAAAAAAGAATTATTAAAATCTGTCCAGTACCTTTTGAGTATATTCGTTGAATACAAAAATACAAATCTTTCCTCTTTATAATATTATTATTATATAGTGTAGATAAATTTAATAATGTAAGAAACTCAAACTGAACGCTGAAAAATTTCGTTAAAAATTTCCAAATAATCTATACTTCTATACTAATATTATAAATGTGAAAGTAACTCTGTCTGTCTGTATGTTACTCAATCACGCCTAAACTACTGAACCAATTTGCATGAAATTTGGTATGGAGATATTTTGATACCCGAGAAAGGACATAGGCTACTTTTTACCCCGGGAAAATGACGCATTCCCATGGGAAAATTCAGGTGGGCCGATCGCTTTTACGCCTAAACTACTGAACAGATTTAAATGAAATTAAGTAAGGAGATAGTTTGAGACTTAAGAAAGGACATGAGTTACTTTTGACCTAGGGAAAACAACGCATTCCCATGGAAAAAATTACTTTCCGGGGAATCTGATCGCTTTCACTCATAAATTAACAAAGATTTGAATAATATTTGGATAAAATTGGTATTACGGAAAAACAACGCATTCCCAATCCCAACCCTTATGAAATAAGTTGTCAAACATGTATATTAACGCGGGCTTCGCGCGCCACGTGCCTCAAGCCCTCAACGTTAGACGCAAACTGTGGCTCCCACCAAGTTCCACAAATAATAATTTTAAACCGAAACTTTGCTATGCTCAACCTTTCATCGCCAAACAAGAGCCATGTAGGTACAACAAATAATTCACTGGGTCTGTCTTCTACTTCTGATAATTCTGTTTCGGCTGTGGCGCGGGGCGAGTGCGCAGGCGGGGGTCGCACGCGGTAGACGAGCCAGGTGGTGGTGGTGGTAGTGCGGCGCGGGGGGGACATCACTGAGTGGGTCTACCCAAACGGGCACACACGTGAGGGCACGCGCCGTTGTCGGACGCATGCAAATTACAGATAAAACCCGCAAACAATTTATTTGTCGTGTAAATTTAATTGTTTCTTTAATACTTACTAATTTACTCGGTTCGTCACCTAACCTAACCTATGCCAATCACACTTAGTATGGCCTCATCCCATCTCGGCACAATTCAAACATACGTACAAAAAAGGACAGCTCAGGTTTTTTCATACTACTATCCAAAAAAACCTATCTAATGCGGACGAAGTCGCGGGTAAAAGCTAGTATTTCTTATAAACCGAATTATCATTTAAAGAATTAAAAAAAAAAATAGGCTGGGATGATGCGACCCACACTGATAACTTCCCATCCCGTCTGTCGATTTGTCTTGCTAAAAAGGTTTGTAGGTTTTCGTGTTTTGTTAAACAAGTTTTAACATGAATTATTCTTAAAAATTTAAAAACTACCAACAATATTTTGCATATAATGAAATAGTTTGATTTCGAAATTCATTTTTGCTAACGAGTTTTTTAGTCGAAAACCAATTTTTACCAATTTTAGTAGCATTTCTTAAAAAGTTCTATTTATTATATAAACAAATACAAATTGGATGAATGAAATTAATTTGAAGTAAATATCTTCTATTTCACGAGATATCGAGAACCGAACATCAATTTTTACCAAATTTGCGTACTATTTTTTGTAGATTTTAGTTTTTTTATGAAATAAACGGACCGTTGGATTTTAATAAAAAATTTACTGAATGTCGAAAACAATATTTTCTGTGAGATAAAATAATTTTGAAGCCAATATTTTTAATTTTTGAAAAGATATTTGAGTCGAAAGTAAATTTTTACCAAGTTTTAGTATTGTATTTTTTTAGGTTTTTATTTTTTGTAAGAAAACTGTCAATTCAATTTTTCTCACAATTTTACCGAATGTTGAAAACAATATTTTATATAAAGTAAAAAGTAAAAAAAGCTTATATCTCAAATTTTTGAAAAGATATTTGAATCGAAAATAAATTTTGACGAACTTTTAGTAATGTTTTTTTTAGGTTTTTACTTTTTATTCAAAAACTTTCAATTCGATTTTTCTCAAAATTTGAGCGAATGTTGAAAACGAAAACTCTTATAAAATAAAAGTAGTTTGAACCCAATTTTTTTAATTTTTGAAAAGATATTTGAGTCGAAAATCAATTTTTACCAACTTTTATTAGTTTTGTTAGGTTTTCATTTTTTGTAAAAAACTGTCAATTCGATTTTTCTCAAAATTTTACTGAATGTTGACAACAATATATTTTAAAAGATAAAATTAGTTCAAAGCCAATATCCCAACGTTTCGAAAAAAAACTGTCAATTCCATTTTGCTCAAATTTTTTTTGCAACGTTGAAAACAATATTTCTTATAAGAACAAATTAGTTGGAAGCCATAATCTTAAATGTCTGAAAAAAATATTTGAGTCGAAAATCAATTTTTACGAACGTTGAATAATGTTTTTTTAGGTTTTTATTTTTTGTAAAAAAACTGTCAATTCGATTTTTATCAAAATTTTACCAACTGTTAAAAACGTTATTTTTCGTTTCACAAAATTGTTTTGGAGATAAAATCATTTTTTGTTCGTGATATTTTCGAGGTGACAAAAATTTTTGTTCAGTTTTTTGATTTATAAAAAAACCGTTAGTTGGAATTTATTCCAAAAATATATTAGTTTGGTATCACGTTGCAATATATAATATACAATTTAATTCAAGTCTCTAGCTTAATTGGTTCGTGAGATATTTAGGGTAAACAAAAATGTTCACCTTTTTCAAATTTCTATGGTAAAAAACCACCCACTCAATTTGTATGAGAGTCCTTTCTGCATCTTTCTGCATTATTATCTGTATAACAAAATTTATTTGAAGTCGATATCTCCACTGGATCTTCAGCTATGGACGACAAAAAAAAAACGTCGCGAATGTACGGACGTACGAACGTACGTCCACACGCACGCACAGACATCTCTCTAAAAATCTTTTATTTAGACTCTAGGGACCTTGAAACGTCGAGAAATGTCAAAATTTTCAATTTGACAAATCGGACCCATTACAATAATTTCCTATGGGAAGTTAATAAACAATCACAAATTTAAAGCTTAAACTGTTATACATACATATGTCCAGAAATGTATTACTTTAAATAAATTAAGTAATATTTTAAGTAGGACTTAAATTAATCGCCAATTGATTTTTCTTAAAATGATATTTTTTACCAAATGTTTACAACAATATTTTGTATGCAAAGAAATTAGTTCGAAGTCTTTATATGTTATCAAGATATTAGAATATAAAATCAGTTTTAAAAATTTAAAAAATTTAACTAGTTTTTAAGCAGTCAAATGGATTCAACTAACATTTTTAGCTATTGTAATTCAGTATTGTATTCAGTATTATATTTTTTGTAGAACTATAGTGAAAAAGCCAGTTGCATATCTCCACTTAAATACTTCAGCCGTAACACTCGGCCTTCTAGGAATGCCCATCAATTTATCCTTGAGTCCAACTTTGATCGTATTATAAAGTATAGAAATACGTTCTTTAGCCGTACTACGTGGAATGCCTTGTTACGATCCATATTTCTCTTTTATTGTAACGTTCAAGAATTAAAATCCAATGCACACCGACACCTCCTTTTCAAAGCCTCCATCTTTTCCTAGTGCTCACACTGTGTCTTGTCTTTGGCATCTTAAAGGTATACAAAACCCTTTTAGTCAGCGCTAATGATTAAAAAAAAATTGCTAACTGGATGAACCTACTCTTATTAAAGTCTTGAAATTCTCTGATTTCGGTCTACTATTGTAGTTCTTAGTTTAATTCATTTAAAATTAGAACATTATTTTACAGTGGAATAGTTATTTTTCCATTAACAGTCCAAGAACCCTTCCGATTGATAGTTTTGTGTGATTTTTCTTAACTCTTGCTTTCAAAAAGATGGTAAGTCATATTAACTTTATATAATCATGTAACTATGACACTCTATTGTTGTATCTTAAATCGAAGATATATTAGAAGAACACTTGGACGTACACGCATTTTTTTATAATGTTACTAGCGGCCCGGTACGTGCTTCGCTACGTATAAGGCATAGTAATAGAAAAAAATGATTATTAAGTTCATTTATTTAAACAAAAAAATATTTTTTTGTTTTTCACACAAACGTAAAGTGTTTGTTTTATGGACATCGCAAATGATAAACGCATAGGATATTGTAATCTTTTGAATTCAATTGGCATATCAGTTGGAATCATAGGGATACGCGGTATCAAACACACTTCTCCTTTTGATTTACCAGTTAAGATTGTAGCTTCAATCAAATTTGGAAATAACTTTTTCACTGCCAATCTGGTGCCATTACACAGTTTTGGTGGATTAATATTTCGCAATAATATAATCAAAGAACCAATTTTCAGATTCAAGCAATGCGGTGGTATACCAGCCGGTTGCAATGAATTTAAAAATTCAATTGGATAATAATTCATTGCCTCATCTTGATTCAAAACACTGTCAATTGATTTATGTGTCGTGACTACACCTGGCAGTTTCGCTCGAATTTGAAAATTAATGGCATTGATATGAATGTTCTTCGGTGCTAAAATGTCGCGTTCTCTCAACCAATCATGATTTCTGTAATTCTGAAGAATATTTGGAAAAACACATTCAATCAACTCATCTATAGATTGCGCAATTGTACAAAAATTATTCGGTAAAGTGATCAATCCGTCGGTACCGTCGACGCGTCGATTGGTATTTTGCCATCACCAATTTCTAACAATTGTTTTAAAAGCTCATGGCAGTTGCATCATTATGTAGGTCAATACGCATATTAATGTTCAGTGTCAAATTTCGTACATATCTCCAGAGAACTGATGACTTCAAACAGGCGTTTATTTCATCAGCAGGAGTTGATCGAGGAATGACAGGCAATGTTTGACGAAAGTCCCCTGACAGCAACATCAGAGCAGCACCAAAAAGCTGTTGATTACCGCGTAAATCTTGCATTGTTCGATTAAATGCTTCTATTGATTTTTTATTCGCCATTGTGCACTCATCCCATAAAATAATTGACATTAATCGCAGAACTTTTGCCATAGCCGAATTTCTCGAAATATTGCAAGTTGGAGTTTCAATCACCTGTACATTCAATGGTAATTTTAATGCAGAGTGTGCGGTCCGATCACCTTCTAATAATGTAGCAGCAATTCCCGAAGATGCAAGTGTCAATGCAATTTTCTGTTCCGAACGAATAGTTGCTAAAATCAATGATACAACGAAAGTTTTGCCTGTACCACCAGGTGCATCCAAGAAATATAATCCACCTGCATTATTGGAAACGGCTTGCATGATTGTGTCATATACATGTTTTTGTTGAATATTCAATTTGGTGCTATTACAATTTTGTGATTATCAGATGGCATACGATCAAGAGCAATTTTGAACAATTGAACTAATGCGTTATGCTGATGGAAAAATCTTTGTAGCTCACGAATAATTTCTCGTCTTGTATTTGAAACAATTGCACAACGTTGATCCAATTCACGATTTTCATCACCAATAAAATCGGGGTATGGCAATAACGAACCAGCTTGATGATAAATCTGGCCCTGAATCTGTAACATGTATGCAATTTTAGGTAGATGTTGAATCAGAATTTTTAAGGCTTTATGATTCAGATTGAAATAAACATGGGACAATCTTGTTGAGGTATTTATCTTAAAAGTCGGCATAAAATTATCTCTAATAATTTTAGTAGCACCAAAAGAAGTCATTTGAAATGCCGAATTGTATTGTTGAATATTACTCAAAAACTGCTTCGACGTTTGAGATGTCCCAAAAATAAATGAATACAATGGTTCGGGTGGAGTTTCTAATGTTAACAATCTTACTTTACCATTAGCACAACACATGCCGGGCGTTTCACCTGGAAAGTTAGCCGCATCACAACGTGGACATATTGCGTCCATCATTCCAATGTATCCGTACATACTCGTACTATAATCAATCTGACTATTGTAATTAAAAGCAGCACTCAGCATTTCATCCAAAATAGCACGAGACGTATTCGTGATTGCCGTGCAAGATTAAGTACAGGTACAGGGTCAACAGATCTATTCTGTGCAGTACATTCACGCTGCGATGCATTAGCTTGTGCGCGTTCATCTGTAGTCTGAGATCGTCTTAATAATGCCACTTGATTTGCATTAAGCGTTCGACAATTTACCTTCACTCAACAACTCAACAATATTTTGGAAAATATAAACACAAAGCAATAACTCAACAATATTTTGGAAAATATAAACACAACAAAGCAATAATTATTGCTGATAAAATGAAATGACATATAATGACATTAAATTTGTTTGACAGAACTAACGTCACTTTTTTTGTCTTCGATTGTTTTGCCAAAGGTTCAAATTGACTTTTAAGTATTAGTACAAATTGTTATTGATAGTTTATATTTCGATTAATGGTCTTAATAATTTATAATTAACAATAAACTGATTGTCAATGTTGATGTTTGTTATTAATCGTAAGTTTCGAACAGATGGCGCCTTAAATCAGAGTTTTTACAGAAAACTGTCGGACCACCTATCGTGAACTTCTCATAGATGGCGCCTTAAATCAGAGTTTTTACAGAAAACTGTCGGACCATCTATCGTGAACTTCTCATAGATGGCGCCACGTTGGAATTCGAAATTTCTTTTTAAACAACACGTGGTGCAATGTGATATTTTGATCGATCTATAACGTAACATCGCTTTTTCTGGATTATTTCTCATTTAATTTCATGTGCTCTATATAATTCTTTATATCATATAATATATATTTATATATATATAATATTAATAATATTATAAAGAGGAAAGGTTTGTATTTTTGTATGTAACGAATAAAAACGAATAAACTCATTAGAAAGCTACACTATCACTAACATAGGCTATATTTAGTACTAGATTACTATAGAAGTCTTAAGAAATTCCTATTAAAACCAACCGAAGGTGTAAAGAAATCAGCCATAAAATGTCTTTCATCACATACGCTGCGAAGAGTATTAATGATAGGACAAACAAATGTTTTCTAATTAAGAGATTCATGGTCGATTTAATCAGTATGCTTATAACTTAAATATCTGTAAATATTTATGTCTACCCGTGCGAAGCCGGGACGGGCCGCTAGTAATGTTATTAATTCTTTTATCGTTCAATAGTTTATGTCGGTCGGATCCTTATTTGATTATTATCCTTCGATAAAATAAAATCTACAAATAAGATATTCAATGCTTTAAAGAAGCGTCACTGGTGCATATTTTGAGTAATAAATACACTTGGGCGTATACACACTTTTTTATTGAGTGTTTAAGAAATGAAACATTGAAATTGATTGTGTGTGTGTGGTTATATTATTCCATTAATTCAATTCCATAAACAGAAAAACGTTTTGTTAAAGAAGTGATGATATTTTTATCTCCTTTTGGCAGACAACTTCGATATACGATTAAGTTGTACATATAAAGAAAAAAGAGAAAACTCTTGATCTTTATTTAATATATGTAAACATTTTTCTTCAGTTTGCTGATAATTTTTTTCGAAGAATTGCATTTATTTTACGGAAATACATCTTATAAATCCTTTT
This sequence comes from Eupeodes latifasciatus, assembly GCA_920104205.1. Lineage (NCBI taxonomy): Eukaryota > Metazoa > Arthropoda > Insecta > Diptera > Syrphidae > Eupeodes > Eupeodes latifasciatus. The sequence continues at coordinate 161,432,351 of OV049926.1, forward strand.
GAACTCACATATTTTGTTATATTTATACATAAGTAAGATGTTTTGAATCCATAGGGAATATTATTTACATTTATTGTTGCGATTCAGGGAATTACTTAAGTTTTGTGTCTCAAAGAAAAAAAACAGTTTATGCCATAATGTCGTTTAACCTGCATTTATGGTAGGGTTATGTGATATTAATTTCCATTTTAGTTGGAATTTATATTTATTTTTTTAATATAATACTTTTGGAAAAACTCCATCCATTGATTTTTTAAACTACATAAAATGTCTTTTATTTATATATAAATGCTAAAATACATGATATAAACATAAACAAGTTAAGGAAAGAGTTTTTAATAAATTGTGAGTTATTATTTATCCTTAAAGTTATAAATGAGGAATTTCATTTAACTAAAGGTCTTTCGACCAAAATAATTTAGGTAACATTCAAGGACAAAATTTATCATTGTGAAATTCCTAGAGGTCAGCACTAAAAAGTCCTTATTTTCTGGTCAATTGAGTAACAAACACCACCCACTTTTCATTGAATTATGGGATTTTTCATATTCCCAATTCTAAGAACTTTTATCCCGTAACCCTACATGAAAATAAAATTTCATTTCCAGGACAATTTAGCAATAACAAAACGCTATGCAAGTTGACAAATCACCTTGTCATTTAATCTTGAATGCACTCAATTAACTCTGAAAGGTTATATTTCATACCAAATATCAACGAGTTGAAAAATATGTTTTACAGTCAGAGCTGACAAAATTTCATCCTGTTGATTGCTCCTATAAAATTAAAAAATATACACAAAAATAAAAACACGAAAAAAGAAAGACAAGAACACCCTCCTCGTTGAGAAAAAGAGTTTGCTCATAAAGAATTTGTAAACAGCAATGCACTTCGACCAGAAAAATGGTCGGGTTATATTCTCGAGTATACTTTATTTTAGTACAACCACAATCCGGCTCGAATGACCAAACGATTTGAGATAGTCAAACCGTTTTCACAGGGAAAACATAGCATCGCATCGCCATCGGTGCAAGCCCCCAAAGTGATTAATTTTATAACCACCCTTGCTTTATCCTTTCCCAGTTTTACTCGTCCTGATGGTTAATACAAGAACTTCTAGGGGTTTCACAGGATATATTTCCATTATAACGCGCGCTGCTTAACCTACCCCCAGTGTATTTATTTTTTAACAAGTATAATCATAAAAAAAGGACACATAAAAAGAACATTCCTATACACAATATCATCTCTAAACTGGAATTTCAAATAAAAATGTTGAAGCCGAGAGAAAGTAGCCTTGTTGAAATTCCTAGTCTCCTTGTTATTCCGGCTATGTTGATGGTTTTTGTATTTGGATGAGTATGAGGAGGAGGACGAGAAAATATATAACAAGGAATATTCTGCAGAATGGTGGATAACATCATGATGGTTTATGTGGTTTTTGTTTTTGAAGAATTTTTTCCTTTATTTTTATTTAGTTTTTTTTTTTTTGTTTTGTTTTTAGTTTTGTGTTAAACTTTGAAAAAAGTTTATAACCATCAGCCATAGTCCTCCTCTTGATTTTACTTTCATTTTTGCTCTACTGACTGGGCGGATGGCGTTAATCTTGTTGCCTCTGGTTACGACAGATAGACAAGGGGTCGGTCGTGTCGTTTGTGGAGCATGGAATGAGTTTGGCGAAAAGGATTTTTTGATGTCAGCATAAAGTGCTCTGTTGCGTTGCGGGCTTAAAACAATATAGAAATGTTGTTTAGTTAAAACACCAAAAAAAAAACAAATATTTTTTCTGGCCAGTTGTTGTGTAATTAAATTGTCCAAAAAGGTTCAGATTTTACTTTTTTTTTTGGAAACTTAAGTGTCTGTATATTTTCATGGTACATACCTAGTACGTTCATATTTTAGTTTACTTTATTTGTTTTTGCCTGAGGGGAAGGGAGGGGAGGAGGATGGAATAAGGATTAGGTTATCTGGGTGATGTCAAAAGCAACAACTTTCTTTCTTAATAAGGACGATAGGGATTATGATAAGAATTAAAGGACAAAATATTTGTTCTTATTTTTTTTTTCGGAGGAATGCAGATGTTAATAATTGAGTTTGTGTAGTTTTTTTTTTGATAATGGTAGTGTCATCAAGGCAAGAAGAATATTATAATGCACGATTGCGACACACGCTAATTTTATCTTGTGGCTCAAGGCCATATATATGTACATATTTTAAATCATATCCAACTTAAAACTTTTGAATTTTTCCTTTTTTCAATTTCCAAAAGTAGCAGAGTCTATGCAGTGTTCATTATAAAAATCAAGTCCACCTTTAGATAAAGTTTAATTGAATTTGAAAATCATGTAAATTTAAGCAAATGATTGGCGTCAAAGAACATTATCAAAGTGTTTTGCCTGATTTTCAGTTTTTTTTTTTTTTTTAAGTGATAGAGATATGGAAAAAAATGTTTTTCATGAAAATTTAACTAAATTGAATTATAATTTCATTTAGCAAAATTTAATTTCAATAACTACTTCTCTAAAACGAATAAATATCAATGGGACACTTGGGCGTATACTTACTTTTTTTTTTGTTAATTTGATTTGTTTTGCTGGTTTTCTTTGTTTTTACTATAAAAGTTGCTCCATTAGCTAAAAACAAGTTTCAAAATAATAGATACTTATTTTTTGAAAACATTGAAAAGTTCCCAGGATGCAGATCTCTTAGAAATGAATGATTTTTTAGTGTGCTTCATTGTTTGCTTAAAGAGTGGGTATAGTACGAGTACAAATGCACATTCGAGGCTGTAGACTTTTATAACTTTACTAATTCCATTTTTAACATCTTAAATTTGTTATGGAGCATTAAAACCGATCTTGTTATCCACGTGGCCCCAAAGAAGTAAGTTAATTAATAATTTAATAGTGTTAAATCACAAGATTTTGGTGACCAGTTGTAGACCAAGAAATAACACGCTCAGGGAACTTTTCTAACAAAATTGTGAAAATGTTTTCTATTTTAGTAATGAATATTAACAATTTTAATTGAGTATTTTTTAGTAGGGACGTAATTTTTACTTGTCAAATATCATAAGAAGACAGCTTCAAAATTATAAAAAATATTCAAAATAAAACATATCATTGATATTGATAAATAAATAAATTTGCTGTTAGAGAACTAAGTTTGAGTATAAAAATAATAAAACCAATAGTTGCTTTTATTTAATTTATCTTTCTAAGCATAGAAACCTTCTTTCGTTTTCGCTCGATATCCCAATTAAGGCTTAGTAAATTTCTGTTCACTTACACTCCTCGCCACTTGAATAGAAAACCCCTTGGACCTGTTTCTTTTATCCATTGCTATCAAACCAAGCATGTTAGAGACTATTTTTTTTTTGTAAATTAAACCTAATTTAGTTCTTGTGATTTGACCAAAAGAAAGATTTAATCCTAAGGCTATAAGTGTTAACAAAGCAGTATGAACGAACAACCAGCAAAATAAAGGGTCGAAAATTTGTGCCACTTGCTTCTTTTTATAACAAAAATAAGTTAATTTGTCGATAACTGGAGTATTTTACGAGTATATACGAGTACAAACAAAATATTTATTAGTGTATTGAGCCACCTTTCTCTTCCAAAACTTCAAACATCCGGATTGGAAGGGATGTTTACAAACTATCTAAATAATAATGTGAAATGGAGTTCCAAGCTAATTTGATTGCTTTGGTAATTTCGGGAACACTCAAATATTGTTGTCCTGATTCATAAACTTGACGTGTCAACCATTCCCAAACAATTTCGATAATATTCAAATCTGGAGAATAGGCACCCAGATTAATAGATCCACATTTCGGCTCTGTAAATAGGTTCTTACTACCCGGGCCAATTGTACTACCTGGGCCAATATACCACTGTAAGACAACGCATTTATTGAAGTTGCCATAAATTGTAGTTCGCAGGTTAAATAATAAGAAATGGCCCCTCCACACCATAACACCTTCAACACGTAACCTTCAAGCTGTAACCATCGAGACCTTCCAAATTAATTTTTTTTTTTCATCAGAGAAGACCACTTGTTTCCACTCCAAAAACCAGGTTACATGTTCGCGACAAGAACTGAGGCGTTGCTCTTTTTTTTCGAACCCAGTTTAAAGTCTTTTTACATGCCTTAACAGCACATTTTTCACGCTGTGCGTTCGGCCTTTTCATGTTTTATCCATATTTACACTGATAACTTAGAATTCTGGATATAACGTGTCGGCTCCTCTCGATTTGTTTAGTTATTTTGGCAATAGATAAACAAGCGTCCTTGTAGACTTTGATTTGTACTCTTTCCGTCTCGGTTAACACTTTTCTGCAACCCATTTTAGGGTTTTCACAAATTAAATAGTCGAAATAAACAAATAAATTCGATCAACTAAAATATGAGTCCGCTTGTCAAAGATAAACATCAAACTAAATGCAAGTTCTATTTAAGTGGTGCAAAAATGTTCTGTTAATTTCAGCAAGTTTAAAAAACATATAACGCCTTTTTTCCAGAACTTGATATTTGTACACAGAGAAAAAAGAAGAGTTGGACAAAGATATCGGGCACATTATTAACTTCCCATAGGAAGTCCGTTTTGTCAAATTGAAAATTTTGACATTTCTCGACGTTTCAAGGTCCCTAGAGTCGAAATAAAAGATTTTCAGAAAGATGTCTGTGCGTGCGTGCGTACATACGTTTGCGACGTTTTTTTTCGTCGTCCATAGCTCAAGAACCAAAGAAGATATCGACTTCAAATAAATTTTGTTATACAGATAATAATGCAGAAAGATACAGAAAGGACTCTCAAGAAAATTGCGTGGGTGGTTTTTTTACCATAGCAATTTAAAAAAAAGGTAAACATTCTGGTTAACCCTAAATATCTCATGAACCAATGACGCTAGAGACTTGAATTAAATTTTATATTATATATTGTAACGTGATACAAAACGAGTATATTTTTGAAAAAAAAAATCCAATTAACGTTTTTTTTTATAAATAAAAAAAAACTGAAAAAAAAAATTTGTCACCTCGAACATTTTACGACTAAAATATGATTTCATCTCCAAAACAATTTTGTGCAACGAAGAATAATGTTTTTGACAAATTTTGAGAAAAATCTAATTGACAGTTTTCTTACAAAAAATAAAAACCCAAAAAAAAAATGTTTAAAAGTTGGTAAAAATTGATTTTCGATTTAAATATCTTTTCAAAACTTTGAGATAATGGCTTCTTACTAATTTTAACTCATAAGAAATATTGTTTTCAACAATAGGCATAATTTTGAAAAAAAAAATTGAATTGACAGTTTTTTACAAAAAATAAAAACCTAAAAAAAATGTATAAAAGTTGGTAAAAATTGTTTTTTGACGTAAATAAAAATAAAAAAATTTGAGACATTGGCTTCAAACTAATTTTATCTTTTAAGGAATATTGTTTTCAACATTCTGTAAAATTTTGAGAAAAATCGAATTGACAGTTTTTTTTTACAAAAAAATAAAAATCTAAAAAAAAAACAATACTAAAACTTGTAAAAATCTACTTTCGACTCAAATAGCTTTTCAAAAATTAGAAATATTGGCTTCAAACTTATTTTATTTCACAGAAAATATTGTTTTCGATATTCACTAATTTTTTTATAAAAATCCAACAGTTCGTTTTTTTCATAAAAAAATAAAATCTACAAAAAATAGTACGCAAATTTGCTAAAAATTGATACATATAGACAAACTTTTAAACAAGACAAGAAGTTATCAGTGTGGGTCGCATCCCAGCCTCTTTTTATTTTATTATTCAGTTTTCTTGTTATGAGCAATTGCAAATAAACTATATTGGGTTTCCTATTCAAGTGGCGACGTGTCTTCACAGAATCTCCGAAATACCAGGCATATGGGAACGATTTATCAAAAAATGTATCATTGCTGTATAATACTGAGTAGAAAAGTTTTAAATTGTATTCTCTTTTCTGACAGAGCTAAATCTTTGGTATCTTATTTCCCAAACTTCCCAACTGCAAAACTGAAGGTAATATTCAAATAATTGTACACAATCCAGAAAATGAGTGGGCCTGATAGGTTTCTCAATTTATTTTGCAATTAAAATTTGTAGATTTTCATAGATGCAAACGTTTAATAATCTTATAAGTATTTATTCTTAAACCAACAAAATTTAAGAGAATAAAGAAGGACGAAGAATTGAATAGTATCTAAAAATAAAACAAAATTCACATGACTACGAATTAGCAACAGAGTGTCTTACTTTCGATAAAATGTAGCTTTACCTTCCTAAATTTTTCATATAAATTACCCAGTCATATAAATATGTATGTAGGTTATGAATATTTTTAAAATAAACCATCACAGAGAGTACAAACGCAGTGGGTGTATTATTCTATCTACAATATTCTTCTTCCTTTTTGCATTTGCATCAGAATGTTACATCCTTTTTTTCATATTTTTTTTTTTAATTTTAGTTTTGAAATTTAAATAAATTCTAATACTTATCTTTTGGGCCTACTAGATATATGTACATACATACATACATATATCCATCCGTTTGAACTCCCTCTCTTCTAAAATACAACAATAGAGGACGAAATCAGCAGAGAACAAAAAATATTAAAATAAAGAGTCCTTTCATTAAATAGAAGAATCCAATAAAAAAATGTACACACATACATACATACATACGAGTAGAATACTATACTCTAAATGTAAAGAAACGTATAAAAACGGAAATAAGTCACATATAACACACATGGTATAGAGGCATAGGAAAATATTTTAAAGCAGTTTAGATCAACAAAAGGAAAAAAAAAAACAAGACAACAAGACAAAAAAAACTGAAATATTTATAAAAATGTTTCTACTACTTTTTTGCTTTGTATTAAAAAAAATTGTAAAGATACAGTACATAGAAGAGGGTTAGAGTACAGAGTTAGGATATATAGAATCCCTAAGTCTTGTATATATCATCATGATATTTTGAAACATGTATAACTCGAAATGTATTACAACCCAAAACTTAGTTCAGAGGGTTTATTTTCAAAGGATATTTATGTACGTGAACTCAATATAATCTTATAACCATATACGGGTACATATATGTAAAAACAACGACTGGGACCATCTGCGGGAGGCTAAATGGATGTTCCATAACTCTTTAAAGGCGTTGCGTTCTTTGAAATAAAACAAAAATGGTGTAAAGGCAAAGAAAATGTATTACAATAAGTTACAACTCACAATACAGGATACAAAATCTATCGATTTCAAATTTAGTAAACAACAAAAGAAAAAAAAAGTTTTCGAATATGAAATGTTTTCCACATCAGGATTTTAGAGAAAATTCTCTACACCGATATCTTAAATGAATAAACACTTGTACTTTTACCATTCCACATTTTACAAGGAACTTTCCTAAAAAACAAAACTACCTACAAACATAAATCTGTAGAGGGATCAAGACAAGGACGTAAACACGACGACTTTTAAATCTCATTTGTATTTTTCTTTTGTTTCGATGTTTTAAATCTCTTTACCCTTTTATATGGCTTGAAATTATTTCAAAGGAGAAAAATATTGACATCAATACTATATTCAACACTTTTTTTCAACTTACATATTATACATACATATCGGGTATTTAATTATTTTTTTGATTTTAAAGCTTTCTCCACTAGAGTTCAAAATTAATTGTACTGATTTTTGAATAAGTGTTTTGACATTGGCGTTTTTTTAAGCAATTAAGGTGTCTTGAGTTTGAATCTTGCCTTTACATTTTTCTATCAGATTATGTTTTTAAAATATGCCCCTTTGAAAATTCTAAAGACAACCAAAAACGGGGTTTTTAAGGTTAAGTTAAAACTCAACATATAATTTAACAATAAATTGTATGATGATTTTGCAAAGTACAAATCTTTGTTTTCTAGAGACAATTAAAACTATTTTATTATCTTACTTAGTGGCTCTTATGAAGCTTAGAGCAAACCTTGAATTAATTACTTTCATAGTTTTCAAAAAACTTAATAATAGTTAATTTTTAGTGCTGATTTTTAATCCGAACTTTAATTTTAACCATCATCGGCTCAAGTTGTAAAAATATCTAACATTTTTTTTTCTAATCCATTTTGCCTCTTCATGTTGAAAACCGTTTTAGAACAAACAGTTTAGCTTTTCTTTAAGATTTGAGATACGTAAAAACTAACAACTAAATGTTGAAGAAAGAGATTCTAGATTTGGAAATCTACACGAATATAACCGAAAAAAAGGGGCTGGGATGCGACCCACACTGATAACTTCCCATCCCGTCTGTAGATTTGTATTGCTTAAAAGGTTTGTAGGTTTTCGTGTTTTGTTAAAAAAGTTGTCAGTTGAATTATTCTAAAAGATTTGAAAACTACCAACAATATTTTACATTTGGTTAAATACGAGTAGTTTGATTTCAAAATCTATTTTTGTAAACGAGATTTTTAGTCGAAAAACAATTTTTAATAATTTAAGTAGCATTTCTTGAAAGTATTTGTTTCTTAAACAAATACAAATTGGATGAATGAAATGAAGTCAAAGTCAATACCTTCTATTTTTCACGAGATATCGAAAACCGAACATCAATTTTTACCAATTTTGCGTACAATTTTGTGTAATTTTTTATGAAAAAACTGACTGTTGGATTTTTATAAAAAATTTACTGAATGTCTAAAACAATATTTTCTTTGAGATAAAATAAGTTTGAAGCCACTATTTTTAAATTTTGAAAAAATATTTGAGTCGAAAATCAATTTTTACCAACTTTTGTTATTTTTTTAGGTTTTTAATTTTTTGTAAAAAAAAACTGTCAATTCGATTTTTCTCAAAATTTTACTGAATATTGACAACAATATTTTTCAAAATATAAAATTAGTTTAAAGTTTTGAAAAGATATTTAAGTCGAAATCAATTTTTACCAACATATGTATGTTAATTTTTTTAAAGTTTTCATTTTTTGTAAAAAAAATTGTCCACTCGATTTTTCTCAAAATTTGTCCGAATGTTGAAAGCAATATTTACACAAAATTATTTTAGAGATAAAATCGTTGTTCGTAAATTTTTCGAGGTGACTAATGTTTTTTTTTTAGTTTTTTTTTGATTTATAAAAAAAACCGTTAATTGGAATTTTTTCCAAAAATATATTTGTTTGGTATCACGTTATAATATATAATATAAAATTTAATTCAAGTCTCTAGCGTCGTTGGTTCATGAGATATTTAGGGTTAAACAAAATGTTCACCTTTTTTTTAAACTGCTATGGCAAAAAAAACCACCCACGCAATTTTCTTGAGAGTACTTTTTGTATCTTTCTGCATTATTATCTGTAAAACAAAATATATTTGAAGTCTATTTATTTATTTATTCATCAATATGAGATTTAAAAATCTACAATTAGACTACTAGATAAATAATTACATGTGTATAATTTATTAAATAAACTTAAGTTTAATATAAATACTTAAATTATAATTAATATGAAAAGTATATAAAAATAAAATATAAATAAAAATATATAATTAATTTGTTCATACATAATCAAAATATAAAATCAATTAAAATGAAAATACAATAATAGTTTATTTTTCAAAGAAGATCTACTTAATTGAAAATCAATACAATTTAAAATTAAGTTCGTTTCTTTGACACAGCGGGTTATAGGTCCATTTTTTCGCGTAATTAACTCTGTGTACATCTTCACGAAACAAACAACGTATTCGAAGTTGTCGCGATGGAGCATACAACAGATAAGGGCAAGACAACAAATAAGGGCATTTGATATGATATGATAAAATGTCACTTATAAACATCACAGAAAACATTTTACGTCTATTTTCAAGTGATTGAATAGCTAAAAGTTGGCATCTAGTTTTGTATGATGGAGTTTCGATGTTCCACCCAAATTTTTGAATAGTGAATCTTGTAAATTTTTTTTGGACCATTTCAATTCTTTTAGATTGAATGTTCCAGATTACACAACAGTATTCCAAGATTGGTCTTACATATGAGGTAAAAAGCGATTTGAGAGTAAAAGGGTCTTTAAAGTCTATGCTATTGCGTTTGATAAAGCCGAGCATGGAATTTGCTTTGGTTACACTCAATTCAATGTGCTTAACAAAGTTAAGTTTAGGGTCAAAAACAACACCAAGATCTTTCTTCTCCCTTACTCTTTCTAGAACTTGATTCTCAATTTTGTATTCAAAGATGATTTCAGAAAAGTTGCGGCAAAAAGAAAAACATTGACATTTAGCGACATTTAAATAAAGTTGGTTTTTCGTGCACCATTGGGATAGTTTCGAAATATCGTCTTGTAAGAGATGACAGTCATTAATAGATTTTATGCAACGAAAAAACTTTAAGTCATCGGCGAAAAGAAGTTGACTAGAATTAAGGAAAATACTAGGTAAGTCATTTATAAAAATTAGAAAAAGAAGTGGTCCAAGATGGCTACCTTGGGGCACACCAGATGAAACCAAAATTGGTTTTGAGAGAACTTCGTCAATGCAAACAAATTGAACTCGACCCTTAAGATAAGATTCCAACCATTTCAAAAACATAGAATGAAATCCAAAGTTTTTTAATTTCTTAATTAAAATAGAGTGACTTACTTTATCAAATGCCTTTGAAAAATCGGTATAAATTACATCAATTTGATGTCCTTCTTCGAGATTATTTAAAACGAAATTGGAGAAAATAGAAAGATTAGTCGTTGTTGATCTTCCTGCTACGAAACCATGTTGTAACGGTGAAATGTGTTCCTTAACTAAAAATGTTAGTTTTTCATATATCAATTTCTCGAAAAGTTTTGTAATACATGACAATTTACAAATCGGACGGTAGTTGGATATTTGCTGTTTAGACCCTGATTTGTGAATAGGGTTTAGAAATGATTTCTTCCATGATGGAAGAAATTCGCCGTTCTTTAAAAAGCTATTAAAAATTAAGAAAAGCGGTTCAGCTAGAGAAGCAGCACATTTTTTAAGAACAATAGGTGGAATTTCGTCTGGACCTGGTTTATTGTCATCATTTAAACTCAAGAGACCATCTTCAATTTCGGAAATATTTAATTTTAAGCAACCAATATCTGTTTTACATTCAAAAGACAAATATTCGGTCGTCCATGCTGAACTTACATTCGAATTAGCGTAACTAGATTCAAAATAGTGTGCGAAGGAATCACAAATACTTGATACATTTACATTTTCAAATGACCCAAGGTAATTCATACACCTGGGAATACCAATCGATTTTTTTTACTCTTGATATATATATAAAATATATTTGAAGTCGATATCTCTACTGGTTCTTGAGCTATGGACAACGAAAAAAACGTCACGAACGTACGGACGTACGGACGTAAGAACGTACATACACACGCACACACAGAAATATCTATAAAAATATTTTATTTAGAATCTAGGGACTTTGAAACGTCGAGAAATGTCAAAATTTTCAATTTGACAAATCGGACCGATTACAATAAGATCCTATGGGAAGTTAAAAAAACTACTTCATGAATTAAGAAAGTTAAAAAGCCTTGTATAATTAGTCCATCTTTTGATGTTCTAAGCATGGAGTAAAAAGCCTTGTGCCCATGTGGACTGCCAAAAGTCTTCGTTTCTGTAGGCTGTGTTAAAATTTTTCCAAATTTTGCCAAGCACGAAGTTTTTCCAAATGTTTGTCTCAAAAGTTTTCCTATACGCTCAACTATTTTGGAGTTCGAGGGCAGAAAGTGCACACCACTTACCAGTTTTTTTAAAATCGAATAAATAGTGACAAAAATAAAGTTAGTACAAAAAAAGTCCTCATTTTTTTTTTTTAATTGTGTAACCTGAACCAGTAATCTAATCTAAACCATATTTTTAAATACAAAAATGTTGTTATCACGATTAAGAAATCTAGTAAAGGAACTGGGTAAATAAAAATGGATTGTTTAAGCCAATATCAAAAATGGTATCGCTAGCTCCAGATGGTGTTTTATAATTGGTTGCATTGAACATTAAATATTCAAGAAATAAATTTGGAGCAATCCGTCTCATTTCAGGGGCTCTAAATCATTTCCAAACCATTGTTGTTTTGGAAATTAGAAACGGGTAATATGCGGTAGTACCCGTAGCGTGATGGTTAGTGCGTTGGACTGTCATGCAAGGGGTCTTGGGTTCAATCCCTACCTGTGCCACCTAACTTTTTTTCACGGATACTGCCTCTTGCGAGGAATTATCCTCCAAGAGTGATTCTTGTCATGAAAAGTGCTTTCTCAAATTAGCCGTTCGGATTCGGCATATAAACTGTAGGTCCCTTCCATCTCTGACAACATTACACGCACACAGAAATGGTTGAGAGTTGTAAGTCACTAGGCCCTGGTTCTCTACGGACTGTTGCGCCACCTAATTTATTTATTTATTTTTTTTAATATGCTTATAGAATGCTGTACTTTTAGGTGAAAAATTAAATAACTCGTTTAAAACTTAACATTTCAAAGAACACTTTTACTTTTTCATAAACTAAATTTTTTACCAATCATTAAATTTAAAACAACTTTTGAGCGTTGCACTCTTTTTGCCCTCTATATCTGAAACGGTTGAGAATATAACAAAATAATTGAGTAAAATATATGGGCAAATTTTATCCTTGACAAATTTGGTAAAGGTGTTATAATCAATCGGAGCAAATCACGAAAAAGCGGTTTTCGCGACTTTTGGTGGCCTATAACTTACTACGCTAACACGAGATCCTATGAGACTTTTCACACAACATTTAGAACACCAAAAAGAAGTTATAAACAAATTTCCAGCTTACTTTCACTCATTCCGAAGTTTACTCCTTTTTTAGTTAATTTCACTGGACTAATGTGTTTTTTTAACTTTAAAAAGTAATATCTCAAAAACATTACGTGTTATAGTGTAAATTTGAAGTCGGATTTCAATTAAGGCTATCAAAACCGATTGAAAAAGTGAAGTTTGATTGCCAGGAACAAAACCCCGTTATTATTGGCTTAAGGGTCTGTTCACATTTAAATTTTAAAGTTATAAGCCTTTTAAATACTCGTAATAAAGCTTTAAAATTAAAATGTCACATTTTTCAAAAAATTGTAATAAAAATTAAACTTTCACCTTTTCATCTCTATTTTCATAGTTCCGGTTGTGTATGAACCAAAGACCACCATAATATCCATCAGTAAATCTACTCCCAAGTCCTGTTGACAAAAAAATAAACCCATCCAATAACCTTAACATTAATAATCACATCTTAACATTAACACCTCTTAACAAACACTTTATTTTGTGACTTAATTAAAATTAATCCTTTGCCCATCAGTTCCTTTTTTCTTCTCTCTGCACCATCCTCAAATTAAGCACACGTCAAATTAAAAAAAAGGAGAGAGAGACAAAAATCTTAATGTCTGCCCATTTACACCATGACAGCAAAAGCAAAAAAAAAAAAAAAAACAAACATACGCCACCATACACCTAACGGGGTCAAATTAATTATACAAACCCCCATCACTTCATATGTTTATATATATGTAAATATGGAAATAAAGAAAAGGACTCTTGTAAATAATTTACAAACTTTCAACAACAACTTAGCACTTTTAGCACTCATAATTCAATTGCCACTGTGTGTGTTTTTTCTTGAACAAATGAACATACATATGTATATGTATGTATGTGCGAAATATAAATGACATCGTTTAATTTTTGCGTAGCTACAATTTATCCTAATTGTAATTTGTCACACTTAAAGACTGATAATAAATTGGTTAGATAATCAGTGTAAGTGCACGATTTTACAAAATACTTATCTTATCACCCCTTTTTTGAATCACTCACTATACGAGTAAACAAAACAAAAAAAAACAATTGTTTCAACCCAAACCAAAACCATTCCAACGTCTAACAGAGTTTTATTAGTTAGAAACATGCATTTAAAAATGACCCAGCTACACCCTCTAAACGCGTTGGTACCGTATAATGAGTTTTAAATGATATTAAACGCGAAAGCAAATACATACCAAGTGAATGTGAAATTCACCAAAGAAAAACTTTTGAAATTTTTTTCAGAGTTTATTAAATTTCTTAAAAGCTTTTTACGATTTGGTAGTTGTAAATTACAAATGGTGGGTATATTTTTGTTCAGTAAGGTTTGGCAGTTCATCATCAATCATTTAACGGCTGGTTTGATTTTGACAGATCGTAGCGGCCATATCGTTTCTTTTATTTTCGATTAAAATACCTTCTTTTAATAAGTCACTAAAGATAAATCGTTATGTCAAGTTACAGCTTCGAGCAACATGTGCAAATGATAAAACGATGGGCACGATGTGCCCTTTTTTATGGGGTACATGGTCGTCCTTCCAACTCAACTATTTTTTCGCTCAATGAACAATCAGCTTACACCCGTACGTCAACGAAACACAAGATCTGCTGCAAAACATCGCCACTGTTTGTGAAAAGTATGCAGCAGAATCTAAGACATTCTTTTCTGCATCGCTCACCACAAGAACTTGGTCTATTGCAAATCACAACACTGCAAATTTTGCGTCGTGATTTCTAAAAATGCAACTGACCTAGGAGCTGAAATCAAACGACCATACGCAGCGTCGTATGTTCGCTAATTGGATTTGTAATAGTTGGAAGTTGATCCCATTTTTTGTCTTTAGTGTGATGCTCATTTTTAGACGATTGGGTACGTGAATAAACAAAATTCCTGAATTTGGGACGACACCAATCCATGCGGAATTCACGAGGTGCCAATGCATCCAAATATACTTACTCTTTGGTGTGGATTTTGGGCCAGGCCGTGATCGCTATAGGTCGTTGATTGTTGCCTGAATTAGATTATATTGACATGTAGCAAATATGGTTTCAACAAAAATAGTAATACGTGCCATGTGGCCGAAGCGACAATCGATATTCCTTGCCAGTGTTTTCGTGGAATGATTATCTCGCACCGATGCTTTTTGAAGTCGCAGGTCTGTGGGAATAAGCCACGAACCACCGCGGCCCTCAAATAAAAAATAATCGATGCCATCACTCAGTGATCGGTGTTTATTGCTTATGCTTATTACTGATTAAATTGCCGTATTTTTGCCTCAAGTCTTTGAGGAATCATCCTTAAATCCATTACAAATAACTGACGCTACGGTTAACATGCTGCTGGTGACATTATAAGTCCTTATTTATTTCGAAACTAAGAAGTAGCGGCCGTTACCCTGAATACTGGACGATTTTCTGATTCCAAAAATTACCTCTCCATTCGAGTGACTTAACACTTCTTGATTACTGGCTTTGTTGATCCTTGAGTTCTGAAAATAAATCAGCAACTTATGAGAAATTGGAAGCCAATATTTAAGTAACCAAGAAACTACAAATTGCTAAAAAATTACCATATTGAAAAAATGTTATCTCCGATAATCAATTTTAAACTTTAAAGTGTGTTCAGAATTATTTACTGTTTTGAAGGTTTCATTCAGCAAATAACAATAAAAAAAATGTAACGTTTTGATCAAATACGATTTTTGTTTATTCTTGGAACAACGTTAAATTGGAAATACAAAGAAAAATGCTTGAAAAAATCGAGTTTAGGTTGAATACCTAGAAAATTAAACTATATAGCAAAAATTTAATACTATCCTGATTCGGATATTTTCGTACAACTGTACTAAACAATATTTTAACACCAAATAAAGTTGTAGATGCCTTTATACCTTGCAAAGTAACTTTTTTGAGTGTTTATAGATGAGGCGTCCGAGTAGTGCTTAAAGCTGTTTCTCTAACTCGGTAATGTCTTTTTTAATGGTATTTGTGTAAAAAATTTGCATTTTTTCGTTTAAAAACTAGGGTTCTAAATTATGCCGATAACAAAATCGTTTAGTAAAAATACCACAGCATCTGTATATTGTACTACCTACATCTATCCGTAAAACTATCCTCGACAATATTTAAAGAGATCTTATTGCAATTTCGTCACTGGTTCAAATTTACCCGGATTTCGAGAACAGTTTAAAGACTCAAGTATTGCTAAAACCGCTGGAAAAATCATAAAACGTTAAAATATATTAATTTGAATCGTTTCTTTAACTTCTGGTGAAATTCTTGCATAGGAAATAGACGGTTTATTGAATTTTCCTCCGCGGTTAAATATCATTGATTTTTCCATACAAAAGGAGAGGGGTTCGTCATCACGTAGTTCTAGCGTGTTTATAGGTCAATTTTCTGCGTAGAAAAAAAAAACAAAAACAAATAAATAAACGCTACCTGTCCGACACCGACACCGATCCGACTATGGCTGGACAGCCCTAGAGCCCGAATACGAGGTCCAAGTCCGATATGATGGACACAAACTGTGGTGAATTGATTTACCGGATAGACGGATACTTTTCTTTTATTCCACTCACAGAAACAACAGACCATTACTCAGATAAGGTATAGCTTATAGCACAAATGACACAACCGCACCCATATTTCGATTTTTCCATTAGGTGAGCCACATTTTTTTTTTTTTTTTTAACGATGATTTTTGTTGAGAGCCTCTGTTTTGTAGGATCCTGATGATTTTGTCCTGTAGAGACCAATATATAGGAACAATGGTCAAACAAAAGGACTTTCCGCTCTCTGCTGTATAACAATACTTAAGTGAGCTTCTCTGCACACGAACGACACAAACTGAAACCGACTAAGTGGGGGCGGCTTGACCAACAGTAGTCTTTGTTGTTCTCCTTGTATAGTTCACCTGTGCGATGTCCTCCTAATGATACAGCGCTTATTGCTATAAGGATATATGGTTTGCTTTTATATTATTTTATTCTTCTAGGATTCCGTCCATTTATTTGTTATAAGGTTATTTTCTAAACCCAATGCGATGTGGACAAAACGATAAGACAAGCTTTTCATTTAAGAGGCGAATCCGGTTGTGATGTGGGGGTGGGGGTGGGGTGGTATGGTATGTTTGAGGGTGAATTGGATGAAATTAACTTTGTTGTTGTTGCATTATTTTATCGTACGGCAAGCAACGTGTTATTTGCTAAAGAATGAATTGTTCAGGATTCGTCGTTTGGTAGTAATTGTTTGTTGTTGGTTTTTTTTTTTTGTTGGGTTTTTGTTTGCGTTCGTTTTCGGTATAGAGGTAAGAGTACAAAAAAAGGATGGTTTTTGTATTGTTTTGAAAGTTCTCAATTTAACAAATGGAGAGGTTTAAATATAATTCCTTAATATTGTAAAATTGTTGGGTGCCAATCTGTATATTTTCTTATTTAGATATTAAGGGGTTTAACCGCAAAAGTGAACATTATGTTATTGGGAAAAGTGGTCAGCTTATCCGTGTTTATTTTAACCCACAGCAAAAGGTGACTTAAATTAATTGAGATTTATAGATATGTATCTTTGTATATGAGTATTTTTTGTTGTAAGGCTTAGTTTCATTGCTTCCTTAATAAATAGTTCAAACAAGTCGATGTTTGTTTCTCCAATTATGAAAAATATTGCGTTTACTTTTTTTTTTGACAAAATTCGTTTGTGAAATTAACTTATTCAGGTGTAGGACTAATAGGAACTTCTTATGGCTCTAAAATGTTAAACGAACAAATTGTTTATAAAGTTTCATTCTTTTTTAACTGCATTTTTAATAAAGTGAAATTAATTAGTCAATTAATGTTTCTCCTTTTTAGAGTGTAGAAATGTAAGAAAAATTTTCTTAACTTTTAGGTTAGGTTAGACGTAGAGTCTTTATTGGTCCTTGCTGCAGCAAGAACACTCTTTGCCCATTCAACGCGACCGGTTTGTTACGGTATCCTTCCGACCTCCAATGATTTACCAGAGGCCTTCAGGACTCTTGCAGCTTGCCGCCTTTGTTTGTAAAGGCTTTGTGAGAGGTTTTACTTCCTATTTCTGGATTTTTGCGATAGAGGTGTGCTTTCAGTAGTAGTGGTAGGGCCATTTTTCACAATTCTGCCACTACTGAAATTAGGTATAGCTAATAGCATAGCATAGTAGTTTAAAAAAAAGGTGAACATTTTGGTTAACCCTATATATCTCATGCACCAATGGAGCTAGAGACTTGAATTAAATTTTATATTATATATTGTAACGTGATACAAAATAGGTACGAGTAAATTTTTGGAAAAAAGCAATTAACGGTTTTTTTATAAATCAAAAAAAACTGAAAAAAAATTTGTCACCTCGAAAATTTTACGACTAAAATATGATTTCATCTCCAAAACAATTTTGTGCAACTAAAGATAATGTTTTTGACATCTGATAAAATTTTGAGAAAAATCTATCTTACAGTTTTTTTTATAAAAAATAAAAACCTAAAAAAAAAAACATTACTCAAAGTTGGTAAAAATTGACTCAAATATCTTTTCAAAAGCTTGAGATAAAGGCTTCGAACTTATTTTATCTTATAAGAAATATTGTTTTCAACATTGGGAAAAATTTTGAGAAAAATCGAATTCCCAGTTTTTTTTACAAAAAATAAAAACCTACAAAAAAATTAATAAAAGTTGGTATAAAATTAATTTTCGACTCAAATATCTTTTCAAAACTTTGAGATATTGGCCTTAAACTAATTTTATATTTTAAAAAATATTGTTGTCAACATTCAATAAAATTTAAAAAAAAGCCGAATTGACAGTTTTTTTTACAAAAAATGAAAAACCTAACAAACATTTTACAAAAGTTGGTAAAAATTGATTTTCGACTCACATATCTTTTCAAAAATTTGAGATTTTGGTTTCCAACAAATTTTAACTTATAAGAAATATTATTTTCAACATTAGAAAAAATTTTGAGAAAAATCGAATTAACAGTTTTTTTACAAAAAATAAAAACCTAAAAAAATGTATAAAAGTTGTTAAAAATTGATTTTCGACTCAAATATCTTTTCAAAACTTTAAAACATTTGCTTCAAACTTGTAATACGGAGGTCACCAGGTATCCAGATACTCCGTTAGAGACTGAGCTATTTTTTGAATTGGCTGATCATCGGGACGGGCCGTTAAACAACTTAGATCCAATCCAATAGTGATAAGAGGTAGTTGGAAGAAAGAGATAGGGTACGAAGCCAGTTGATTTTAAGAACATCATGCTGTTATGTGCAGAAATGATTAGGATCAGTAAATAGCAGTTGAGCTATGTTATCTAGGGTGATAAGGAGCGCCGGAGAGGGTAGCGCAGTCTACCTTTTTCGCCATTACAGTGTGGGAGGTGGGATGGGAATTGGTGACATAAACGTTGGCTTGTATGCCTTGCTTATATGGGAGCAGCGCCGGCCCCAGCCAAACTTGCGCCCTGTGCAAGATTTGTAGAAAGCGCCTCTTTTTTATATTTTTTTTACACATAAACTGACACACAAGCATAAGCCTTTCCCAGATTACCCAGGAGGTAGACTTTCAATGCGTTTTTTTTATTGAGGTATCCCCAGGAGGCCTAAACCATTAAACTAAAACGCAGCGAAGAAATGAGCAGAGGGGAAACTTTTAAACTTGGAAACTTACTTTTCTGGCCTTACATTTTGCAAATTCAGAAATGAGATCATCAAAGTCTAAAGAATTTAATAATTTCTTTTCAATGGACATTATAGATAAACCTACCAATCTCTCTTGAGTCATGGTTGTCCTAAGATAATTTTTAATAATTTTAAGTTTAGAAAAACTACGTTCTCCTGAAGCTACCGTGACTCGTGACCGGGATTGTATTAAGAATTTGGAGAGCAATTACTAAATTCGGGGCAAAATCTCCAAGGTTTGAACTAAAAATAAAATTTAACACATCTAAACTTGAGCTTTGTGGTGTAACAAGCTGGGATATTACGGTTAACTCTTGAAACAATTCTTCTCCATCTAAATCTTTAAAATTACTTTATGTTAAAACATTCTGCAAATTAAGGCATGAAGCACGTACATTTTTATTTTTTAAACATTATCGCTTATGTTACTTAAAAATGAAAAATTGATACTATACGTATCAAACCTTTCAAGTATTTAAAAAAAAATCAACTTTAAATCTTTGTTTCGGGTCTAATATAGTTTCAGAACATTCATCGGCATAAAGTATTTTTCTCCGTTGAGATCGCAATGATGAAGCTACAGGAAACATATTTGGTATTTCTAGGGAACTAGCAATACGCTCGGTTAATTGAAAATACCTACTCATTAAATTTTTCATCGGAACGCATGAAAATCAAACTGTTTTTTGTATTTTCTAAAACCGTTATGCCAGTTGACAGATTAACGGACGGACTTTGCAAATATTTACTAGTTTAATTTATATTTTCTAAAATATCAAACCAAATTAGCAGGCAGCAAATAAATGTAAAATCAAAAGTTTTATTTCCTAACGATTCTGCAATGTTTTTTGCCTCTAGATTTCTTAATTCTAAAAGGGCTTCATATATTTCTTCTTAATTTGTTTTTAAAGGCCTCAATGCATCTAACCTGCTCTCTCATCTTGTCTCAGAAGGGGGTTTCAAAGTATGACTTGGAATTTTTTTCTTATAAATATCCCACCTCGTTGTGGAACTTTAAAAAAAGTTATACAAACATTGAATTGTATCGAAAAATTTAACTGCATAAAATAAACACCGAGCAGCATCATTAACCACTAAATTTAAGGAATGCGGGCAACATGAAACTAAAAATGCTCTTGGTTCCAGGGTTCGAATTCGATTCTGAACACTCGCTTCTTTTCCTTTTATATTCGAACCATTATGTATGTACATATGTATGGATGTACTTTATTGAGATTTTTTTTTTTTACACTTATGATTCTTAATTCTATGTACCTATACTATACATAGTTATTTCAATAGCTTGTTATTAATTTGCCGACTTAGAATTGGTCAGGCTACACAGTTTTTATTTTATATTAATTTAGTTTATTTTTGTAAAGCACATTAGTTGTTTCTTAGACACAGTCTCTTAGTTTTATAAAATTACGTCCACTCAACAAGACGAAGCCTATTCGAACCATTATCATAACTTTGGCTTTGACAGTTAGATACTTATTAAAATTTCATGTAATTCAAGCTTGTCTAAAATCAACTGAGTCAGTCACATTACGGTCTTGTCACAAAATACGTCACTTCTATTAAAAACTGATAGCTATGTATTTAATATTAATTAACAACAAAGCGAAAAAACAATTGCAACAATCTGCATTCTGCACCAGACTAGATATACATTAAAAGTAGCCGTTACAACAGTCATTAACTTTCACAAAAAAAAAAAACAAACTGCCTGCGCAAGAACAATTCGACTCCACATAGAATCATCCCTCTTTAATTTTTAAGCTCTATGCTCTTTTTCCATTCTATTAAAAATTTCATCTGTAATCAGGCACTTAACTCTTACACAGTGTGCAATAAGAAAACCTGCACGCTCTGACCCATATGATTCCGTATAAATAAGTTTTTTTTTAAATATCTCCCATGTTAGTTTCGATAATCAGTATGCAAAAAAGAAAACTTGCACATCCATTGACCATTTGTAGCAAAGACACCTACCTACCTAATTTCCAAATATTTCACCCTGTTCGTACAAGAGAAAAAAGAAAAAATCTCAACACAAAAAAGTTTCATGCAAGAGAAAAAAGAAAAAATCTCAATACAAAAAAGTTGCATGCCACCTCATATGTGCAAGATATATTTTATGCACACCGAGTGTCAAAATTAACATAGAGAGTATGACAAAGCAAAATACTTATTCATATTGAATCGTATGGGCTAGTACGTGCAGGTTTTGTATCACGCACGTACCTGAATGTGAGTTCTCATCTACAAAAAAAAACAACAAAAAAATGTCTCCGAAAGAAGAGAGCAGGTAGGTTGCTGTGCTACTTTCTACTACAAATCAGTGTTGCCACAAGCTGAAATGAAAAGTCGCTAGGCCAACCCCTAAAAGTCGCTAGATTGGCTGAAATTCTGGAGACAAAAAGTCGCTAGAAGTCGTTAGAAAAAAATTGTAAAATAAAGCTCAACAAAAATTTATTTTAGAATAACTTTATTTTTGTTTCAAAAATTCAAAGTTATTTAACAAAAAAAACTTAGGGCTAGAGTAACAAAAAACAAATAAAGGTAAAACAAAAAATAATTCAGTCTCATTGTTAATAGGTATTTAGGTATCTTGATAATCCTTAAATCTTTTGGAAAAAATACTTAGTATTTATTCTGAATCACATACAAAAAGATCACTATCGATTTCTTTAATATTCTCAGTTGCAAGAATTTCAACCGCATTATTTTTAAATACATTTGTTTTTAAAACGATTTCTGGTAGTTCATAGGTATGACAGTTTTTGTTAAGTAATTCAAGCAGATATCGAATAAGAATAATAGAATTTAAAGTATTTGTTGACAATTTATTTCTGGTTTTATTTTTCACAAGGTTCATCGTACTAAAAATGCGCTCAACTTCAGCATTACAATGGGGAAGTGACATCACAGTTCCAGCTAGCTCAAATAATTCTTGATAAGTATTGACATCCGCTGCATCTTTGTACTTTGAAACTTCTCCCCAAAATTTAATACTATCATGCAGTTCTTTCCATTGAACAAAGTTAATATTTGTCCACTGCTTTAAGATCTTTTCTAGAAAACCTAAGCTTTTAGCCAAATCAGTTATTGATCGATCTTTTACAGCTCTTAACGCATTTTGAACTGACAGCAATTGCATTTTTTCTAAAGAAATGTAATTGCTTGGAACCCTTTTTTGTATCTCTTTTATCAACTTAATTGTAAGAGAAATATAATTACTTTTTACAGCACTTATTAAGCTGATATCCAATTTAGATTCTACTATTTTAGATTCAAATATATAACCCAGGTATGGGTGTGTCAACAAATTGTTTTCAATATCGCAAATTAAATAGTCTTTGTCAGTCTTAATAACATCGGGAATAATAATACCGCTACATAGTGAACGCAGTAACAAAATTAAAGAATTTAAAAGTTCAAATGGATCACAATGTTCACCTTCAAAATTGTTTATTGCGGATTGAACTGTATCTAAGGTACTTTTTAAGAAAATAAGGTATAGACGATTGCTATACATTGAGTATAATTGATCTGCGGTGTAGCAATTACTTTTTGTCACACCAAAATGAAGTTTCAATTCTTCCCACTGCCCCAAAATTCTAACTACAACTATAGTATTTACGTTTCACAACTCAGAAATGCTTGGCTTCAAAAGTCGCTAGAAAAGTCGCTAGAAATAATCTAGCGACATCAAAATATTTTTTGTCGCGAAAGAAGTTGAAATGTCGCTAGATCTAGCGACAAAGTCGCTAGAATGGCATCCCTGCTACAAATACTAATCAAAGACACACTTGTGTTGAGATTTTTTCTTTTTTTCTCTTGTACGAACAGGGTGAAATATTTGGAAGTGAGGTAGGTAGGATTTTTAGTTCTGCGATATTTTGAGTTAAATTTTCATTGAATGCAACAATGAAAGTGATGTTAGTTAGTGCGCAAGAGATAACTTAGGACAGTTGTGATGGATGTTTTTTTGAGATTATTTTAAGAATGTTTGTGGTTAAAGAATGGCAAATAGTAGTACATATTTGTTTGCAAGATCAGATTACATTTTCTTGCTCCTGGTAATGCGCCCTGTGCATTTGCACATCTTGCACATATGCTTTGTCCGGCCCTGTATGGGAGGGGGTAATGATTGTGGAGAGTTAGAGGATATGAAAGTCCTTTGATTTCAGGGCTCATCTGGAGAAAATTCTCGAGAATCATCGACCTTACTCAGCTTCTACAACTCGACAACTTCGACGCTCAAGTAAGAGAAATGGTAGGGTAATTTTGACTTGAATTATTTGTTGATACCTATTTTCTAAAAAATTATAAAGACGGAAGATGACTAAATATTTTTTAATATTTGTATTGACAAATTGTATAAAACTTGAATGATTGTAGAGTTTCCTTTTTATGCAAAGGCTCAGTCTTTATTGATTTTCAATTTTTGTTGTTAAATTAAAACCTTATAACCGCAGTTTTCAAATAATTTCTATCTTTTACACACCGCAAAGAATTATAATTATCTCTTTGAAAAATTGCCAAAAATTAATAAAAATAGATTTCCGACTAGAATATATTGAGAAAAAAATAAAAATATTGACAACAATATTTTCAATATGATTTTTTTTTTTTTAACTTCAATATGCTTTCGTGTTTCCGAGACTTTTAGTCAAAACCAATTTTTACCAATTTAAGTATTTTTTGAAATTTTTTATTTTTTATAAAAAAATACAGATTGGATTTTGCGATTATCTTATGTTAACAGTAATATTTTGCATAGAATACGATATTTTGATGTCAACACCTTCATTAGTTCTCGAGATATTACACAGTTTTTTAACGACTGGGTGTATTATTGTTTGTAGGTTCTTATGTTTTATTAATAAACTGACACTTGAATGTTTCTAAAAAAACTAATTAAATTTTAAAAATAAAAGTTTTTATAAGAAAAAAAGATATTCGAGCCGAAAATTAATTTGTACTTTTAGTATTTATTTTTTTTAAGCTTTTTATTTCTTGTTAAAAAAAAACTGTCACCAGATGTCAAAAAGTTTATATGCGAGGTGATAAATATTTTTGTTAATTTTTTTGATTTACTCGTATGTTTTAAAAAAAAAAACCGTTGGTTGAATTTTTTCAATAAATAAGATACAACAAAAAACCCTTGAAATGGAGGTAATTAATTGTCGTAGCCCAATTAAGTTGTTGTTTTAGTATTCAAATTCTACCTACTAATTATTAAATCAATGGCGAAACATTTCAAACTATTTTGTAAAATGTTAAATACATTTTTAACAATTTGTTTAAGTTTTGATCACGGAATGACTACTTTAACTTTTAGAAATTTTCTAAATCCATATGACACCTGTACAAATATTTTTATAAGTACAGTCGTTGGAATGGACCAGTCCACAGTTGAGAATTCTAATTAAAGGGCCCCTTTAAGAGTGTTTGCTTTTATAATATATATTTATTTTCACGAACTGTCACTGTTTAGACATGTTTGGATGCCTGTTTTTTTAATAAAAGGCTATTAGCAATTTACTGTAGTACCCGTGGCATGATGGTTAGTGCGTTGGACTGTCATGCCAGAGGTCTTGGGTTCAATCCCTGCCTATGCCATCTAAAGTTTTTTTTCACGGGTACTGCCTCTTGCGAGGAACTAACAAATTCTCCAAGAGTAATTCTTGTCATGAAAAGTGCTTTCTCAAATTTGCCGTTCGGATTCGGCTTAAAACTGTAGGTCCCCTCCATCCCTGACAACAGTACTCGCACAAAGGAATGGTTGAGAGTTATAAGTCACTAGGCCCTAGTTCTCAAAAGGACTGTTGCACCACCCAATTTATTAATTTTTATTAGCAATTTACTAGCTAGCAAAATGAGGAGAAAAGCTTAAAATTTTGGATTCGCTTAGTAAATTGCTAAAAATTTAGAAAATTGGTATTTAGAAAAATGTTTAGCCCTTACCAAAAGGTTCTTTAAAATTGTGCTCCAATATCTTTCTTACACAAAATTATAACCTAAAAAAAGTTACTCGAAATTGGCAATCATTAATTTTTCTTCGTAAAATATTTTAGAGGAACATAAATTTGTACCAATTTATTAAAGATATTGACTACAAACGTAGGTTATGTTAGGTTAGGTTAAAGTGGCTGCGGATTCAGAATCCACACACTTAGGCCAAAAGAAAAGGCCCATTGTGATACCACATGAATCTAGAGAATTACTTCTTGCTAGTCGAACCATTTTGAGCTTTTTATAAAGCGAAGAAGATATTTGATATCCTTTTTAGCTAGTTCACTGGGATTATCAAAAGAGTAATCTCCCAGATGAAGTTTGCGTCTTAGTCAAAGTGTCATTTGAGGCTACACCAAGTCGTATTGCGTGTCTGCCTATAAGACAGTGTCCCGTAAGAACACCTATTAGGGAGCTAATATGAAGGCTGCTTTGAGATAACAAGTCTTTAGAGCGCTTTAGGTCCAGTGAAGGCCATATGAGTTTTGTGGCTGCGCATGTTGGTAAATTGTGTCACCTCGAGTTTGCTATCGCAAAAGCTGTTTCTTTTACATGTAGCTGACGGTATACCTATCTCCTCCCTTTCAGGTGAAATAGGCATGGCGGTTCCATTTTTAGCGAGTTCATCGGCTCTACAATTTCCCGTGATGTCTCTGTGGCCCGGCACCCAACATAGGTGAATTTTAAATTGCTGCGCCATCTCCATAAGAGACGATCGACAATCGAGGGCCGTTTGAGATTTGGTTGAGACACCGTCAAGAGATTTAATAGCAGCCTGACTGTCAGAGAAGATGCGGATATCGGAAGTTGATATCACGTTTTCTCTTAGCTAGGAGAGTCCCTCTTTGATCGCTAAAATTTCCGCTTGGAAGACGATACAATGATTAGGGAGGCGGAATGAGATGCTTAGATTAAGCTTTTCTGAGTACACACCACTACCAACTCCCTCATTTGTCTTGGATCCATCTGTATAAAAATGGATGCTTTTGTCATCCAGGAGTTTTTTGTCTTCCCATTCATCTCTGGATGGAATGGATACCTGGAAGTTTTTTCCAAATTGGGGTTTAGGAATAGTGTAGTCTATGTACTTTGGTATAGAACCAAAGAGGTTCAAAATGATGGAGTGCCCCACATTGTTGTTGGTCCATTGAGATGAGGCGTTAAGTCTTATAGCTGTACTCGCTGCCACTTGTTTGCTGAAAATGTCGAGGGATGTCAGATGGAGGGGAGTGTCCAACGCTGCTGAGGGTGTGGTTCTCAAAGCCCCGCTAATGCAGAGACATGCAGTGCGTTGGACTCTGCTGAGTTTGTCGTAGTATGTGACTTTCTCCAGTGCAGTCCACCATACTGCAACCCCGTACATAAGTATTGGTCGGATGACCGATGTGTATAGCCAATAGGTTATGCGAGGTTGAAAACCCCATTTGCTTTCTATGGTTTTCTTGCAAAGGAAAAGAGCTACTGTAGCTTTTTGAACTCTTTCCTGAATATTAGATTTCCAACTAAGATATTTGGCCAAGATATTTGGCTTCATTGGTAAAAATTAGTGGTACACCTTTTATTGAAGGAGGTACAATTACTGGGATCTTGTATTTCCGTGTAAAAAGGACGAGGTCTGTTTTTTGAGGATTAATACTAAGTCCGCATAGTGTTTAGCCCATCTAGTGAGCATATTGAGTCCGTTTTGAAGGAGGTCTCTCAGTGTGTTAGGATG
This sequence comes from Eupeodes latifasciatus, assembly GCA_920104205.1. Taxonomy (NCBI): domain Eukaryota; kingdom Metazoa; phylum Arthropoda; class Insecta; order Diptera; family Syrphidae; genus Eupeodes; species Eupeodes latifasciatus. The sequence goes on from OV049926.1 coordinate 161,459,624, forward strand.
TTCTCCTGTGACGGCGATAGCAACATCATCGGCATACGCAACCACTCTGTAGCCTTCCCTCTCAAGGGATATTAGTAGTTCGTTAACCACTATGTTCCACAGAAGAGGGGACAGACAACCACCTTGCCGAGTGCCTCTACCGACAGATCTTTTCGTACAAAAATCCCCCATCTTAGAGTTGATGATCCTGCTTTTTAGCACTACAAACGTAACAATTGAAAGTTTTTTTTTTACAAACAAAATCATAACAAAAAAACTTTTGAATTGGTTTAACGTCTCGAATATCTCAATAAGAAATTCAATTGTTGATTCCATACATTCAGAAGTCTTTAAATTAAAATAGGACACATGATTGTCAATATGGGTCGCATCGGAGCTTTTTGTCTTTTTTTTCAGTACGCATTTTCATATAATAATTAATATAACCTCTTTAATTCACAAAATTATATGTAACCGTACAAGACACGAACAAAATCCATAGAAAATTATGTAGTAGATATTCCTCCCACTCTTATATTTATGACATGACACTTAAATCTCGAGTGTCTTGAAACACACAAGTTGAAAGACTTGAGAAACATATTTTCTTAACTTATCAGGAAATTAAAAATTATACATATTTATATTACATATATTTTATATATGTACTTTGTACTCTTATATGGGATGACCAATTAGAAAGCACAAGAAGAACGAACCTTGTATTCACTTATTTTCTAAATTCGTAACTCCTTTCGAAGTGTGTACTTAGTTATTAGTTATCCAACATTTCGGACATGCCAAAACAATAAGTTCCCAGACAAAACTTTTCTTTTAATTGCATTTTAAAATCATCATCATCGCTACCCACAAAAACATGCACCGCATCCGCATTGAAAAATTAAAAAAAAAGAAGAAAAAAACACCCTATCCTTAGCAAAACCCACATATGGATTTATTAAGCAATGCAATGACAATGTAGTTGTATACAATTTTTAAAAAGGAAAACAAGCAAACACAGATTCATATGTGTGAAATTTGTATTTATTTGTGTTTGTGTTTGTACCATTCTATTTCAGTTTGCTTTTTAATTAAAAGTTTACTGTGTCAGGATGGTTCGGTCTTGTTTTATAATTGTTTTAATGTCAAATTTGTGAAATACAAAACAACATTTGACATGAATGAAGGACGAAAAAGCTCTGCACTGCACAGGAAACACACAAATCTTTTTATTTTATTTTATGCACAGTATAGTAGTATAGTCTGTTGCATTGAATTTCTATTTAATTTAAATGTATAGACTATGGAATGGAACAGTAATTCTGTCAGAAACTGTAGTGTTGTAGGAATTTGAAAATAATTATAATTGTATATAAAGTTGCAATTAAAAGGCAACTAAATATTTTTAATTGGACTGAATTGAGAGGAATTATTTTAGACAGAAGTTGTGTAGGAATTTACACCTACATTCGTACATAATATTTAGTTGATGCATAGTTATGTTGAGAGAGGAATTCATCATTGAACTAAATTTAGAATTCGAGGTTTTAGCTGATGTCGATGGTTTTTGCAAAAAATGTTTTATAAATTGGCCAAATTAATGAAAGGTTAAAAATAAGTAGAAATACATATTTTAAAATTATGTTGCGAATTTGTAGAATAACAATTTCGAAAAAGAGGATGGGATGCGGCCCACATTGATAACTTCCCATTGTGGTCTTGAAAATTTTTGCAAATGATATTTTTTTTTTAATAAATCAAAAAATGTTAGTGATGAACTTCGAGAAGTATACAATCAGGCTTTAGGTGATAGTTATTTGTCAGTTTGTGGATAGTCGTTTTGAGTATCGCTCTTTTCTTTCCAGACTCTAGATATCAAACCAGTAATTATTATTATATTATATATGGTAATTTTTAACTTCCCATAGGAAGTTATTGTAATGGGTCCGATTTGTCAAATTGAAAATTTTGACATTTCTCGACGTTTCAAGGTCCCTAGAGCGTGTGCACGTACGTCCGTACGTCCGTATGTTCGTACGTCCGTACGTTCGCGACGTTTTTTTCGTCGTCCATAGCTCAAGAACCAAAAGAGATATCGACTTCAAATAAATTTTGTTATACAGATAATAACGCAGAAAGATGCAGAAAGGGCTCTCAAGAAAATTGCGTGGGTGGTTTTTTTACCATAGCAGTTTAAAAAAAAGGTTAAAATTTTGGTTAACCCTAAATATCTCATGAACCAATGACGCTAGAGACTTGAATTAAATTTTATATTATATATTGTAACGTGATACAAAAAAAGTATATTTTGCGAAAATAATCCAATTAACGGTTTTTTTATAAATAAAAAACTGAAAAAAAAAAATTGTTACCTCGAAAAATTTACGACTAAAATATGATTTCATCTCCAAAACAATTTTGTGCAACGAAGAATAATGTTTTTGACATCTGATAAAATTTTGAGAAAAATCTAATTGACAGTTTTTTTATAAAAAAATAAAAACCTAAAAAAAACATTACTCAAAGTTGTTAAAAATTGAATTTTGACTCAAATATCTTTTCAAAAACTTGAGATTAAGGCTTCGAACTAATTTTATCTTATAAGAAATATTGTTTTAAATATTCTGAAAAATGTTGAGAAAAATCGAATTGACATTTTTTTTTTACAAAAAATAAAAACCTAAAAAAAAAATTAATAAAAGTTATTAAAAATTGATTTTCGATTTAAATATCTTTTCAAAACTTTGAGATATTGGCTTTAAACTACTTTTATCTTTTAAAAAATATTGTTGTCAATATTCAGTTAAGTTTTGAGAAAAATCAAATTGACAGTTTTTTTTACAAACAATAAAAACCTAACAAAAAAACAATACTAAAACTTGGTAGAAATTTACTTTCGACTCAAAAAGCTTTTCAAAAATTTAAAATATTTTCTTCAAACTTTTTTTATTTCCTAGAAAATATTGTTTTCGATATTCAGTAGTTTTTTTTTTATAAAAATTCAACAGTCCGTTTTTTCATAAAAAAATAAAATGTACAAAAAATAGTACGCAAAATTTGGTACAAATTGCTGTTCGGTTCATGATATCTCTCAAATTAATTTCATTCATCCAATTTATAAAAATATAAGAAATGCTACTAAAATTGGTAAAAATTTGTTTTCGACTAAAAATCTATTTAACAAAACCAGATTTTCAAACTAAACTATTTCTTCATATAGAAAATATTGTTGGGGATTTTGAAATTTTTAAGAATAATTCAACTTTTTTAACCCAATACGAAAACCTACAAACTTTTAAGCAAGACAAATCGACAGACGGGATGGGAAGTTATCAGTGTGGGTCGCATGCCAGCCTCTTTTTTTTTATTAAATTGGGAGTACCGTATAACACGAAAACAATGATACGATTTTCATGAATTTTCATACAGAAAACTATACGTTTATTGACGAAACTTTATGGAAATGTTTGGTACATATTTGAGGGTACAATCACGCATTTTCTTAGATCACATATAATAGAGACATTAAAACAAACTTGGCTCCGAACATTTTGTCATACTGATTACAGTCTATAGCGCCTCGAAGAACGGTTTAACATCGGACAGCCGTAAACAGCGACTTCTTGATAACAATAATTTCTTTGTGAATCTAGAAAACAAAAAAAAAGGGGTTGAGAATTTTAAATGTATTAAAAGTCGACTTGGTTCATGAATTGGTAATTTAATTACTTTTAATTTAAAAAAAAAAAATGTTTTTTGTGATCCGCCAAAAATTGGTTGTGATAATAGTGTCTTTTAAAAAAACGCGATAAAATGTTAAAAAAAATCCAGTCTTCATTTAAAAATACATGCACCAAAAAAAAATAATTTTCTCAACTACTTGATGACCGCAGTGCAGATGTTTCGGAGTCAGCCATCAAACTATCGAATTGAATGACTCGTTATTATGCGTATGCTCTTAATAATTAATTAATATAAGTAAAGGTAATTATTAGTTTTGAATACTTTCTGAAAGGCGCTTTAGCAAACCCATATTCAAATCAAATCAAAGAAGCTCAAAGAATGCTTTGGCTTTGAGGACAAATTCTACACATGTTGTACTACCAATTAATGCAAACAAATTTATTTTTTGATAGATCTACGTGGTACGGGGGGGAAGTACTTATTTAAATAAAAAACAACAACTGAATTTTGTAAATTTCTAAAAAAGTCCTTTTTGATGTTATTCTCTGTAAAATAAAATTAATTTGAAGTTGATATCCTAACTCGTTCTTGAGAAATGGATGACGAGAGAAAAAAAATCCCCTACATATGTTATGCACTCTCTAAGGACTATAAATTAAAATTCTAGAGATCTTGAAATTTCGAAAAATGTCAACTTTTTCAATTCGCTAAATCGGAGGATGACAATAGCTTGCAGTGGAAGGTAATATACGAGGTGTGTTCAAAAAGTACCCGGAATATTCGTTTTTTCAAAAAAATATTTATTTATTCGTTTACATCGATGTGGTCCCCTTCAAAGTAGTCGCCCCCAGATATAATACACTTATTCCAGCGTTTTTTCCAATCTTCGAAGCACTGTTGATATTCACTTTTTGATATGTCCTTGAGCATTCTCAGCGATTCGGCCTTCATTTTTTCAATCGAGGAAAAACGCCGCCGTCCTTTCATGGGTCTCTTCAACTTTGGAAACAGGAAAAAGTCACACGGAGCCATATCTGGTGAATATGGAGGTTGGGGCATGACTACGGTATTGTTTTTGGCCAAAAAATTACGAACAAGAAACGACGAGTGAGCAGGTGCGTTATCGTGGTGCAAAATCCATGATTTTTTTCCCATAAATCTGAGCGTTTTTTCGCATTGCTTCACGCAAACGTCGCATAACTTCAAGGTAATACTCCTTATTAACCGTACGACCTTGTGGTAAGAACTCTTGATGCACTATGCCATTATATTCGAAGAAAAGAGTAAGCAAAACCTTCACATTTGATCGAACTTGACGTGCTTTTTTCGCTCTTGACGTTGGATGCTTCCAGGTGGACGATTGTGCTTTGGTTTCGACATCATAACCGTACACCCATGTTTCATAACCAGTTATGACCTTTCAAGCAAACTTGGATCGTCGTTGACGTCATTTACCAGGTCTTGAGCGATGTTCATGCGATTGTTTTTTTGGTCAAAGTTCAGCAGTTTCAGCAAAAATCGCCGAGCTCATAAAAACACGTTCAACCTTAGCAACTACCACAGACAAAGTAAACAGTGAATACAGCTGAAAATTGCATCATACCTTAGGGGAATGTATACCAACACAATAAAAAAAAATGTTGACCTTCGAACTCTCCAGTACCGCGAAATTTGAAAATTCCGGGTACTTTTTGAACACACCTCGTATGACATAAGGTTATAAATAAAGTTTTTTTTTCGATTCTGATAAATTTGAAAATAAACGTTTTCAAGATGATGAACCTATTCAACCCCTCTTATTTAAAATTTTTAAACGGTCTATTTTAAAGCCCACGGTGGAAACGGAATTTGTGCTGCAAAATAAAGCAACGTCCAAACGACATATTTAGAAAAATTTGTGCTGAAACAGTTGGACCTTTTTTCTTTAAATTTGGTACTTAACACTTAATTATTATTCTCGTGGAAGGATTATACAATTTTTGCTTAAAATCACGTAGAACTGCTTAATTTCCTTCAATTTTCCTCAAAAATTCCCCTAGCGATTTTTATCTTAATTTGGTTGGTACCATAGGAAAACATATGGCATAAAAGCTTTTTGATAACTAATTTTATTCAAATCATGTACAAAACTACTTTTTAAAGCAATTAAATCTTACAAAAAATATGTTTTTAAAACCTTGAGTCACGAGAGCAACTTTATGCTATCGAATAAGGTTTTTTTTCTCTTTAATTCTAGACACATGTTGAGCAATAAAATGTACCACACAGTATTGTTGTGCAGTTAACAAAAAGTTTGTTTCTACTTAGAAAATGGAACATTTTTTTTACTGTCACGGAAGTGTAAGACATAAAATATATAAATCCTCTGTAATGTACTTTACCATTAAAGATTGTAATCAAAACAAACAGCAGTAGACTCAGATACAGTTATCTAGTAGTATATCTACATTTTGTGTCCTTTCAACTGATTTGTGTTGTCCTGATGGACGATGTAATAGTAACAATAAGTTTAATGAAAGTTATTTTATCTTGTCATAAAGAAAAAAAAATGTCTTATAACTTCCTTCAAATTAAAAACAACACTTTGTTAAGCTAAGAAAAACAAGAAGTTAAATCATTAATCTTGAAAAGTGATTGAATACTTCCGGAACATAATGTCTTATATATTTTTTTCTTTAAATAATATTGTTAACAGCTCAGTTAGTAGTCGTAGTGTTGGGAGTTGTTTAATTTTAATGTAAATTATAATATAATAATATCAAATTTGATATTGTACAATTTGGATTGTTTTTCCAGATAGAAGAAGCAAATTTTGATTGACTGCAAATAAGATTTACATAGTTTTCAGAAGACAACAAAATAAATGGAAACGTATAATAATAATTAATTGCTTTTTATGATAGAGAGCTGTAGAGTCATCATGATAAGTTATTATTTCCAAATCTACACTCCCTTTTTAGTATAAATCCGAGGTTTATAGATTAACTAAGGAGACATATTTTAGACGGATTGTCATAATGTTCTTAATCTAAACAACTAATTATCTTTAGGAGACAGATTTTCTTTTGAAAGAACAATAATGATGATTGAGTGAGAAAAATTCAAAATTATATAAATTGAATTGACTTTAAGTATTCTAGACGATAAAAACTGAACAATTTTAATCAACATTATATTTAATACAAAAAAATAGTCTAGGATGCGGCCCACACTGATAACTTCCCATCCTGTCTGTCGATTTGTCTTGCTTAAAATTTTGTCTATATGTATCAATTTTTACCAAATTTGCGTACTTTTTTTTGTAGATTTTATTTTATTGAATATCGAAAACAATATTTTCTTTAAAATGAAATAAGTTTGAAGCCAATATTTTTAATTTTTGAAAAGCTATTTGAGTCGAAAGTAAATTTTTACCAAGTTTTAGTAGGTATTGTTTTTTTTAGGTTTTTATTTTTTGTAAAAAAAAACTGTCAATTCGATTTTTCTCAAAATTTTATCGAATGTTGAAAACAATATTTCTTATAAGGTAAAATTAGTTTGAAGCCAATGTCATAAATTTTTGAAAAGATATTTGAGTCGAAAATCAATTTTTACCAACTTTTGTTATTTTTTTAGGTTTTTAATTGTTTGTACAAAAGCTGTCAATCCGATTTTTCTCAAAATTTTACTGAATGTTGACAATAATATTTTTTGAAAGATAAAAGTAGTTTAAAGCCAATATCTCAAAGTTTTGAAAAAATATTTGAGTCGAAAATCAATCTTTACCAACTTTTATATATTTTTTTTTAGGTTTTTATTTTTTGTAAAAAACTGTCAATTAGATTTTTCTCAAAATTTTTCCTAATGTTGAAAACAATATTTCTTATAAGGTAAAATTAGTTAGAAGCCATTATCTCAAAGTTTTGAAAAGATATTTGAGTCGAAAATCAATTTTTACCAACTTTTATTAATTTTGTTTTAATTTTTTTATTTTTTGTGGAAAAACTGTCAATTCGATTTTTCTCAACATTTTTCAAAATGTTGAAAACAATATTTCTTATAAGATAAAATAAGTTTGAAGCCTTTATCTCAAGTTTTTTAAAAAGATATTTGAGTCGAAATTCAATTTTTACCAACTTTGAGTAATGTTTTTTTTTAGGTTTTTCTTTTTTATAAAAAAAACTGTCAAATAGATTTTTCTCAAAATTTTATCAGATGTCAAAAACATTATTTTCGTTGCAAAAAATTGTTTTGGAGATGAAATCATATTTTAGTCGTAAAATTTGCGAGGTGACAAATTTTTTTTTCAGTTTTTTTTTGATTTATAAAAAAAACCGTTGATTGCATTTTTCCCCAAAAATATACCTGTTTTGTATTACGTTACAATATATAATATAAAATTTTATTCAAGTCTCTAGCGTCATTGGTTCGTGAAATATTTAGGGTTACCCAAAATGTTCACCTTTTTTTTAAACTGCTATGGTAAAAAAACCACCCACGCAATTTTCTTGAGAGCCCTTTCTGCATCTTTCTGACTTATTATCTGTGTAACAAAATTTATTTGAAGTCGATATCTCTTCTGGTTCTTGAGCTATGGACGACGCAAAAAACGTCGCGAACGTACGGACGTACGGACATACGGACGTACGGACGTACGAACGTACGTACACACGCACGCACATACAGCTTTCTAAAAATCTTTTATTTCGACTCTAGGGACCTTGAAACGTCGAGAAATGTCAAAATTTTCAATTTGACAAATCGGACCCACTACAATAACTTCCTATGGGAAGTCAAAAATTGAAAAAAAAAAAAACAAAAAAAGATATTACTTCGAAAATAATGTTTTGCATCAAGAAATTACGTTTTCGACACTTTTTTTGAGAAAAATCGATAGTGCAAAAAATAAAACCTAAAAAAACTAATAAATAATTGGTTTCGACTAAAGAATCTTGAGAATAAAGAAAACTATAACTACAACTTTTAATAACTACAAACTTTTTTGTATCTTGCATAAAATGTAGTTACGAGTATTAATATTTTGTAAAACTTTTAAAAATTACGACATAGGGAGACCAATGGAAAGTTATCAGTATGATTTCAATGCCAACCTCTTTTTAAATAATTCTTTGGTAGCATTTTTATACAAAAGAGTGCCTCAAAATAAAATACACTTTCGCATCTAACACTTCTCGTGCAGTAAATATAGTGTTGAAAAATCAAACAATCTGACAGCTGACAGTTTCTGTTTCAATAATAATAGAAATATACCAGCCCTGATTCATTATATCAAGGTACTCGTATGTATTAAATATTTCCACAACTGTTCAGAAATAATTGAAATTCAGAAAAAAATAATTCATAAAAAAACAAGCTGTCAATATTCATAAAAGTAGTAATTGAAGCCTTATATTTTTAAAATTTGTCTCTTTTGCGATGCTTTCTTTTAAATGTCTCTAAACTGTCAATAGTCAAATTTTTCTTTTGTTGAAAGTTGTCAACATTTTACTGTACAAATGTTTTAAATTCAAAACTTAAGCTAAATTGTTGGACACAAAAGCGTTTGCTTCAATTTTTCCCACTTTCATCCATTTATTGCTTCGATTATTATTTTCAAACCCATTTTTTCGTAATCACGTAAAAGCCATCGACATGTGTCATTTTCAAATGCACATATCGTAAAAGAAAAAACATACTTCAGTGGACTTCAACTGTCATTATTTTTGTGCGTCCTGAAATTGCTCGCATTGTCAATGGATTTAAAAAACATAAAACCAGATTTAGTTTTACTGACAAAATCAGACACTAAAAAATGAACATGAATTCTGAGAAAATTAAGTTTTCCATATAAATGTAGTTATGATGCAAGCTGCATTCGAGTATCGATACGATGTTCAATGACATCAACATTTTAAAGGCAACAAGTTCAAACATATAAGAGACTGCTAACTTTTCGTTTCTTCCTTCTTCGTATTGGACTTACTCTATATTTATATCCTTGACAAAAGTAACTTCCTGACAAAATATTGAAAGTGAACGTATTGTACATATGTACATATATTACATATGGTACAGTAACATAGTTCCTTCTACTCTATACGAGTATGTTTATGATTGTGAAATGTAAGGCAATATGTATTATGAGTTTCTTTTTCCGCTTCCGTTGAGAAAAATGTCATACAGGAAGCTTGGTCCTTTGCTGGCGGTGGTCGCTCGTCTTTTATGTACGTATGACCACACATATAAAAAAAAGTAGAAAATTCTCTTAAAATGTAGCTTATACACACAATGGATGTCTTTTATTATTTATATTTCTTTTTTGAAAGAAAATTCATTATTTTCACTGTCTTTCACTTATATGAGCTTTAGTTACATATTATATACTCTCAGAACCTCACAGAGTACTACATATTATATAGCATTTATATGAATGTTGAAAAATATGTGACATACATAAAATGGAATAAACTTATATTATATGATATGGATAAAGCTTTAAAAATTTGTAAACAAGAATCTTTTTATGTTGCTATATTACTGCTGATGATGTTAAGCGATGAACATATAGCAACTCGTAAGGATTTGTTGTTTTCGCATAGCTCTTATTCTTTGGAAAATTAATCATTTTTTTCTGAGAATTTGAGCGTTTTTACAGAAATAAAAGGTTTTTATGAGGAAAAAAATGTCTTTCATCTTTTTTGTTTGCTTTTTTTTGGTGTTGTGTTTTGTTTTTAATATTAGAATAACTTTAGATATATGCATCTTTTAACCATTTTAAAGTACGTAATAAATACGATATTTTAATAAGAATATTTAAGGTTTAGTTCGGATTTTGTTTTTCTGTGTTGGTTGAATTTGGACTCCATGAAAAGGTTTGAATAAAATTTGAATACTTAACGACTGAAAAAAAGAGAGCATGAGAAGCGAGCGATCGAGGAGATAGAGGGATGTCACAACAGGAATGAGGTTCGTAAATTTTACCTAAAGGTAAAAAAAAACCTCACAAGGGTACCAGCCACGAACCGAAGCCTGTAAGGACGATCAGGAGAACATCGTAGTAGAACCGCAGTCTATTTTGGGAATATGGAAAGACCACTTCTCCAAATTATACATATAACGGCGATAACGAACCGAATTTCGCTGTAAGGGAGATAGAACCACCCAACCTAGGCGACGAAGATTAACAATTTCGCCTACCCGACCTCGACGAAGTGAAGATAGCTACATATATATATCTAAACTGAAGTCAAACAAAGCTGCTGGAACTGACGGCATCGCTGCCGAACTATTTAAAGCAGCAGGCGATGACTTGGTAGGAAGCATGCACCAACTCATCTGCAAAATATGGTCGGAAGAAAGCATGCCCGATGAGTGGAATTTCAGCATAGCTTGTCCGATACATAAAAAAGGAGACCTTCTAAATTGCGCCAACTACAGAGGCATCAGTCTCCTAAACATTGCATAATTATAAGATCCTCTCTGCCGTATTATGTGAACGCTGAAGCCGTTCGTCAACAACCTGATAGGTCCTTATCAGTGAAGCTTCAGACCAGGAAAGTCCACTACCGACCAAATATTCACACTATGGCAGATCTTGGAAAAAAACCCAGGAACTTCAAATCGATACCCACCATATCTTTATCGATTTTAAAGCCGCGTATGACAGCATTTATAGGGAAGCGCTCTACAGAGCAATGTCTAGTTTTGGCATCCCTGTCAAACTTATCCGTTTGTGCAGAATGACGATGGAGAATGCACGCTGCTCCATCAAGATCGGAAAAGATCTCACCGATGCATTTGATGTCAAAAAAGGTTTTAGACAAGGCGATGCACTGTCATGCGACTTCTTCAACATCGTTCTGGAAAGAATTGTGCAAAACTCAACCGTCAACACTAGAGGCACAATCTTCCAAAGGTCCATCCAATTACTCGGATACGCAGATGATATTGACATAATTGGAAGATCAAAGCGTGATGTCAGTGGAGCGTTTTTGAGCATTGCGACGGAAGCGAAGAAGATGGGTTTAGTGGTCAATGAGGGCAAGACCAAGTATATAAATAAAATAAATTGGGTGGCGCAACAGTCCGTTGAGAACTAGCGCCTAGTGACTTACAACTCTCAACCATTCCTGTGTGCGAGTACTGTTGTCAGGGATGGAAGGGACCTACTGTTTTAAGCCGAATCCGAACGGCAAATTTGAGAAAGCACTTTTCATGACAAGAATTACTCTTGGAGAATTTGTCAATTCCTCGCAAGAGGCAGTACCCGTGAAAATAACTTTAGATGGCATAGGCAGGGATCGAACCCAAGACCTCTGGCATGACAGTCCAACGCACTAACCATCATGCCACGGGTACTACAGACCAAGTATATGCTGTCATCAAAAAAGGACATTGAACAACGACATGGACAACAACCATGGACAGCTATAACTTCGAGGTAGTTGAGGACTTTGTCTACCTAGGCACCGGTATAAACACAGACAACGACACAAGCGATGAAATCAAACGAAGAATAACTCTTGCAAATCGCTGCTTCTTTGGACCTAGAAGGCAATTGAGTAGTAAAGTCCTCTCTCGAGCATCACTAAAATCACCATCTATAAGACACTCATAATCCCGGTTATCATTTATGGCGCTGAGGCCTGGACCCTGTCAAAGAAAGATGAAACCGTCTTAGGATGCTTTGAGAGAAAAATTCTTCGGGTGATTTTTGGTCCCGTATTATGCATAAGATAGATAATGGAGGAGAAGATATAACGACGAACTGTACGGGCTGTACTGTACAGTGACACTGACCTAGTTAACAGAATTAAAGTCAAACGGCTTAGATGGCTAAGTCATGTAGAGTGGATGGACATCAACGTTTCAGCCCGGAAGGTCTTCGAATCCAATCCCGAGGACGGCTTAGTAGAGAAAGACCGCGACTCAGGTGGCGTCCGAAACTGGAGACAGCTAGCTAGGGACCGAGCTGGCTGGAGACGCATATTGGTTGGGGCCCAGGTCCGCCACGGACTGTAGCGAAACCTTAAGTAAGTAAGTACTTAACGACTGGAAAGTACTAACATATGTATATAGCTTACCTAAAGGCACTTAAATGACTAAGATATTTTCAGTGCAAGATTGATTGCATTAATATTATTAAATAATCCCTCGAGTTTTTTTTTTGAAAAATTTACATTCATATAGCCTTTCAATTTTTTTTTCAATCGATAACTATGTCAACTGTTTTCCTGTCCGATTGATTTTCGGGTAATTTCAGAATTTTTAGGTTCTCTAGAATTGGTTATTTACATGCAACGATTTGAGTTCATTTTAATTTACATAGTACATCAAGAAAATGCCAAAAACCTATGAGTCAGATGACTTCCAAAAGATGAATACAAAGCAAATATTGGTTATTTTGTTGTACATTTTTTATAGTTCGAAAAATTTTGTTCAATTTTGTATTATTATTGATATTTTCTTTTACAAAAACTAAAAAAGAAGCTGGGATATGGACCACACTTATAACTTCCCATTTTTGCCCATCTCTCGATATTTCTTGAAGTTTTACATATTGTTGGTTATGATAAGATAAGTTTTTTTAATTTTTTCCCGACATTTTGAGTCGAAAATCAATTATTATCAATTTTAGCAGCAATGTTTTGATTTCGTATAAAAAAATACTGATGAAGAGAAAGAACATTGTCTTACGTTAACAATAAAATTTTGCATAGAATGAAATAATTTTAAAGTACCTTCATCTATTCTCGAAATATTCGAGTCGAAAATCAATTTTTACTAACTTTTAGTAATGGTTTTTTTGTAGGTTCAATTTTTTGTAAAAAAATTGTTAATTTTTATTTTTCTCAAAATTTCACCAGATGTCAAAAACATTATGTTTGGTCACATACAATTGTTTATGGAGGTAATATCATTTTTGGTTCGTCAAATATTCGAAGTGGCAAATATTTTGTTCAGTTTTTTTTTTATTTAAAAAAAAAAAGTAATTGATCTTTTCAAGTTTATACAAATTTGGTATCACGTCACATTATATTTAATTGTGGAGTTATTAGAGTTATTGGTTCGTGAGATATTTTGGGTCAGCAAAACGAAACTCTTTTTGTTTAAATTGTTATGGGAAATTTTGTTGAAAGACCTTTTTGCATCTTTCGATGTAATTATCTGTTAAACAAAATTTATTTGAAGTCGATATCTCAACTGGTTTTTGACATATGGACGATGAAAAATGGTATTCCAAACGTGCGTACAAACGCACTCACATTCATCCCTTTAAAAATCTATGATTTAGATTCTATGGACCTTGAAACGTCGAGAAATGTCAAATTCTATTCGACCAATCGGAACGATTAAAATCACTTCCTATGAGAAGTTAATAAGAGACTTGGATATTACCCACACTTCCCCAGTTTATCAATATTTCTAAAAGTTTTACAAAATAAGAAATTCGTAAGACACAAAGTTTGAAGTTGATATATTTCTTTGTTATCAAGATACTTGAGTCGAAACCCATTTTTTTATTTGTACAAAAACTAATTTTTAGTACTGTTTTTGGAAAGTTTTCTTATACAAAAATGCAGATCGGATTTTTTTTTAGAAAAATAACCCTGTTAAAAACAAAATGTTGTGTATAATAAAATAGTTTTAAAGAAATTTATTCTCGAAATATTGGAGAAGAAAATCAGATCTTACCATTTGTGTGTACTATTTTTTTGTAGATTTTAATTTCTTATAAATAAAACTGTCAATTAAATTTGTTAAAATGGTTTCTTCATTCAAATGTTAAAAACAATGTTTTTTAAAAGACACAATTAATTTAAACCCCGTATTTTTAAATGATGCCAACATATTCCTGTTGAAAATCAAATTTTCACAATTTTTAGTAGTATACTTTAAAGGTTCTTAAATTTTGCAAAAAAACTGTCACTTTGATTTTTCTAAAAATGTTGGCTGATGTCAAAAACCTTATTATTCGATGCATACAATTATTTTGGAGGTAATTTCTTTTTTGGTTCGGAAAGTATTCGAGGTGAAAATTATTTCTTTTCTGTGTTTTGATTAAAAAAAAACATTAATTGATTTATTTTAAGTTGATACTAAATTGGTTTGACGTAACGTTGAACAAAAATTGCATAAAATAAAATGTGGTGAATCGACTTTAAAATAATGCAAATATCTCACGAAATCAAAAAACTGAAAAAAAAATATCTTACGAACGATAAGTTAAATAAAGAAAATACTTCAGAACAATTATGTGCGTCAAATAAAGTAATGTTCTTGACATCCAAATTTGCATAAAAACCCAATAGACAGTTTTTTTTGAAAACCAAGTGGATGGAAAGCTGCATTTGTCCAGCTTGTCCCTAAAAAAGGTGAATCCCCCTCCACCTCAAGGTCATGGAAATGCTGATCAATTTTCAGCTTTGGAAATATCTTGAAGAACGGAAGCTTCCTATAATGACCGGCAGTATGGCTTTCGTTGCAATAGGTACACTGGTTTTGTTTAGGTTTTCTCCGACGATGCAAGAAGTTTTTTACCACCCCTTCTGATCTGGCTATACCTAATTTACAAAGGTCTTATTCGTCCAAAATTCGAGTATAACTTTCATATTTGGGGTGGTGCCCCAATAACGTCTTCTGGATAGAATTGAAAAAAGAGCTCTAAAAATGATAGGAGATCGTTCTCTTACCGAGACATTTGCTTCCCTTGAACACCGCCGCAAGGTCTCATGTCTGTCATTGTTTTATCGTTATTTTTATGAACCATGCTCTAGTGAAATAGCATTAATCCCCTAAAGCTAGGAATCCCCATCAGTTTACCCTTGAACCCAATTTACAGAGTTTCTTCTTTAGCCGCACTACACGAATGTGGAATGCTTTACCAGGCTCAATATTTCCCACTCATTACAATGTGCAGACATTCAAACCCAATGTGCACTGGTTTCTCCTTTCTAATCCTATCCTCCTTTCTTAACTGCTCGCACTGTGTTTAATCATTATAAGGGTATTCTTAACCCCTTTAGTCCTTTAGTGCGCGTACAATATTTAAAAAAAAAAACATTTAAAGCTAACAAAAATGTAAAAATTATTTCAGCTCCTTGCTAAAGGAGAAAGAAAGTAACTTAAAAATTATCTCATGCTATACAATTTTTTTTAACTTTTCATATTATTATAAAACCCCAACTTATCCTTTTTGTTTAAAAAAAAAAATAAAAATTAAAAACAAATTATTTTCGACTTAAATATCTTATGTAAAAAGATAGATATTGACTTCAATCTTACTACATATCTCATGATAATGTCGTTGTTTGGTTAAATTTTTGAAAAATTCAATTGGCAGTTTTTCAAAAAAGATTTATCAATTAAGAAATTGGTTTAACGTACCGAAAAGCGAAAAAAATGTCTTTTAAAGTTCTGTAAATGAAAATATCTGCCTTAGTAAAAAAAAACATATAACTTGAACATTTTAAAAGAAAGCTATTTCTTTCAGGATTATCTTCCAACACGATGTAATTTCAAGTACGTACGAAGAACTGTATAGTTTATTTAATAGAAACGTTTTTTGAAACTGAACAATCTTCTAAATTTTAAAATGGTTTTTTTCCATACGGGTACAAAACATGTCATTTTAAAATTTAAAAGCCTGTTAAATGTATGTTAAACTAAACGCGCGCCGGTTTAAAAAAATGACTTAGAAAGTTTGAAACTTTACACAAAGATCTCATAATCTATTCGTGATAATATTTTGTGTCTATCGTTTTGCTTAAATCTTTTAATAGTTTTATTCTCTAAAAACAAAAAAATAACTTTGGAATTATTGAAGTGGTTTCTAATGAAAATAACTCAACCACAATCAATTATTCAATAACCAAAAAAAAAGTTTATGAAAATCAAGCCCTTAATATCTCAAACTTTGCCAATTAATTTGTCTTTCTTAACCAACTTCATATTTATAAAATCCATATTTGCTTATCTCTCAAAGTCCCTATTTTTTAAATCCCTAGAGCCACAGTTCTTGAGTCCAACGCTCGACTGACTTTATTATTTCACCCTTGCGTTTATATTTCCACAAGCATTTCCTTTTTTAGTTTATTATATTAAATCGATAAAATTCTATCTCCCCCTCAACATTATTTTCTTTTTCTTCTAAAATCACTAAACCAACAACATAATAATCCTTGTTTTACCAAAAGACGAATTATTATTTATTTATTTAATTTCAAAACGGTACAATACATATCCATCAGTTACTCCCTCTTCTCCTCTGACTCTGAAGTTCATTTCAATTCGTTTTTTGTCATTCTCCGTCAAGCCATACGAAACACAGAGTCGTCGAGTCAGAGATACTTTCTTCATCCGAGTTTAATCATTCTCTTCAATTAGCAAATTGTTTATAATTAAGCACGCATTTACGTGTTTTAATCACCAACAAGTTGGAACTTTTTTGTTTTTGGGTTTGTGATATGGGGGGGGGGGGAGAGGGGTGTGTATTTCTATTCACGTTCATAAAATATAAAAATCAAGGAAGTTTTCAACATTGTGGGCTTATGTATATACATATACCATCGAAGACACAGCTGCAGGTCTGGCCATCATGAAAAGTGATATACTTTGGCTGCCATTAATCTTCATTATATTCAGATCCATCTTTCAGCAGTTTGATAGTAACTGAAGAGTGATGAAGTGGGCGTGGGAGGTGGGCGGTGTTCTGTATCTCTACAGCAAAAAAACATTGTTCAGAGCGAACAATCACAACCGACAACCATAATGTTAGTTGAGTATTTCATTATCATTCTGGGTTTTTCGTTCTCGGTTAGGTAGATGGGTAAATTCTGATCTTAAGAGAAAGAGGATGAGAAATCTGAAAGGAAGAAAAGTTTATTATAATGGTAAAAAGGTTTATTAGAAACGATATAGAAAGCAGATAAATTATTCGTACAATATTTTCCCACACTAAGCACTTCCTGTTCCGATCTATAGTTGAAGTCGATTGTGATTCTTTGTGTCACCACAATTGTGAAATAAAGTTTTGTACTCGTATGTTACAAAAGATACAAAAAAACACAAGACTATAATTGAAATAAAGTGCTGAATTGGTAGAACTTCTGCAGATGAGTCTAATAAGCATCATTGCTATCGAGGGATGAAGGATCTTGACGTGCTTCGTCGTCGTCGTCGTCATCCTCATTTATCGTCTATGGGTCGTATCCTTGTGGATGTTGAATAAATACTCCTTTTCATTTTAAGAGGTTTTGTATACATATTTTCTGCTGCCTTTATTAACTGGTGTGGTATCGGAAGAGCACGTTTTTATTCTTGATAATTTTATCGATGACATCTTCTTCTTATTAGTGAAGAGTTGAGAGGATACAAATCTTGAGTGAAATTTCTTATAAATTTTTTTTTATAGATACCTACAGACAGAGAGGGTATACAAAAAAACACCTTAACTTTCTTCGAAAACACGGAATTGCCTTTAGTTTCTTCTCTTTTGTCAAATTATTTATTTGAAAAATTTATTAATTCATTTTTGAAAATGTCACTCAAGATGTTCATCTTCATAATGATGGTTAGATTATTATTTGAAGATGCTGAAATGTTGATGTTATCACTAAGTTTACAAAATGAAAACGGCGAGTATTATCAATTGACCTAGATAACTGGAGTCCTTATATTTTTAAGGTTTTATTCAAATTTAAACGTGTTCATAATACATGCATACATACTATGTACAGTACATCCATATACATACATAGTATAAAGAAATATTTTATCACATTAAATAAAAGTTTTAACTGATAGGCGTCACGAAATTACAGTCGTGACTCAATGACAGTTTAAGAAAACAAACAAAATTTAACCTATCAGTCGTCATGAAATTACAGTCTAAATCAGTACCCGTGTTTTGTTGGAAAATCTATCCATAGTATAGTAGGATTTTACACGAATAACAAAAACAATATCCATAGTATGAATAACACCGATAAAAGTTAGAGTAGAATCTTACTATGGATGGGTTTGTGAGGGTGTTTTAAATTTTCTCACCTGGGGTATGCTCACGGTGTCCAGGGTTAGTTAAATAAAACACCGAAATTTAACATCAATAGGTCTTTGTCTTTATTTGTAATTAACTTTATGTTATTTTGAATTTATTTCATGTAGTCGGTTAACATTCTTTTTTTTTGTTTAATTCTGATTTTCGTAATAATTCTTCTCATCCCAATCTCAGCTTGCGCCACGGGTCCGATGTAGTCTACGCGATAGGTGTCGGTCAGCAGGCGGCGCGGGGCACGTCTCTTCCGTTGATTCGGTCATGACCGGGGCAATCGCCGTTACGCGGATGAATTGCCTCTTATCGTGTGTAAAGCACGGCCGTAACTGGTAAATCACAGCCGAAATTGGTAAATCGCAGCCGAAACTGGTAAATCACAGCCGAAACTGGTAAATCACAGCCGAAACTGGTAAAACACAGCCGAAGCTGGTAAATCAATTAAACTTGAATATTTCACAAGAAGCCCCTTACCTCTGGTGGGGGGAAGCCTCTGTTAATATCCAACTTACTTATCACTGATCCCTGCTTGGCGGCGATCGAAGTCCAACTGGTTTCTGCTCTGTGAGTTCAGGCGTATTTATAATATGCGCGGTCTGGTTCCCTGCTTTCAGGTCTGTTGGTGTTGGTCTATTCTGTTCTACTAGGTAATCTTTTGGTAACAACCTAGTGTGAATTATATCCTTACGAATGACCTTTGCAAATTAATGTCACCGAGTTTTGGCCAAGTTAAACAGAGTGTGAACTCAATGCTCGGTGTAGTGACCGAACGCATGTAATTTGATCGTGTTTTCGTTGAAGATTTGTAATGCGTCATTACAGGTTTTTGACATTTATACGAGTCTCGAATGGATCTTATGTGATTTCGTTCTCAAATGTTAGTACGATTGATATTGCATTTGTATCTCGATGGCTGTGTTCGTTGAGTAGTTGTGCATTTGGAATCATGTGTGTTTTCCATTGGGGAAAAAATCAATCTATTACTGTTGATATTATTTAGTTTTGTTAGTGAAAATTGACTAACTGGTCTTATTTTGCAAGAGAAAACAATAGCAAAGATATTTATGTTTTGCTATGTTTCCACCAAAGGTTTATCTCAGTTTAGATAAGTCTTTTTGGTGTTTCCACCGCACAAGAAGATTTAAAAGTGATTAAGTTTGACAGCACTTTCTGAAATGCAAATGGTGTTTCGATGTTTCTTATGAAGTGCAAGTGAGATAGTTTGATTCGTGTTAAACAACTGGGCCCTTATTATGAAATACGAAACGAACGGCAGAAAAAACGAAACCCAGAAAAACGAAACTCATGGCGTAGAGCGATTATGAGAGACGAGAATGGAATCAAGAAAATGTTGCCAGCCAAAAATGAAAAATGGTATTTTTTGGATTACTTTCCACGAAAACTACCATCAGGTCTATTTGTTTAGCATTCGTTGTAGGCCTTAATATTAGAAATATGTTATTTTTATGTTTTTCACCATTATATTTAATATTTAACTTACATTTTTTCTCCCTCATCAAAATGAAAACCAAACCAAAAAAAAAAAACAAACCAAAACACAATAATGTTTGACACTTGACAGTAACCCGCCAAAACAAAAGCTGAACGAGTGCTTAAAGGCACTCGTAAATAAAAATACGAGTATCGTTTTTTTTACGATTCTCGTTTCTCGTAATCGCAATTTTACAAATACGCACTTCTGCAATCGTTTTTCGTAATCGCAATTTCACAAATACTCCGTATTAAAAACGATTATAGTTTTTCATAATAACCTCCCTGAATAGTTCAGCACCATGTAGGAATATGATACCTACTCCATGTGCAATTTTTTTTTATTTGATTAAAACAAAACTATATTTTTTGTACACAAACATGCAAATAAAAAGACCATAACGCATTATCTGTAAAACCAACTCCTCCACACACGTTTTTCTTCACAATTTTTCACTCGACTCCAATCCTTGACCGGAATCGAGGCGAATCAAGCTCATTTCAACTTGATTCAGGTATATAAGGAATTAAGGCGAGCTTCAAGCTCGCTTCAACACCGCATGTTAATTTAGTAGTCTACGAACAAACCCCCTTCTTGAAGTTTTTATTTTATGTCAAAATGTTTGGTTAAAACTTTGAAATCGACTTTCACATTACACAGACGTATTTTCTTGATTTTGATAGTCAACTATCAAAAATCAGCTTACACAATTTCACCCCTCTGGTCTGAATTTCACTATTTTTTTTTTCGAATTTTTTGATGAGTTATTCTGGCAAATATTCAGTTGTATCAACTTTCAAATATAAAAACCGGACTACTGCGGATCGTTTTGTTGGCAATTTCTCACATTACTATATATGTATGTAATACGAAAAAAACGCACTTAGTGTAGTGACTAGACTAGAATCAAAGATAGCGTTAATGCCACTAAAGTATCATTTTAGGAATGTATACGTTCTTAAATAACAGTTCGACACAGTAAACGCCATCAAACTATAAATTGATAACATTAGTTCATTTTAGGAAAAGCACTAAACTGTGATTTACTTCCGTCACTAAATTTGAAAATGCTATGGAGCGATTAATTGACGTCATTAATTGACATTATGAAACAATAGTCAAAATTTGAGTCATTCATTGACGTCATTAATTTACAGTACCGAAAATTGGTTCCAACCTAAAAAAGAAAAAGCTAATAACTAACAATGCATTCTAAAAAAAGACGTCACTTAATCACGATCTTAGTCGTCACTTAAAAAGAATGTGAGGAGATAACAGTAAATAACAGTTTGAAATTAAATACTTAGGTACATTATGAAACGGCAGTTGCCTTATCAAAATCAAAGATATCTGACAGCATTGGATAAAAATCTGAGATAGTGCGAATAGGAAGCACTTAACAGTCTACAAAAAGATGATATCGAATTCCAATATCAGACTAATAATGGACGTCATTTATTTGAAGTCTGAGGTAGCAGAATTCACGTCAATTTAATTACAACATGAAAAAAGGGGTTGGGATGCAACCCACTGTTAACTTTCCACTCGTGCCAGTCTTACGATATTTCTAAAAGTTTTATAAAATATTGATAACAACAGTTTGTGTAACATACAAAAGTTTGAAGTCAATAATTGAGTCGAAAACTATTTCTATCAGTTTTAAGTTGTTTTTGTAGGTTTTTGTTTGTTGTAAAAGAAGTTGTTAACTGGATTTTTCTAAAACAAAAAACAACCGAAAGTTAACAACAACAAATTTTAACAGATGAAACAATTAACTTTTATACAGATGAATTAAAAACCGATGACGGGGTTGGTGGAGGAGTGTGCTCCGACGGACTAAATCTATGTTTCCCAATTCGTCTTCCTAATCACTGTAGCGTGTTCAAGGCAGAACTTCTGACCATCAAAGAAGCCCTCGGCTCGGAGAAAAAGTGATATCGACTACCGACATCTTATCAGATAGTCAAGCTGCCATAAAGTCATTGGACTCTGTCTCAATAAACTCACTTACTCATCTCTTGTAGAGTTGGAGGAGTAGTTCAAAATTCACCTTATTTGGGTGGCGGGTCATAGAGAAATTCCAGGAAATTGCACAGCTGATGAACTTGCAAAAAAATGGAGCAACTTTACCTTTGATGGACAAAGCTTGATACCATAAAGAAAGCAAACCATAAATGGTCTAATACAATGAATTGTCTAATTTGGTCAATACTTGATACTAAACGCTCTAAGCAATGAATTCGGTTGGTAGATTGAACATTAGCTCCGTTATAGGAGTCCTTAAAGGACACTGCTTAATGGGTAGGCATGACTTGGAGCTCCTGAAAACGATTTTTGCAGAAGTTGCATGAATGAAGAAGAAGATGAGACAGTGTCTCTCTTTCTATGTTCATGTACTGCCATATTACAAAGACGAATACTCCACTTTGAAGACTTTAACTGCAATTATCCTAGTGATATAAAAAAATCCGACATACATATATTCTCTTAAATGCTTCATAGCTAGCACTAATTGGTTTTACGAAAAAAGGTAGATCTTAAGATCCTTGTGGTATCACAACGTATCAATTATTGGTCTAAGTGTATTGGTCTTCCCGCGAACAGCCCAACCTAACAACTGCATTTTGTATATTATTAAATAAGATTGATTTCAATACAAACATATATAGTATCTGTTTTTGGTACAAGAAATTTTTAAGTCGAAATCCAATTTTTGAAAGTTTGTGAAAGTTTCATGAAAAAAGTGCCAATTGGATTTTTCTATCTAAAAATTATCCTTTGTCAACAACAATGTTTTTGTATAGAATAAATTCATTTTGAAGTTAATGCCTTCCTTATTATTTTCGATATACCAAAGTCGAAAATGATTTTTGTAGATTTTTAGTTTTATAAAAAAAAAAGAGGCTGGGATGCGACCCACACTGATAACTTCCCATCCCGTCTGTCGATTTGTCTTGCTTTAAAGTTTGTCTATATGTATCAATTTTTACCAAATTTGCGTACTATTTTTTGTAGATTTTATTTTTTTATGAAAAAACGGACTGTTGGATTTTTATAAAAAAAATTACTGAATATCGAAACAAATAATAATATCTGTGAAATAAAATAAGTTTGAAGCCAATATTTTTAATTTTTGAAAAGCTATTTGAGTCGAAAGTCAATTTTTACCAAGTTTTAGTATTGTTTTTTTATTTTTAGGTTTTTATTTTTTGTAAAAAAAACTGTCAGTTTGATTTTTCACAAAATTTTATCGAATGTTGAAAACAATATTTCTTTTAAGTTAAAATTAGTTAGAAGCCATTATCTCAAATTTTTAAAAAGATATTTGAGTCGAAAATCAATTTTTACCAACTTTTGTTAAATTTTTTTAGGTTTTTAATTTTTTGTACAAAAGCTGTCAATTCGATTTTTTTCAAAATTTTACTGAATGTTGACAACAATATTTTTTGAAAGATTAAATTAGTTTAAAGCCAATATCTCCAAGTTTTGAAAAGATATTTGAGTCGAAAATCAATTTTTACCACCTTTTATAATTTTTTTTTAGGTTTTTATTTTTTGTAAAAAAAAACTGTCAATTCGATTTTTCTCAACATTTTTTAGAATGTTGAAAACAATATTTCTTATAAGATAAAATAAGCTTGAAGCCTTAATCTCAAGTTTTTGAAAAGATATTTGAGTCGAAATTCAATTTTTACCAACTTTGAGTAATGTTTTTTTTTAAGTTTTTATTTTTTTATAAAAAAAAACTGTCAATTAGATTTTTTCTCAAAATTTTATCAGATGTCAAAAACATTATTCTTCGTTGCACAAAATTGTTTTGGAGATGAAATCATATTTTGGTCGTAAAATTTTCGAGGTGACAAATTTTTTTTTCAGTTTTTTGATTTATAAAAAAAACCGTTAATTGGATTTTTTTCCAAAAATATATTTGTTTTGTATTACGTTACAATATATATTATAAAATTTAATTTAAGTCTCTTGCATCATTGGTTCGTGAGATATTTAGGTTTAACCAAAATTTTCACCTTTTTTTTAAACTGCTATGGTAAAAAAACCACCAACGCAATTTTCTTGAGAGCCCTGTCTGCATCTTTCTGCCTTATTATCTGTATAACAAAATTTATTTGAAGTCGATATCTCTTCTGGTTCTTGAGGTATGGAGGACGAAAAAAACGTCGCGAACGTACAGACGTATACGGACGTACGGACGTATGAACGTACGTACACACGCACGCACAGACATCTTTCTAAAAATCTTTTATATCGACTCTAGGGACCTTGAAACGTCGAGAAATGTCAAAATTTTCAATTTGACAAATCGGACCCATTACAATAACTTCCTATGGGAAGTTAATATCTAATTTATTTTTCTTAAATTAATACAAAATGTTAAGATCAATGTTTGTATTCGATGAAACTAGTTTTAAGCCAATATCTTTAAATTTAGCCAAGAAATTCTAGTCAAATATCAAGGCTTACCAATTTTTAGCAGTATTTCTTTTAAGTGATAGAAAAATACCACTTCGATTTATATAACAATGTTACTAGATGTTAAAAGCGATGCATACAATTATTTTTGTGACAAATACTTTTTTCGATTTATAGAAAATCTGTTAGACCGGCGCGGCGGCGGTATTTCTGCTGGTTTTCGAGATATGGACGAACGTACAGAAATACTGACGTACAGACGTGAAGCGGTACCGAATGTTATACTGACAGACATATAAAACATCGAGAATTGTCAATATGTTTAAACAAATCGGACCGATTACATTTATTTTAAATGGAATGTTAGAAACATACTTTACTTAATTACAGAGTAAAAAATATTAGATAAAATAAATCGAAGTTTTAAATAGAAAACCTTACGGAATGACAGTCTGAGTAATCATAGTCCTTAGGAATAAAAGTTGTACACCAAAAAACACCACGCTTGATAAAAATTGGACAAATCAGACGTCACTGAGATATAAAACGCCACTAAATAAGGGTCTTAGATAAAATACTTCTTTTAATACCAAAATGATTTAGGTCACTAAGTCACACTTTAAAAAGTGAATTTCAGAAAGTGATTTCCTTTTAAGAAACACACTTGTTTCCTGTGGTACGACTTTTAGAACGTTTTTCAGCATTTTTGGTTTCTGTGGCATTGGCAACAACACGAAATGATATAAATGAACTATACGAGCTTTATAATAGCTTTAATAGATTAACTAGGATCTGTTTTAATGCATGGGAAAGATAAATTTTAAAGCATAATTAATAATTATAGGTAAGATGATATTCAGTCC
Organism: Eupeodes latifasciatus; assembly: GCA_920104205.1. Taxonomy (NCBI): domain Eukaryota; kingdom Metazoa; phylum Arthropoda; class Insecta; order Diptera; family Syrphidae; genus Eupeodes; species Eupeodes latifasciatus. The sequence continues at coordinate 161,485,101 of OV049926.1, forward strand.
AAATGTCAAGTCTCAAATCCATTTTCTTTCCAAGAACTCTATCGAAAAAGAAACTTGACAAGCTATTTCAAAAGTAATCCGATAATCAAAAATCACTTTGAATTCTAATCTCCGGAGTTTGTCTTAAATGTCAAAATAGTTCTTCAACGTGTGTGCCCTAATCAAAAATAATCTTGAAATATAACAACTCCGACATCAATCCAAACATAATGTATCCTCGTACTAAACATACCTAAATATAACAAACCACACCTTATAACCAAAGTGTCAAGAGATATCCTCTTTTTATCCATATAACGTTGCTTAGGTACAAATGGACAGTCTAGAAATAAAATGAAAGAAAATATTATCACGTCCACCCTTCTGGTCATGTGTACATATATAAGTTTCCTAAACATGATATATATGGGACGTCGTCGTCGTCGTCGTTGGTTCGGACGAAATATCAAAACTTATTTCCATCCTTAGGGACTCAAACGGAAATTAAACTCTACAATACACTTGAGTTACATATTCGTATAAAGGAATTACTTTAACCACCATCGGTCTTAATTTATAAGGATATGAGTGACAATTTGTGATGACAACGTTTGCCGTTGTTAAAGAAGTCTTCGTCGTCGTTGGTAAGGGCTTGAAAGCATATAGGCTGGTACTTTTATGATAAAATTTCACAACAACAAAGAAGATAAGGGCTTGCTTATTTTTGATTAATTAAAACGCCAGGATTCACCATCAAATAACCAACCCACTCCCTTAGGTCCCATAACACAAAACCACCAATAGTGATAAAGACTACGTTTCTACACAATAAACTTGACCTCGACGAAAAATATAATCTGGATTCTTGGACCCTTGTCTTGTAAGGACGAGCGATGATTGGTATAGTTATGTGGTAGGAGTATAATGATGCAATATATACGAGTACGAAAGAATTCAAATTAATCAAGCGAGGTAATTAGGTATGTAAGTTTTATTCGGCTTGACCCAAAGACAACAAGGTCATTTTTATCTTGTTGGGTTGTTGTTGGTGTTTTATCTAATTTGGGGATTAATAAATATTCAATCCAGAGGCAGAGACATATTCATTCATTGGTATGCATGATGGGGTTTTAGTCAAACAAATTTTCTTCCTTTTTGGCATTACTCGTATACGAATAAACACAAGGAATTATAATATGGACGAATTAATAGATGTATTGATTAAGAAAATTGTGTGATTAGATTTCAAGGACATAATAATTATTTTTGCTGAAATAATAAATATTACAACGGAACCGTTATAAATGGTTATTTCTTAGGTTATTTTAATGTAAATGAATACAATCGACTGATAAACGATGTCCAATTCCTTACATCAAGAACCAAACGATAAAAATCAAATATAATTATTGTGATTGATAAAATTCCATTTGTTTACATTTTTATGTTTTTTCCTATAAAAGAATTCTTCGCAATAATTTCCCTATTTGTTATAGTTTCAAAAGAAATTACAAAGAGCTTATACCTAGTTAGTTTGATTGAAGATAGCAACGCTTTTTTTCGACTTTCTATAAAATAATGATTTGTTATCCTTAAAGACCCTTCTTACAGGTTGACACTTGACATGAGTCAATATCCTCCTTCCTTTTCTAGGCTCCTTAAATAAATTCTATTTTTCCTTGATTGGTTATTTTCTTTTAAGTAAAATTTCTTATTTCTAGGAACTCTTAAAAAGACATCAATAAATTTTTAATATTTTTTCTCTTTGCTCTGAATCATAAACTTTTTCGGTATTTTTTCTTATCGGAAGCATCTGTCCCAGACACAAATTCTGTTTAACAAATTTTACCAACATTTATTACATTAAGGATGCTAAATCATGTGAAAAAGGAAATTATTGAGATTTCTAAAAGTAATGACGAAGATGGTGCTCCTTCCAAAAAGGATCTAGGTCTAGGTATTTTTGTTGTTGTTGTAAGTTGTTGCTTTTTATACATATATTAAATGACATGATACTGTGGTTGATACAAAATATTAGATACATATTTGTTGTTGTCGTTGAAAAGACATATCCTTATCTATATATGTATGAATCTATGTACATACATACATATAAATATTTCAAAGCAGCCGACAAAAGTGTTCAGATGCGTCATCGTTTTATGTTTCCTTTTCGGAAATTTAATACATTCAATTCGCAAAATATATAAATAGGTATCCCATTACTTAACGTAATTCAACAGTATGTTTTGAAGTGTGTATTCAATATTATACCTTCTATAGATACATGTGTATATACATTTTTTTTTATTATTGCTTTCGATTAAATTTCATAAAAAAGAAAATAAATAAATGATTTATGAAGGACAACACAAAAATAGTCGAAAAATGAATTGACATTTATAGTTGTTCTTAGGATTTTAAATTGACATAAAGACTGATAGAAAGTTGTTTTTCTTCATCTTTAAGATTGGATATTTCTTTTATTTCCTATGATAAATGACTTTGATAGATATTAGCGAGATTTTGTATTCAAAGAGATATCGTAAGTTGAAAAATCTATGACTTGCCAAGCTTATTTAATAGAAAAAAGTCACTAGGGGCGACCCATACTGATAAATTATAACTAACATATTTTGTAACTCGCCCGTTTGTGCAGGATGACCATGGAGAATTCACGCTGCTCCATGATAAAGGTTGGAAACAACTTAAAAGAACCTTTCGATGTCAAATAAGGTTTTAGACAAGGTGATGCGCTGTCATGCGATTTTTTTAACATCGTACTTGAAAGAATAGTGCTCAGCTCCCACGTCAACACTATAAGGGCACTATCTTTTAAAATTCTGTCCAATTACTAGCATATGCTGATGACATTGACATAATCGGAAGAACTCAGCGTGATGTCAATGGGGCTTTTGTGAGTATTTAGGCAGAGGCGGCAAAAATGGGTTTAACGGTTAATGAGGGCAAAACAAAGTAAATGCTGTCATCAAGAAAGGACCTACAACCCCGACGTCTTGGTCAAAACGTCACCATCGACAGACGTAACTTTGAGGTAGTCAAGGACTTCGTCTACCTAGGCTCCGCTGTAAATGCAGAAAACAACATCAGCGCTGAGATCAAACGAAGAATAACTCTTGCTAACCGCTGTTTTTTTGGGCTAAGAAAGCAATTGAGTGAAAAAGTCCTCTCTCGAAGGACCAAAGTGTCGCTATATAAGACCCTTATCATCCCCGTCCTGCTATACGGTGCAGTAGCATGAACTATGACAAAAGCGGATGAAAGCACCCTGGGTCGTTTCGAGAGAAAAGTTCTTCGTGTGATCTACGGTCCTGTATGCATAGAAGGGGAGTGGAGGAGAAGATGGAACGACGAGCTGTACGGGCTGTGCAGCGACGTAGTCTTAGCCAGAAGGGTAAAAGTCCAACGACTAAGATGGCTGGGTCACGTAGAGCGCATGGAAACCAATGCTCCGGCCCGGAAAGTCTTCGAATCCACACCCACAGGACAGCGCAGTAGAGGAAGGCCGCGGATCAGGTGGCGCGCACAAGTGGAAAGTGACCTCACCCAACTTGGAGCGCGAAACTGGAGACATCTAGCTAGGGACCGAGATGGAGAAGTTTGTTGGGTGAGGCCCTAGTTCTCACAGGAATGTAGCGCCACCTTAAGTACGAGTATATTTTGTAACATCGAAATTGTTTAATTTAATTTGAAATATTTTAAGTCAAAGGAAACAATTTAAGAAGTACTTTTGTAGTATTTATTTTACTGTTAAATAAACAGTCGAATAAATTCTACTCAAAACTTCTCGACTTTTTTTTTAACAATATTGGGTACAGAATAAAATTAGTATTCGTTGTCAGAACATTTAAACCGAATAACAAATTGCCTACCAATTTTAAGTAGAATAATATTTGTTCAGTTCTTTTAATGTTAACGTTTATGACATCTGGTAAAGTTTTTTTTATAAAAATCGAATTGACAGTTAAACAAAAAACCAACAATCTAAAAATAGTTGGTAAAAAATGATTTTCGAAAGAATATCTTTGCAGCAATTAAATATATTGCTGTCAAACTAATTTTTTATATACAAAATATTTTTTCAACATTCGCTAAAATTTTTAGAAAGATACAGTTTTAATTTTTTTTTTGTATGAAATAGTAAAAAATTACAAAAGAACACTACAAAAAATTGGTAAAAACTAGGGTCTATTCCATTATCTAAATAATAAACGAAGGTCTTGATTTCAAAATTATATTACATGTTGTTGTTAAAATAAGATAATGTTGTTAGAAAAATTTAATCAGTATCGTCGCAGCTAGTCCCTTTTTACGTTCGATATACATAAATTCATAAACAATTTAGAATTTGAGAAATCAAACATTACATAACGATGGTAGAGAAGTCGAAAAAAGTGGGTCCTCCGATTCCATCCGTATGTCTGTCTGTTCTTACCCCTACAGCCCAAACCCTGGGTCGATTGAGTTCAAATTTGGAAATTAAGCTTTTAAGCAGATTCGCGTTTTTAACTTCCCATAGGAAGTTTTTGTAATGGGTCCGATTTGTCAAATTGAAAATTTTGACATTTCTCGACGTTTCAAGGTTCCTAGAGTCGAAATAAAAGATTTTTAGAAAGATGTCTGTGCGTGCGTGTGTACGTACGTTCGTACGTCCGTACGTCCGTACGTTCGCGACGTTTTTTCGTCTTCCATAGCTCAAGAACCAGAAGAGATATCGACTTCAAATAAATTATGTTATACAGATAATAAGGCAGAAAGATGCAGAAAGGGCTCTCAAGAAAATTGCGTGGGTGGTTTTTTTACCATAGCAGTTTAAAAAAAAGGTGAAAAATTTGGTTAAACCCAAATATCTCAGGAACCAATGACGCTAGAGACTTGAATTAAATTTTATATTATATTTTTGGAAAAAAATCCAATTAACGATTTTTTTTATAAATCAAAAAAAACTGAAAAAAAAAAATGTCACCTTGAAAATTTTACGACTAAAATATGATTTCATCTACAAAACAATTTTGTGCAACGAAGAATAATGTTTTTGACATCTGATAAAATTTTGAGAAAAATCTAATTGACAGTTTTTTTTTACAAAAAATAAAAACCTACAAAAAAATTAATAAAAGTTGGTAAAAATTGATTTTCGACTCAAATATCTTTTCAAAAATTTGAGATTATGGTTTCCAATTAATTTTAACTTATAAGAAATATTATTTTTAAAATGAGGAAAAATTTTGAGAAAAATCGAATTGAAGATTTTTTTACAAAAAATAAAAACCTAAAAAAATTAATAAAAGTTGGTAAAAATTGATTTTCGACTCAAATATGTTTTCAAAACTTTGAGATATTGGCTTTAAACTACTTTTATATTTTAAAAAATATTGTTGTCAACATTTAGTAAAATTTTGAGAAAAATCTAATTGACAGTTTTTTTTACAAAAAATAAAAACCTAAAAAAAAACAATACCAAAACTTGGTAAAAATTTACTTTCGAATCAAAAAGCTTTTGAAAAATTAAAAATATTGGCTTCAAACTTTTATAGAAAATATTGTTTTCGATATTCAATAGTTTTTTTTTTATAAAAATCCAACAATCCGTTCTTTCATAAAAAAAATAAAATCAACAAAAAATAGAACGCAAATTTGGTAAAAATTGATGTTCGGTTCTTGATATCTCTCAAATTAGTTTCATTTATCCAATTTGTAAAAATTTAAGAAATGCTACTTAAATTGGTAAAAATTTGTTTTCGACTAATAATCTATTTAATAAAACTAGATTTTCAAACTAAACTATTTCTTTCTATGAAAAATATTGTTGGTAATTTTAAATTTTGTAAGAATAATTCAACTGACAACTTTCTTAACCCAACACGAAAACCTACAAACTTTTAAGCAAGACAAATCGACAAACGGAATAGGAAGTTATCAGTGTGGGTCGCATCCTAGCGTCTTTTTTTTTATAACTTGGCTTCTTTCAATAACAACAAAATATTTGCATATTACTTCAGAAGGAGAACCGATATTTTGTTTTTTATATTTTTCTCAAGAAGTAATGAACCGATTTAAATAATTTATGCACGAGGTCTTATACTGTCTTAATAATATTTTATGATATGATTGTTTTTTTTTTGATTTAAAAATATTACAAAAATATTAGATATGTATTACAAAAGTTAAATATAAAACATAATATTTATAAGCTCTAAATAACTGCATACTAAAAATATTTTTAAACCAAAACTAAAGATTTTCGAAAAAAATTTCATAAATCATGGTTGTTGATTAAATGACATTAAAATTGTGGAAGAAAAACTGATTTTATAAGTAAATTTTCAAATGTATGTACTATTTGTAAACAAAGTCTTTGGATTCAAGAGCAAATTCGTGCGACTCAGACGTGCACTTTATTTATTTATTGCTTTATATTTATAAAAGCTCTTGGCTTTCTGGATACTAAAGGTATAAAGTAAAAATTCAACATTTAGATTTTGAATTGTTTATATGATACATTTATTTTAAAGATAACTAAACTTTTGTCTAACACAAAAAAATATTTTAAGCTGTATTTTTTTTTTGACTTAAAACAAAATCGGTTGACGTTTGTGGTATTGTATTGCTGCAATAAAAAACAAATGCGCGAACTTAGAAACTTACAAAATTTTCTTAAATCTATATATAATAAAAATGAAATGCTGTTCGTTAGTCTCACTAAAACTCGAGAACGGATTTATCTTATCTTAGTCTTGAAATGTTCGTGGAGATCTAGGGAAGGTTTAAAAGGCGAGAAAAAATCGAATAATTTCCGGGAAAACCCTAAAAACAGCCCTTTTCTATTTCCTATACAAACGTTTTCTAGAGTCAATTTGAACTTTATTGCTATTCAATAAAGTTCATATTAAATTATAATCACTCACTGTTATCTAAGCAATTTAGGTGTGTTCCTAACGTCAAAGAGTCAATTTCAAAGTCAAAGTTCAAATTCAATCATATCTATGAAAATAGTCTTCGCGTGCGCTTTGGAGGATCTAATGTCGCGTTCCGAAAACAAACAAAAGTGAATCGCGAACGCGACAAAAAATGTAATAAACTATTAATAGTACTGATTTCCAATTAATTTGGTCGGCTTCACGAAACTTAATTTTACCTAACTTCAGTTGTAACTGTATCAGATTATTTTTTTAAGTTTGATAAATCCTAAGTTTTGTCACAAACAAAAAAATAAATAAAAAAATCATAACACGGAAAAAAGTATTACGATTTACGATATTGTGATACGATCATGGTTACGATATTCTATGAGTGCATCCTTCTATCTTTGTGAGTGACGTTTACCGCTACGTGCGCAAGAACTTTTTTTACTTTTGTGATCCTTTGTGATAGTGACATTCCAAGTAGTGTGCTCTTTTTTTGTTGATATTTTGTGATAGTGACACTTTACTATTGAAGTAATGTTAAGTGAAATTACCATTAAACATGCAAATCACCGAAACACCAATTTACAACAATGGCCAAGATCCTACATGTATGCAAATTAATTGTTTGGGATGAATGCACAATGGCCCATGAGAGGTCACTGGAGGCGCTTGACAGAACATTGAAAGATCTTCGTGACAACCAAAATATTTTTGGTGGAGCCATGATTCTGTTGTTAGGTGATTTTCGTCAGACTCTTCCAGTTATTCCCCGATCAACTGTTGCTGATGAACTAAATGCATGCCTAAAATCATCGAATTTGTGGCAGTACGTAAAGACACTCCAATTAACAACTAACATACGAGTATTTTTGCAACATGATGAAACTGAAAATGTGTTTGCGAAGCAGTTGTTAAATATTGGAAATAATAAAGTTGCAATGGACACCTCGACCGGATTGATCACACTACACACAGATTTCTGTCACATCACAGATTCAAAAGAGGTGCTTATTCAGCGAGTTTTCCCAGATATAGCGCAAAAGTTCAATAACCATAATTGGCTGGGTGTACGAGCAGGGCAGTTGCTTTCCTTCAAATCAGTCGACAATGTTATGAAACAGGATGATGTAGTCAACTATCCCACGGAGTTTTTAAATTCACTGGAATTGCCTGGATTACCACCTCATAATTTGCAGTTCAAAGTAGGATCAGTTGTCATCATGCTGCGTAACATTAATCAACCTCGACTATGCAATGGAACAAGACTGGGTGTGAAAAAGCTGAAGCATAACGTCATTGAGGCAACAATCATAAAAGGAAAATACAAAGGAGAGGATGTCTTGATCCCGCGAATACCGATGATTCCAACGGATTTACCATTCGATTTTAAACGCTTACAATTTCCAGTACGTCTGGCCTTTGCGATGACAATAAATAAATCGCAAAGACAGTCTTTAGAAGTTTGCGGAATCAATTTGGAGTTTCCCTGTTTCGCGCACAATTATACGTCACGTGTTCGCGCGTCGGAAAACCGTCTTCTTTGTTTATTTACGCACCACAAAACAAAACAAAAAATATAGTTTATGAGAAAGTTTTAAATTGATTAACAAACTGTATCATAACAGTGTGTGTCTGTTAATACAAATTTAAACCTTATAAATAGAAAGTATTTCAGGAAAACTCTGTTTTTTTAAGTAAGCAACATGATGTGTCGAAAATAATAATAAAACTTCATGCTTCATTAAAAAAATGCTTTTTTATTCAATACGTTTTGTTTGTTTTAAATTTAATTTATACAAAAGTTTAGGTCTTTTATTTATCGATTGAGGCAGTACGAAGTCTGCCGGGTCAGCTAGTAAATAATAGATTTAGATGCGAAGGATCTTGAAGTATAGAGAATTGTCAAGAAAATGTTAAATATATGAAACATTTTTATTACATTTTGTAATAAGTATAAAAACTAGGATTTCTTAAGATAAAACAAATATATGTTTATATCGTTAAAAATGGAAAACGATGCCAACCAGACTGTTACAACTTCATATCAATTTTATGAAACTTTCCATGACGAAATTCTGATATTAGCGGCTCTACCATATGTCCTTGATAACTCCACTAATTCCATTTTAGAGGTCTTGCATCGACTATTGAGCATTAGCGTCATCTTAATAGGCAAATTAAATAAATTTAAAGGTGTTAACAGTTAATAGGTTCTGGAGTGCCAACTACGATCACCTCTTTGAGAAATGACATAATCAGGAAGCTTTGGACACCAGCCTCCATTTTGAATTACTAAGATCTAATTTCACCGCCAGCCCAAAAAAAAAGCAAAAAATAGTGACACGTGGTAGACGGAGGGACTTTTTAACAATGATTTTTTGATTTTACGAATTACAAATGTGACAATTCATCATATTAGCGTAGCCTGCGAGTTAAAATCGGTCTTTTCACTAAAGATAATTTTTCGATAAAAATCCGAATTATTTTGAGGAGTTTTAAGGACCCAATAAGGGAAGACACGAAATTGCTTTTGATATACTGGCTTAAGTTCTTGTGTTAAATGAACTTTGGAAACCTTATGACCTAATTTTGTATGCAAAATATGGATTAGTTTTGTTTTAGGAATGCCTCAAATCCTTAAGTTTTGTGAACTGTAAAATACTCACCATTTTTTTTAGTGAATTATTTCATTTACAGTAAAAGTGTAGTTTTTACTTGTCAAATGTCAAAAAATGGCAACTTATACAGTGCATCCAAATAGTGTGGGCTAATTAAAATAAACCACTTTATTCAAAAATCCTATATTTTTACAAGATTGCTACCAAAACTACCAATTTTCAAACGAAAATATCTAAAAAATACTGACGAAATATAAATCGAGGTCAGATTCTAAATCAGATTATTAAAAACTTAAAAAAAGTATCGTTCCGTAATTTCTTCGACCTCTATTATGGGAAAACTTTATGTTACGACAAAGTTACAAATAATTTGTCCAGTATATACAAAGAATTAAAGTTGACAGAAAATAATCACCCATCATTTGCATCATTTATATGTATGTATATATAAAATCTTAAACAAAATTCCCCAATTTATGTACGCACGTCCATGTTCATATTTATGTATCAACATTTTTACCATTTTTGTTAACCTAAAAAATAAACTTTCAGTCCCATGGGAAGTTATTTAAGAATATTTCACATTTCAGTTCGTTCTTCTTTCTTGCTTTTAGCGTGCTGAAAAACTTCTATCTAACCTCAGGTTATTATAATCTTTCACACACAAAACACAAAGATACAAATAAGGAAACAAATTTCACATAAAATCATCATGAAAGTTTTTTTTTTTTTTTTTTTTTTTATTACTTGAAAAGAAGAAGAAACAAATTTAAGGAGCAACTTTCTTTTTTTGGACCGGAAAAATAATCCCTTTTAATTTTTTTTTGTAGGTACATTCGTATCTACATTCTTTTCAAAAATCTAAAAAAGAAGTATAAATAAAGTTTATAACTATATCTAACTGTTGAAATCAGCTAAAATAAACTTTATATTTTCAATGCTCTTTTTTTGGTGTTTGATATGCTGAATGATGATGATGATGATGATGAGGGGGAATTTAAGCAAACAAACATATCCTTAAGCTCCTCCGATGGAAAGGGTGGAGTTTGGATTTTGGGGATTTTATTTTTTAACCCGGGTACAAGCTTATTTTTAACTTCCCATTGGAAGTTATTGTAATGGGTCCGATTTGTCAAATTGAAAATTTTGACATTTCTCGCCGTTTCAAGGTCTCTAGAGTCGAAATAAAAGATTTTTAGAAAGATGTCTGTGCGTTCGTCTGTACGTACGTTCGCGACGTTTTTTTTTGTCGTCCATAGCTCAAGAACCAGTAGAGATATCGACTTCAAATACATTTTTTTATACAGATAATAAGGCAGAAAGATGCAGAAAGGGCTCTCAAGAAAATTGCGTGGGTGTTTATTTTTACAATAGCAGTTTAAAAAAAGATGAACATTTTGGTTAACCCTAAATATCTTACGAACAAAAAACGCTAGAGACTTGAATTAAATTTTATATAATATATTGTAACGTGATGTTGCGTTATAATTGAACGCAACAAGTTCTTTTACTTTTGTTATTAATTTTAATTTTTAATAAAGATGATGCATTTTGCATCCACTTGCTCACTTTTGTTTTGTTTATTTATTTGATTTGACAAATGTCACATTCCTTCTACACGAGGATGAGAGAGAGCGGGACGGCCATAGTCCTTCTGACCATGGTTCTCTCTGTCATTTTCGTGAGGAAAAAAATACCAAGTCTCGTTTCAGGTTTAAAAAGAAGGTTGGTTTCCATTCAAGTGAAACCAAACCAGATGGACGGTCTGGTAGATGCATACGGAAAAGTTGCGCGAGAAGTTACTCCAAATGGAGAATGGCCTACGGCCCAACTTAAAATTTTATGAAAATTGTAAACTTATATTTTTTTAGTTAAATTCATTTTGTATATATTTAATTTCTTTTATTTACATTGATAATTTTGTTTGTTTAACGTTGATATTATTAATTATTTGTAAAACTCGTAAACAAATTGTATGGACTGATGGACGGTTAAGTCTCGGGAAACTTAGTCGGGTTTAGTTAACAGATCCCAAATTGTAACTATTTTCTTTTTCTTTCCTTTCGCGCGGTTAGTAAGTCAAAGTTAAAGTTAAGGTAAAGTAAAGGAAAAGATTTTTCTCAATTTTAAGTTTCTTAGTCTTGTTACGATATCGAAGTAGAAAGTGGGGATGGCTGAATGCAGCTCCTGGAATCGACGTGACCTGGAAGTGAATCCAGCGGGCGGCGAATTCCAGGATGACGTGCATTTAGCTGTGAGAAAAGAGCGAGTAAGCGGGATCGCGAGAATTTCATCACAAGTTGAGATCAACAAGCCGATCTCCGATTGGCTGTTGATGATGTGATTGAAATCCGCCACTCCATATTGGCTGAAAGCTAAAATTGGCGGGAGATGAAAAGAAGAGATAGGACAGATCTTGGAATCTGACCGTCAATTCTTACCAAACATTGAAAGTGAGGAGACAGAAAGTTGAGTTGATATCGAAACAAAGTGAACAAAAAAAGATTGAGAAAAATTTAGAAAAGTGAGTTGTGTTGTTAAAGAAAAATTTAAGGAGAAAAGGAAAGGAAAAGAAAGGAAAAATAATACATAACTAGTTGGGGATTCTGGAGTAAAAATTATAAGGAGAGAAAAGATAAGTACAAGTTTTGTTCTGTGATTGAATCGTTTTAATTCTTTTTTTTCGTCCCAATTTTATTTGTGGGAATTAAGACCTTAACGGTCCATTGTCCATACAGTTATTTAATATTGAAAAGATCCTGAGTTTTAGTCCTACTCTTGTAAGGTTTCTCAGGCAGATTTAAATTAATAAATTTATCTAAAAAGGTATCCATTCTGTTCTTTTTTTTTTATTTCTACAGTGGTTTTATCGTTGTGTTGGTATTTCTTCTCGTTGCTCTTTTTAAAGGTTTGCAATTTCCTTTTTATTATTTTCAGAAAAAAATTGCTGGCGCCCTTTTACTTACTTAACGTAAGAACGCCCCTGTGGCAATTTCAATAAAATTATTTCTTTCTGATATCAAAGTGGTATCAACTAAATCGCGAGCAACTTAATCAATCGACCCTTCGATTAATTAAATTGTGTACTGAACCCACCCCCTTACTGAGCTCGTCGTGGTGGCAGCACTTAACTTGCTGCCTGTTGCAATTTTGCCTCTTCGCCGCTGTTATTTGACAGTTCGGCATAATCACATTTCATTACATCTTTCGCGGTTAAATTTATAAAGTGTTTTCGTTTTTCTTTTCGTTTGTTTTATTAATTTCGGTTATAATTTTATATAAATAATTGCTCGTCGGGAAAAATTGCAACAAATTGTCGCCCATAACGTGGGGCCTGTAAAAGAAAAATTTTACTTCGTTGTTTTTGGAAATTTTGGTGCTGTGTCTGTTTTTTTTTTAGATAAGTTTGTGATTTCTTGTCCTTTTGTTTGCAATTGGTACTGCTAATTTTTTTTTTGCTTTCTATACAGGATATTTGTGAAATTAAATCCAGGATATCTGTGAGGATAAACCAAGGAAAAGCGGTGGAAATTCTTCAAAAAATTAACCCAATTTGGTTGGCAGGTGGAAGGTTCAAAATTTTAAAAAGATTCAGTGAGGATAAACTACGGAAAAACTTGTGTGACTGGGAGTGGAAACAGCGGTGGAAATTGTCCAGTTGATTGGAAAGTTTTTCGGTATTAAATTGAGTGAGTGATCTTCTTTTTATTTTGTTTTCTTGTTTTTTTTTTTTAAATTAATTGCCTAAAAATACATTTATACATATATTTCTTTATATATATATATATATATATATATATATATTATATATAATAGTGATAGTTGAGATTTGGGGGTTGATTTTGAAGGTGACCTTCCACATACCTTTATATATTCATTCATATACAATTCAATATTAATTCAATAAGAATTTTTGCGGTTAATAATTTCAAGTCTTTTTATTGTGGGTTCTTTTCTTTTCGTGCGGTATTGAATTTTATTTAATTTTAATATAAATTTTATTGGTGTTACCATAGTAACTTTTATTTCGTTTCTCGAAATTAATTTTAAAATAATTTTTGCTATTAATTCTTTTAGTTTTCGTTAAAATTTATCTGAACATTAATATTTTTTCTTACGTGATCTTTTATTGGTGTGACCATAGTTATTTTTGTTGATTGCTTAAAATTAATGGGAATATTATTATTTCTTTTTTTTCTACTGGTGGTTTTTGGTTATCTTAAAGTTTATTTGAATTGCTATTGGTGTTACCATAGCAACTTTTTTGTTTTCTTAAAATTAATTCCAAAAAATTTTAGCTGGGGTTATCACATTGATTTTCTTTTACTTTTTTTTAAATTCATTTGATACTTTTTCTTTACTGGGGTTACCATATCAACTTTTTTTTTGTTTTTTTTTTTAAATTAATTTTAAAATAATTTTGCTGGTGTTATCGTATTGATTTTCTCTTAGGCTTTCTTAAAATTTATTTGAACTTTTGTTGGGGTGACCATATTGATTTTTTTTTTAAAAAAGTTCTTAATATTAATTTCAATATTACTCTTTTCTGGTGTTACTATATTGTTTTCTTTTTTTACCATATTGTTTTCTTTTTTTTTGCTATTGGAGTTTCTCCTTAAGGTGTTCTTCTTGTTAGTATTGATCGTTCTAAATTTTTTTTTAATTTTGATTGGGCATAGTTGTCATCGTTGGTTGATTCAATTAAAGGGTGTTTTTGTTTTTCAACGGTTTTAAATAAAATTTTGTTGTAGTTTTCTTTTGGATATACTTTTTTGTTAGGATGGATATTAATAGGCTTTCCAAGGAAGAACTTGTTTATGAGTTGCGGGCTAGGGGCCTGAAGGAAGGGTCTAAGGTGGACGAGATGAGGATGACCCTCAGGGCCAGTCGCATGTTGGAACGGACTGGTTCAATTTCTTCGGATAGTCCTCACTATCCATATTCATTTGAAGAGGATTCAAAAGCGGTTAGGGCGAAAATTTTAGAAATTAGGGATTTGCTTCCAAGTGTTTCGAAAAATCCGAAGTCGTCGGATTATCAGAAAGTGTTGACAAAAATCGAGTGGTCGTTAGGTAGGATCTCTAGGGCTAAGGCAGAATCGTCTGATGAGGTTAACGAGGTAGCGGATTTAAGGGGGGAAATTTTACTTTTGATGGCTAAATTGTCCGAGGTAGAGGAGGTGATGGAACCTCCTAAAAATGTTAATGATAATAATAATAATCAATCTAACCAAGCAACAATGTCGACAGCAGATTTGGATGCGCCAGCTGCGTCAGTCGGCCAACGAACGAGCTCTTGTGGGTTCCAAATACAGGGTGATACACCCCGTGACCGGAACCCCGAGCGACCATATAAGTGGAACGTGCAGTTCTCTGGTGAACGGTGTGGTTCATCAGTGAACTCTTTTATTGAAAGAATCGAAGAATTGAGGGAGGCTCGCGGTGTATCTGAGGAAGCAATTTATAGGTCAGCGGTGGATTTATTCACTGGGAAGGCGCTTCTTTGGTTTAGGGCGATTAGGGACACGGCTTCAACATGGAAAGAGTTGGTTAGGGAATTGAAGTTGGAGTTTTTGCCCTCCAACTATGATGATCTCTTGTTGGATGAGGTCAGGCGTCGAACCCAGGGTAAGGAAGAGTCAATAGGCATGTACGTTGCGCTCATGCAGACTCTTTTTAAACGTTTTTCGGAGCCTCTGAGTGAGAATAGGAAGTTGGCTATTCTCATGAAGAATATCGCTCCATTTTACCAGACACAGCTAGGTTTAGCTGACATTAAGTCAGTCAATGATTTGGTGGCCTTGGGCAGAAGGCTGGAAACCATTAGGGCAAATGTCGAGTCTTTCGTTCCTCCACCCTCTTATCGCAACAGGTCGGCTTTGGAGCCGGATGTTGCTTATATCGCCTCGGTATCGGATACTCGAGCTGCGGTTAATCCTGATCCCCCACCCAATAGAAACAATCGTTGTTTTAAGTGTAACAGGGAAGGCCATTTCGCTAATACCTGTTCCGCTCCTAGGCGCTGTTTTGGTTGTGGTAATATAGGGACCACAAGACAAAATTGTAGACGCTGCTCGTCGGGAAACGGGCAACGGACTCTTGGGCCAGCAGGGCAAGAGCGCCGGCGTCAGAGTTAGGAAGGTTGCCTGCTGGCGACCAGTTGGCTTGCAAGGTTAGGTTAGGTTTCACGTTAGATTCAAGTGGTGTAGATAGACGTCCGTTTTTAGGAGTTAATATTTATGGTTTTAGGTTTTTAGGATTACTAGATTCTGGAGCATCGCGAACGATAATTTGTAGGGACGCATGGCGTGTTTTAAAAGATGTAGGATTACAATTAGATAGGTCAAATGTTAGGGAAGTTCATTTAGCAGATGGTGCAAGAATAGGAGTGTTAGGAATAGTTAAAGTACCCATTGTTGTAGAGAGTAGGTCAATTTTGATTGAATGCTTAGTCATTCCCAACCTACCACATGCGTTGATTTTAGGTGCCGATTTTTGGGCATTATCGGGTATAGTCCCGGATTTACGTTCAAACATGTGGAGTTTTTCGAGCCAGGAGATAGTGGCTTCGATAGATACTACGTCTATCACAGAGGAGTCTGAATTAGACGAGGATCAGAAAGGGAAACTAAAGAATTTAGTCGAGAATGCTTTTAAGAATATGCCAGAAGGGTTAGGAGTAACAACAATGGTAGAACATGTCATCAAAACTTCGTCTGAGCCTATTAAGCAAAGGTATTACCCGGTTTCACCGGCAATGCAGGAACATATAGATAGATCACTTCAGGAGATGTTGGAAGAGGACGTGATTGAGAAATCAAACAGTCCATGGGCTTCCCCAATTGTTCTCATTAGGAAAAAAGATGATAGTTTTAGGTTTTGTGTCGACTTTAGGAAGGTTAACCAGGTTACAGAAAGGGATGCGTATCCGTTGCCGATAATTTCGGCTATTTTAGACAAACTTAGGAATGCCAAATTTTTAACATCGTTGGACATTAAGTCCGCTTACTGGCAGGTTCCAATGGCATTGGAATCGCGGAAGTACACTGCCTTTACGGTACCTGGTAGGGGTCTATTTCAATTCAAAAGAATGCCTTTTGGATTACACAATGCGCCTGCAACATGGCAGCGTTTCATCGATAGTGTGTTAGGGCCTGAGTTGGAACCGTTTGTCTTCGTGTATCTGGATGATATCATTATCGTCACAGATACATTTGACAAACACTTAGAGATTTTAAGTGAGGTTCTTAGGAGATTACGAGAGGCGGGGTTGAAAGTAGGCCGCGACAAATGCAATTTTTGTAGACCTTCACTCAAGTTTTTAGGTTATGTAGTCGACAAAAACGGGTTACACGTGGACCCAGAAAAAGTAGATGGTATGATCAAAATTCCTGCACCTAAAAATGTAAAACAAGTTAGGAGTTTCATAGGGACAGTTTCATGGTACAGACGCTTCGTACCGAATTTCGCAACACTAGTTAGGCCTTTGACAGATTTGTTGAAAAAGAGTAGGAAATTCGTTTGGTCACAGGAATGTGAAGATAGTTTCAGGAAAGCAAAAGAATGCTTAATCACGGCTCCAATTTTGACATGTCCAGACTTCAAGCTTCCATTTGTCGTTCAGACAGATGCATCCGACTACGGCATCGGGGCCGTACTCACCCAAACATTTGAAGAGGGGGAAAAAGTAATTTGTTACTTAAGTAGGTCACTCAATAGGAGTGAAAGAAATTATTCCACTACGGAAAAGGAATGTTTGGCAGTTTTATGGGCGGTCGAGAAGTTACGGCCTTATATCGAAGGAGTTCGGTTTACGGTCGTAACGGATCACTATTCTTTGATTTGGTTGAGCAATCTCAAAGATCCACAGGGTAGACTTGCACGTTGGGCAGTTCGGCTCCAACAGTTTGATTTTGAAATCATTCATAGGAAAGGGAAAGAACATGTAGTACCAGACATGTTATCTCGGGGAGTTCCAGAGTTAGCTGGGATTTCAGATGAGGATAAGGACCCTTGGGTGGCTAAGATGGTTTCGTCAGTTGAGTCTAATCCGTTAGCTTTTCCGAATTGGAGAGTAGACAATGGCAGGTTGTACAAATTTGTAAAGTCAAATCATGTGATCGTGCATGACAATAACGAAGAGTGGAAGTTAGTAGTAGGAAAGAAAGATAGGATAGAAGTTTTGAAAGAGTGTCACGATAGTCCACTAGCGGGACACATGGGGGTTAGAAAAACGTTCGCGAGAGTAGGAGGTAAATATTATTGGCCTAAGATGAGAGCAGACGTCATTAAATATGTTAGGAAATGTAGTATATGCCAACAAGTGAAACCGATCAATGACAAGCCAGCCGGTCTTATGACTGAGAGAGTAGGAGCATCATCTCCTTGGGAGATGATTAGTGTAGATTTAGTAGGGCCCTTACCTAAGTCCAATAGAGGATTTATGTACATTTTAACAGTAGTAGATTACCTTACCAAATTTCCTTTATTGTTTCCACTTAGGACAGCCACCGCAAAGGCGGTATGTAAAGAATTAGAAGATAATGTTTTTCTGTTATTTGGAGTTCCCAAGATTGTCATTTGTGACAATGGTCCACAGTTCAAGAGTAGGGAGTTAAGGACACTTTGTGAGGGTTATTCGTCGAAAATTAGGTTTACTCCGCATTATCATCCACAGGCTAATCCTGCCGAGAGGATTAACCAAATTATTAAAACAACTTTAAGAGCGTATGTTTCAGAGAATCACCGAGTCTGGGATTCTCAGTTAGCTAAGGTAGCTTGTGCTATACGCACATCCCAACATGAAGTTCTAGGTGTTAGTCCGTACTATGCAAACTTTGGAAAAGAGATGTCAACGAGTGGGAATTACGAAGGTATTAGGAGTGAGAGTATTGAAGGGAATAGGAGAGTCGAAGGAGGAACCATTGAAGAACGGTTCAGGAAGTTAAGAATAGAGATAGCAACAAAATTAAGAGTAGCGGTTAAGAAGTCCGCCGAGACATACAATCTCAGGAGGAGAGATACTCAATATCTCCCGAATGATCTGGTATGGCGAAGAAATTTTGTTTTGTCCGATGCTGCAAATTATTACGCGGCTAAATTGGCACCAAAGTTTGTGGGCCCTTTTAAAATTTCAAAAAGGTTATCTCCCTGGACTTATGTTCTGGAAGATGACAACGGCAGAGATCGTGGCACTTGGCACATAAAAGATCTGAAGCCTTTTACGTCGTTAGCGGAAAACGAATAAATATTGGAAGTCCCTTTTTAAGTAATCTTGTTTGTATTATGAACAAACACCTTTTCAAGGAGGAAAGGGTGGGATTTGTTGCGTTATAATTGAACGCAACAAGTTCTTTTACTTTTGTTATTAATTTTAATTTTTAATAAAGATGATGCATTTTGCATCCACTTGCTCACTTTTGTTTTGTTTATTTATTTGATTTGACAAATGTCACATTCCTTCTACACGAGGATGAGAGAGAGCGGGACGGCCATAGTCCTTCTGACCATGGTTCTCTCTGTCATTTTCGTGAGGAAAAAAATACCAAGTCTCGTTTCAGGTTTAAAAAGAAGGTTGGTTTCCATTCAAGTGAAACCAAACCAGATGGACGGTCTGGTAGATGCATACGGAAAAGTTGCGCGAGAAGTTACTCCAAATGGAGAATGGCCTACGGCCCAACTTAAAATTTTATGAAAATTGTAAACTTATATTTTTTTAGTTAAATTCATTTTGTATATATTTAATTTCTTTTATTTACATTGATAATTTTGTTTGTTTAACGTTGATATTATTAATTATTTGTAAAACTCGTAAACAAATTGTATGGACTGATGGACGGTTAAGTCTCGGGAAACTTAGTCGGGTTTAGTTAACAGATCCCAAATTGTAACTATTTTCTTTTTCTTTCCTTTCGCGCGGTTAGTAAGTCAAAGTTAAAGTTAAGGTAAAGTAAAGGAAAAGATTTTTCTCAATTTTAAGTTTCTTAGTCTTGTTACGATATCGAAGTAGAAAGTGGGGATGGCTGAATGCAGCTCCTGGAATCGACGTGACCTGGAAGTGAATCCAGCGGGCGGCGAATTCCAGGATGACGTGCATTTAGCTGTGAGAAAAGAGCGAGTAAGCGGGATCGCGAGAATTTCATCACAAGTTGAGATCAACAAGCCGATCTCCGATTGGCTGTTGATGATGTGATTGAAATCCGCCACTCCATATTGGCTGAAAGCTAAAATTGGCGGGAGATGAAAAGAAGAGATAGGACAGATCTTGGAATCTGACCGTCAATTCTTACCAAACATTGAAAGTGAGGAGACAGAAAGTTGAGTTGATATCGAAACAAAGACAAAGTGAACAAAAAAAGATTGAGAAAAATTTAGAAAAGTGAGTTGTGTTGTTAAAGAAAAATTTAAGGAGAAAAGGAAAGGAAAAGAAAGGAAAAATAATACATAACTAGTTGGGGATTCTGGAGTAAAAATTATAAGGAGAGAAAAGATAAGTACAAGTTTTGTTCTGTGATTGAATCGTTTTAATTCTTTTTTTTTCGTCCCAATTTTATTTGTGGGAATTAAGACCTTAACGGTCCATTGTCCATACAGTTATTTAATATTGAAAAGATCCTGAGTTTTAGTCCTACTCTTGTAAGGTTTCTCAGGCAGATTTAAATTAATAAATTTATCTAAAAAGGTATCCATTCTGTTCTTTTTTTTTTTATTTCTACAGTGGTTTTATCGTTGTGTTGGTATTTCTTCTCGTTGCTCTTTTTAAAGGTTTGCAATTTCCTTTTTATTATTTTCAGAAAAAAATTGCTGGCGCCCTTTTACTTACTTAACGTAAGAACGCCCCTGTGGCAATTTCAATAAAATTATTTCTTTCTGATATCAAAGTGGTATCAACTAAATCGCGAGCAACTTAATCAATCGACCCTTCGATTAATTAAATTGTGTACTGAACCCACCCCCTTACTGAGCTCGTCGTGGTGGCAGCACTTAACTTGCTGCCTGTTGCAATTTTGCCTCTTCGCCGCTGTTATTTGACAGTTCGGCATAATCACATTTCATTACATCTTTCGCGGTTAAATTTATAAAGTGTTTTCGTTTTTCTTTTCGTTTGTTTTATTAATTTCGGTTATAATTTTATATAAATAATTGCTCGTCGGGAAAAATTGCAACAGTGATACCAAACAAATATATTTTTTGAAAAAATCCAATTACCGGTTTTTTTTATAAATCAAAAAAACTGAAAAAAAAAATTGTCACCTCGAAAATTTTACGAATACAAAATGATTTTATCACCAAACCAATTTTGTGCAAAGAAAAATAACGTTTTCAACATCTGGTAAAATTGACAGTTTTTTTATAAAAAATAAAAACCTAAAAAAAACATTACTCAAAGTTGGTAAAAATTGAATGTCGACTTAAATATCTTTTCAAACATTTGAGATTATGGCTTCCAACTTATTTATACTTATAAGAAATATTGTTTTCAACATTCTTAAAAATGTTGAGAAAAATCGAATTGACAGTTTTTTTTTACAAAAAATAAAAACTTAAAAGAAAATTTAACAAAAGTTGGTAAAAATTGATTTTCGACTAAAATATTTTTTCAAAACTTTGAGATATTGGCTTTAAACTACTTTTATCTTTTGAAAAATATTGTTATCAACATTCAGTAAAATTTTGAGAAAAATCGAATTGACAGTTTTTTTACAAAAAATAAAAACTTAAAAGAAAATTTAACAAAAGTTGGTAAAAATTGATTTTCGACTCAAATATCTTTTCAAATATATGAGATTTTGGCTTCTTACTAATTTTAACTTATAAGAAATATTATTTTTAAACATTTGCAAAAATTTTGAGAAAAATCGAATTGACAGTTTTTTTTTTACAAAAAATAAAAACCTAAACAAAAAAATTAATAAAACTTGGTAAAAATTGATTTTCGACTCAAAAATCTTTTCAAAACTTTGAGATATTAGCTTTAAACTACTTTTATCTTTTAAAAAATATTGTTATCAACATTCAGTAAAATTTTGAGAAAAATCGAATTGACAGTTTTTTTTTACAAATAATAAAAACTTAAAAGAAAATTTAATAAAAGTTGATAAAAATTGATTTTCGACTCAAATATCTTTTCAAATATATGAGATTTTGGCTTCTTACTAATTTTTACTTATAAGAAATATTGTTTTCAACATTCGGAAAAACTTTGAAAAAAATCAAATTGACAGTTTTTTTACAAAAAATAAAAACCTAAACAAAAAAATTAATAAAACTTTGTAAAAATTTACTTACGACTCAAATAGCTTTTCAAAAAATAAAAATATTGTCTTCAAACTCTTTTTATTTCACAGAAAATATTGTTTTCGATATTCAGTATTTTTTTTTTTATAAAAATCCAACAATCCGTTTTTTCATAAAAAAAAATAAAATCAACAAAAAATAGTACGCAAATTTGGTAAAAATTGATGTTCGGTTCTTGATATCTCTCAAATTAGTTTCATTTATCCAATTTGTAAAAATTTAAGAAATGCTACTTAAATTGGTAAAAATTTGTTTTCGACTAAAAATCTATTTAATAAAACTAGATTTTTAAACTATAAACTATTTCTTTATATGAAAAATATTGTTGGTAATTTTAAAATTGTTAAAAATAATTCAACTGACAACTTTCTTAACCCAACACGAAAACCTACAAACTTTTAAGCAAGACCAATCGACAGACGGGATGGGAAGTTATCAGTGTGGGTCGCATCCCAGCCTCTTTTTATTATTATATGTACAAATGGCTAAAATATCGAACACAAACAAAATGGTCCATCAAATGCTTACGATGTTTGATGGACCATTTTGTTTGTGTTCGATATTCCATTACCAAGAGATGCATTGATTTTATATTTAAAATTGTTTTGTGAAAATTTGGCTGTACGTAGGTAGCTTAAGTCTTTAAATTCAACGATAAATTCGCCAATAAACACTTTTTCACATCAGGGATGTTATATGCCTGTTTTGATAATGACTAGCTTTTTTATGTGGGCTGCTACGACATCCTGTCTTTCTTGTACTCATAGGCACCTACAAAGGAAGGGGGTTTAGATCGTTATTCTTTATACCTTTATAAATAATCAATATTTTTACTCGGTACTTCCGGCGGATGCGACTTTAGTGGTACCTTTTGTCTTCTATGAATTCTATGGCTCAACCCCTTCTGGTTTTTAATAAAGACTTGCAGTTCTGTTGAGTTTTAATATTTTGTATGCTATGTCAGCCCATTAAATAATTCATCATATCTAAGAGCTCGAGAATATTAACTGCTGCTCCTGTCTCTTTCTTAAAACCCATTTATCTAAGTAGATAGTGTGGTACAGCCCTTTGGTTTCCTTTTATTTTTCAAAAAAACTTTGCTGCATAAAACAATTTTATATTTTAATATCTTTAGTGCCCCTATTTACTTTTCTTTGTACTTATAACATCGCTGATATATCTCTCTTGACTATGTATGTTATTTAAAATTTACTCATTTTACCGATAAACGCATTAGCCTAAAAGCCTTTGGCTCAGAACACGTCAGAACCTACGTTTATCTCGATCCATTAACATATTTATGGTGGGAATTTATACTGCAACAGGTACCTACATACATACATATATATGTATTTAGCTATAATGGCGTCGCAAATTCTAGCTTATTCACAATTCTGCTGCTTATGTACGTTAAAGCAGTAAGCACCCAAGCTTTACATCATCATTCCTAGAAAAAACCCCAAATAAACTGTGATGGCTTCGATACAACAAAACACATATACATAATGTCACGACATTGATTTTATGACCATCATATACCTAATACTCTGAGCTGAAGCAGAGCGTAAGTTTTCAACGCCTTTTCAAGGCATTGAATATATGTATGTGAATTTAAAGGTAGTTAAGTCGCGTCATATCGTCTTCGTCGGTTGTCGTTTTCGTTGTCGTCGTCACTGTCAATATCGGCGTCGTCATCGTCGTCGTCACTCGTCGTTATTCCATTTTCCAATGGAGCGCACGTAACTGCTGTCAAAGGTTAGTGGGACCTCTTTTGCCTTCTTCCTGTGTACGAATGTCTATAAGTTTAGGTGGCAATAGGTATTGTATCGGGTAACGAAACGATACATTATTTACACAGAAGAGGGAATATAAGCGAGGTTATGGTTAATGGAAATGGTTGGGGTAATTGTAGTAAGTATGGTACAGAAATTGAAAATTCGGGTGCTAAAGGCATTTTCTATTCTCTACTCCAAATTTCTTCCTCAACATAAACTTATAAAATTACCTCCTATATGGTATATACTCGTACACCTCATATAATCCGATCGATCGATAAATGATGGTTACCATCAACAGCCAGCAGTTTTGTAAAAGTGTTCAATTCAATATTGGTAGCAGGCGTACGACCACATCATCATAATAGCTTCCCAACCAACCACATAGTCGCCTTCTTTGCCTTCACCACAAGCTTCTATACCCAAAACCTTATGTCTTTTAGAAAAATCAAAAAAAAAAACAAAAATTAGAAGAAATATTTTCCAAACTTTATGATGTTATGTTGATGTTGGTTTTGTAGGCAATGAGCCTTGAAAATTATTTTCTTGTCTAAGTCTTTTTTGTTCTGGGAAGATTAATAAAAAAAAAACTTCAAAAGTTTTTAATGTAAAATTGATTTTTGCGGTTATAAGTTTAACTTTAATTTTTCCAACAAAGTTTTTTATTATACTTGAAGAGTTCCTCTATTCAAGTTGGAGAAATGTCAGAATATTGACGGTTATATGGGAATTTTTTTTTCTGTAAGTTAGAATATATCTCTACTTGGTTAATAAATTAGTCAAATTTCAAATACTCCCCAGTTTCCGTGGTCCTATTATCTCCAAAAACGCCAAAAAACCAGTATGATACAACTGGGCGTATACTTATTATTTTTTATTTTTATTTTTATTTTTATTTTTATTTTTAATTTGCCACTTATGGTGTATGAAAAAGCTGAATAACGTCTGTTTGATAAAATTTAGCTTCTACGTTTCTTTGAATTCACAACCCTTCAACCACATCGTACCAAACCACAAGTGAGTTTTGTAAATTTCAAAATAAAAATGTTCTTTGGTTTCATTGCTTTTCAATTATTTATACTTTGGTTGGCTTTTTAAAATGCGTAACAGTGTTTTATGGTATATCTTGTTCTTTTTCTTATTTTTGTCAATTTAATATAACGACATCATCAAAAAATGTATTGTTTTCTTTTTCAAATAAAATCTTCAAACGAAATTCCAATTTTCTACTTTTTTTTTTAAATTTCAACTTAATGAAATTTTCTTTATTTCAACAAACAACTAAAATAATAAAAAAAAAACAACAAAAGAACATTGTCACACAAACATATACATCACATTGCGTTGAAATCTAATTATTTCTAATTACCAAGACGAATTCTTCATGTCACGTTTTCTTAGGTAGGTCTTGGAAGGTTACAGACATACGTACATATACGAATATATAATATTCGTACAAAGGACACAAAACCTTTCTTCAACTTGAACTTTTTATGGGTTTATATTGTGTCTCAACACGTTTGTCTTGATGTCAAATAAAAAATTTAATAAACTTTCTTTTTCTTTTTCTTCGTCTGCTTCTTCTCCTTCTTTTAGAGTAACATATACTTTTGAGACTTTTTTTTTCTTTCTTTTATTTCAAGCAGGTGTCGCTAGTGACAAACTTAACTTTTTGGATTGTGATCGTTGAAAGTTTTTTGTTTTGTTTTGTTTGTTTGTTTTTTTTTTTGCATTTGTTAAACAACTTTTATATAAGCTCTGTTTTTCTTGAACATCCTTGAACTTTAACCTTGTTAATTCTTATCTGTTTGTTGGGAGATTTTATACCTATGGAAATAAAGTTCATGACTTGGTAATAAGTTCTTGCTTTTATTTCAACTTATATATGGGTTACAAACCTTGAGATTTGGCCTCAAAAAAAGTATTTATGTATTTTAATTATCTCTTGATCTCTTATAACCTATAAGCTAAGTGTCAGTTTCCAAGAAGAAATATTTAACGTTAGAAAAGGCACTTTGTATTTTAAATAAGTTGTGGAAATGTCAAAAAGCTTACAAGCTTTTGTTTCTAAGGAAACAAAATGTTGTTGTAATTTTAAATAGCGATAAGTAGACCTTTTCGGAAGATCTTATAGATTTTATAGCCACCGAAGCTTTGCTTAGTTTAAATAATCAGTATAAAAAAGATGGTCTTCAATTTTTTTATAATAAGTTCATACTCAAGGGGATATTACTACCCTCATTATGCAGAGACAAAGTGTCAGCACGGGGAAGAAGAGAAAGAGTTTAAAAGGAGATGTCGATTCACATTGGTTTTTAATTTCTGAACATTGCAATGGCTAGGAAAGACAGAGTGTAGTAAAGCATTCCACATTCGCGTAGTACGGCTTAAGAACGAATCTCTGTATTTGACAGTATGGCCGAAGTTTGACTCGAGGGTATGAGATGAGCAATGAGCATTCCTAGAAGCGCAAGTATTACGGTTGAACTGTTTAAGGGGAGGAGCTGGCAGCTGGCTATTTCTCTAGAGCATAAACCGTTAAAATAACAGTAAAAAGTGTCAGACAAGAAAACTTACGACGATGTTCAAACAAAGTAAATGAACTTATGATGATATTATTACCTATCAATTTAAATGCTCTACGTTCAATACTATCCAAGAGGCTTAAGTAAATTGTAGGAGCACCAGCCCAGAGGTGGGAGTTATACTCAAGCTTTGGAGGTATATATGCAAGTCTTGTAGATAACAGTCAGATCAGAAGGGGTGAAACATTTCTTGCATTGCAACGGCCTCAGTGAGCGTGGTTAGTAGAAAGATGGTGGACCGTCTCGAAACCTACCGCGTGCTGTTGTCATGTGTTCTTTCTGTATATTGTTCTTTCTCCTCTGTCCTTCTGTCTTGTACTAATGTCTTATGTTGTTATCACCTTATATTGTCTAGTCGCTCAAGGTGCTGTGTTCCCTACTCTGTACATTTATGTGCTGAGTAGTGTGAACTGTAATGTAATGTATTTCTTGCATTGCCTAAGGAAACCCAAACACCTTGCGGAATTTTTGGTGACATCGAGTATGTGATAGTTCCACAAGAGGTGGTTGGTGACACACATACCGAGAGTATCGAAATGTTCAGACTCATTGATGCAAGTGCCATCCATGGATAATGGCAAGGGGGGTATATCTCACTTTCATTAAATTCCAAGCGGTTTTTTAATCCCCATTGTACAATGCTGTTGTTTTTCGTTGCAGTTCCACATCCGAAAAAGAGGGATGTGAGTCTGAAAACGAATATAAGAAGCTAAGAGTACTATCGCCAGCCAAACAATGTATTGCATAAGATGTTGCAGACAGGAGATCATTAATAAAAATGAGAAAGAGTGTTGGAGATAAAACAGAGCCCTGGGGCACACCAGAATTTATTTTTTGTAGTTTTCAGACATCAACCCATCCTAAAAAAAAAATTTCGGAATGTCAACACAAAGAAAAAAAGAGGCTGGGATGCGACCCACACTGATAACTTCCCATCCCGTCTGTCGATTTGTCTTCCTTAAAAGTTTGTCTATATGTATCAATTTTTACCAAATTTGCGTACTATTTTTTGTAGATTTTATTTTATTGAATATCGAAAATAATATTTTCTGTGAAATAAAATAAGTTTGAAGCCAATATTTGTAATTTTTGAAAAGCTATTTTAGTCGAAAGTAAATTTTTACCAAGTTTTAGTATTGTTGTTTTTTTTAGGTTTTTAATTTTTTGTACAAAAACTGTCAATTTAATAAAACTGTCAATATTTTGAAAGATAAAAGTAGTTTAAAGCCAATATCTCAAAGTTTTGAAAAGATATTTGAGCCGAAAATCAGGTTGTTACCAACTTTTATACATTTTTTTTTAGGTTTTTATTTTTTGTAAAAAAACTGTCAATTCGATTTTTCTCAAAATGGTTGCTAATGTTAAAAATAATATTTCTTATAAGATAAAATAAGATTGAAGCCATAATCTCAAGTTTTTGAAAAGATATTTGAGTGGAAATTCAGTTTTTACCAACTTTGAGTAATGTTTTTTTTTTAGGTTTTTATTTTTTATAAAAAAACTGTCAATTAG
Source organism: Eupeodes latifasciatus (assembly GCA_920104205.1). Taxonomy (NCBI): domain Eukaryota; kingdom Metazoa; phylum Arthropoda; class Insecta; order Diptera; family Syrphidae; genus Eupeodes; species Eupeodes latifasciatus. Next base: position 161,512,795 of record OV049926.1, read on the forward strand.
ATTTTTCTCAAAATTTTATCATTCTTCGTTGCACAAAATTGTTTTGGAGATGAAATCATATTTGAGTCGTAAAATTTTCGAGGTGACAATTTTTTTTTCAGTTTATTTTTGATTTATGAAAAAAACCGTTAATTGGATTTTTTTTTTCAAAAATGTACTTGTTTTGTATCACGTTACAGTATATAATATAAAATTTAATTCAAGTCTCTAGCGTCATTGGTTCATGAGATATTTGGGTTTAACCAAAATTTTCACATCCTATATCTCTTCTGGTTCTTGAGCTATGGACGACGAAATAAACGTCGCGAACGTACGGACGTACGAACGTACGTACACACGCACGCACCGACATCTTTCTAAAAATCTTTTATTTCGACTCTAGGGACCTTGAAACGTCGAGAAATGTCAAAATTTTCAATTTGACAAATCGGACCCATTACAATAACTTCCTATGGGAAGTTAATAAAATTAGGTGGCGCAACAGTCCATTGAGAACTAGGTCCTAGTGACTTACAACTCTCAATCATTCTTGTGTGTGAGTAAAGTTTTCAGGGATGGAGGGGACCTACAGTTATAAGCCGAATCCGGACGGCTAATTTGAGAAAGCACTTTTCATGACAAGAATTACTCTTGGGGGATTTTTCAATTCCTCGCAAGAGGCATTATCCGTGAAAACTTTTTTTTATTTAGGTGGCACAGGCAAGGATTGAACCCAAGACCTCTGGCGTGACAGCCCTACACACTAACCTGCACGCCACGGGTACTACAACCCATGCAATACTACTTGTATTGAACGATCTGAAATGTAATTACTAATCCAATGAAGGAGGGAAGTGCAATAAACTTACTTTCTCCAAGGCGATGTAAGGATTTGCTTTAGCTTAAGAAATTACTGAATTAGTGCCTATGGATTCGGAGTACTTTTTGTAAAGTGTTAATCAATTTCTCGACTTAGCAGCATCAGCTTACTCTTACGAACTATTCTCAACATTCTCAGAACACATTACGCGCATAGTTCATATATTTCGAAAAAAATGTTCGATTTTTTCAGAAAAGATGCATTTTGTAAGTGATGTCCCTTGTTTTAAGGACAATAAATCTTTTAAACTTCTAAGATGATTTTTACCACAATTCTAAAAACTAACCCCTTAGTAAAATCAAAGTCAATATTGAAGGAACTCCAAAAATTTCTATACCAAACTTATGGTTTTTAATAAAATTCTCCGTACGAAGAACTCCTTTATTAAGGATTGTCTTGTACGTTTTTCAATAGAAAAAGAACAATCAGTGTACTTAATAGGTGTTCACTATAGAAATGTTGATAACATTTTGTGTTAAATGTGAACAAAATAACCAGTATGGACTAAGAATTCTACCTTGAGGGACACAAAGGTTCTTACTTTTGAAGAGCTGGAAAATTGTTTAAAATTCTACAACGAATTAAAATTTTGACTTGACCTTTAAGTGTACAAATTTATAGTTGTTAAAACTTGTCTAAAGCAGCTAAAATCATCAAAAGTTATTACAAAATTAAAATCTCTATTTAAAGAAGGTATTGAGCTCAAATAGAATAATTATTAATAGCTTTTTCGTAGGTTATCAAATTTCAATTTCGAAATCAAAAATAAGCGAAACTAGTAGAAAAGCAGCTATTACCAAATATTTCAGCATTAAATAGCAATATTTTCTTATAGTTTATTATAATAAAGTCTTTTGAGGCCACTTAAAAACTCTTCTGACAACTATAGTTCCACCTTATCCCCTTTACATTTTCTTAAATGAAAAGCCCTGTCTACCTTTATTGTTCAGTAAAAGTCTTGAAATATTCGCTGTTATGTTTTCTTAGAATTTATAACTTACCCTTATGAAATATGAGCATAGCTAGCGAAAAAGATAATAAGAAAAGAAAGAAAAAAAAACAACCAAAACATAAACAAAACTTTTATCTTCTTTCACTGATGAACTCCTTGTAAAGTTCTCAATGTTTTTGCACTTATTTTGTTTTGTTTTAATTAAAGTTTTTCCAAGTGTGCTAACCACTACGTATACGTCGCACAAATATGTTTATATAAAACAAACATACTTAAAGTCCTTGTACTTACTCGAATGGTTCATTTCAAGTTAAAGAGTGTTTTTAAGTAAGATATGTCTTTTACTTACTCGGATATAGAAAATTTCCAATAATGATCTTTTGATCCTTTTTCTGTGGTTTTTGTCTTTAAAGTTTATACACTCTTTAAGTACTTATCATTTATCCATACGTTTTTAACGTAAACTTTTAGAATATACATACGTTTATGCATTGTTTTTTAAGATATGGAATTTATCAATCTTAAAATTTTAGTCCTTGTCACGCGTGTAGTCGCGTCGTTGTCCTTGTTGGTTGAAGGAAGAAAACCTTCTTGAGTTAAAAAGATAGAGAGGGTGCAGTAAAAAAACATCATCTCTTATATTTTTCAACAACTGCACGAACTTTTCTTAGCCGCATATAGCCAGTGGGAGTTTTAGAGTTTATAAATTTCACGTCCTTTGAGATTTTTCGAAGCACAGATAACAAGGTGAAAAAATGTACAAACTGCAGCGTGGGGATTTAAATTCAGCTTCTAAAGTCTTTTCCTTTTTTTTTTGTCGGTGTTTTCAAAGGAAAAACGGAAACAAGGTTAAGAATTTAGGTAGGTATATGCGTACTTCTTCTTCAAAAAGAAAACAAAGAGACAGAGAGTGGTTGAACCAAAAACCATAACCATTTCTATACTGATCCCCAGGATTCCTTACCATATATTTAGAAGAAGGCAGCAAAGAAATCCCCTAAAATTTAATTCACACTTTTTCTTTCCTTTTTTTTAAAGGAGGAACGTGATGTTGTTGTTTTTGTTGAATGGTGTATTAAATTTTCAGTCTCGTCTTCGCCTTTTTAATTTAATCGGGCGTTTGCATGATGAAACATTTGGAAGGATGTGCAATTTTCTGGCACCACCACCACCGGTAAACTGGCGGAAAATGATGCTCAATCTTATCTTGCTCATGTTGCTGTTTTTAAAGATGCTTCTTTTTTTTTCTATATGGTTGTCTACTTCCCTTCATGGTTGAATATTTTTTTTGTTGTTGTTGTTTTTGTGTTTCTTTGATAAAATATACTATGCGAAAAAAGGTTTAAGGCTATGTTTGCTTGTTATTTTATTCCCGTTTTTCCGGAATGAAGGTAAAATTTAAGAAAGTTCTATAAATTTGGATCTGAAGGGTACTTGAAATCATTTATAGCACTAGATAGGTAGGTAAGGTATATGGTACTTATTTTTTGTGTGTTCATTTTTTTATACCTTCATATTTCTGTATACGAAGGTACATACTCGTACTACATAGATTTTAAGTGTGAAATTCAATTAAGGAAGCCCACAGACGATTATTATTATTATTAAGCTTAAGTTAATAGCCAAACGTAAATATAAATGTTTGTGCACTTTATGCGATATTTGTGCAAATTGTTAGGTACTTCAAATAAATAAATGAAATTTAAGTTTATGGATACTTTTGTTTTTTTGGTAAGGTTTTTCGTATATGGCTACATCATATAAGGGCCAATTTAATAATAATTATCTGAGGAAGTGGCATTTACGTGGCCATCATAAGAAACTTTAGTAGTACTTATTTCCACATGAATGTGGCCGGTGGTATTTTATTTTAGATAGCCTTGAGCTGGTCAGCTAAAAAGTTTGAAAGAATTCTTTGTTTATCAGTGCAACAAGCTTCATCTATAGTGTTTTTGCTTTGAAATCAGAACTTTCCATCTACAAATGGCTATGAGAAAATTAATTCATAAATAATTCAGATAAATTTTATAAGAGGACTGGTCTGTTTTCAGTGGGTTTAAAAATGTCATAACATTTACTGAGATTCTGAGCCAAAGACTTTGTATAATAGACAAATAGTAGATAAATAAATTTAGCGTTTTATACTTTGATAATTTCAATTGATGAACTTCCCAAACTTTCAAATATTTAATTATTCATGTATTTGAAAGGATTTTTGGTTGAAAAATGGTTTGTTTTTTGGGTAAATGGTTCTTCATGGAGCTTTCTGATTCTGCTGGTGTTTATTTTCTTATTTATTTTCTCGAATATTTCTGAATGATTGAATCAACTTGAACTTTGAAAAATCAAACCATCCAGCAAATAACTAACCAAACTCCCTCTTTTCGATTGTTGCATTTGTCAATTGTTTGAAAGCTTGAAAAGTTATAAAAACTTATAAAATAATACTAAATTGAAATATTCAATGTTTGAAAAATTACATTACATACTACTCAGACCATAAATGTACAGTGTAGAAAACACAGCACCCTTAGCGACTAGACTATTATGTATAAGGTGATAACAACTTACTTACTTACTTAAGGTGGCGCTACAGTCCTTTGTGAACTAGGGCGTCACCTAATAATCTTCTTCATCTAGCTCGGTCCCTAGCTAGATGTCTCCAGTTTCGCGCTGGGCGAGGTCACTTTCCACTTGTGCGCTCCACCTGATCCGCGGTCTTCCTCTACTGCGCTGTCCTGTGGGTGTGAACTCGAACTTTCCGGGCCGGAGCATTGGTTTCCATGCATTCTACGTGACCCAACCATCTTAGTCGTTGGACTTTTACCCTTCTGGCTAAGTCTACGTCGCTGCACAGCCCGTACAGCTCGTCATTCCATCTTCTCCTCCACTCCCCTTCTATGCATACGGGACCGTAGATCACACGAAGAACTTTTTTCAAGAAACAACCCAAGGTGCTTTCATCCGCTTTTGTCATAGTCCATGATTCTGCACCGTATAGTAGGACGAGGATGATAAGTGTCTTATACAGCGACACTTTAGTCCTTCGAGAGAGGGCTTTGCCACTCAATTGCTTTCTTAGCCCAAAGAAACAGGCAGCGGTTAGCAAGAGTTATTCTTAGTTTGATCTCAGCGCTGGTGTTGTTTTCTGCGATTACAGCGGAACCTAGGTAGACGAAGTCTTTGACTACCTTAAAGTTACGTCTTTCGATGGTGACGTTTTGACCAAGACGTCGCCGTCGGTGTTGTAGGTCCTTTCTTGACGACAGCATGTAATTTGACATCACTCTGAGTTCTTCCGATTATGTCAATGTCATCAGCATATGCTAGTAATTGGACAGACTTTTGAAAGATAGTGCCTCTAGTGTTGACGTGGGAGCTCAGCACTATTCTTTCAAGTACAATGTTAAAAAAATCGCATGACAGCACATCTGTATTTGATCGACTGTGGACTATCCTGGTCTAAAACCACACTGATAAGGACCTATCAGGTTGTTGACGATGGGCTTAAGACGTTCATATATTACGGCAGAGAAGATTTTGTGAGCGATGTTAAGTAGACTGATGCCTCTATAGTTGGTGCAGTTTAGAGGGTCTCCTTTTTTCAAGATAACAGCACAAGACAGAAGGACAACAGAGAAAGAACACATGATAACAGCACGCGGCCGCCGTAGGTTTCGAGACGGTCCCCATCTGTCTACTAACCACGCTCACTGATGCTTGATTTGAAAAATTAATTTTTGAAAATAATAGTGCAATGGTTGAAGGTCATTCATTTTTTGGTTTGGAAAGTAAAGATTAATAAAACACAGCGATGCATTTTTGATTTTATGATAAAGGTTGAACTTAGCCCCTTTTTGGAGTGATTTTTGTCTAATGAAAGGTTTGAATGAAAGCATGGTCTTTTGCGTTTTCCAAAAAATCTAAAGGTCTTTCATTCGAAATAACTTTAGTCCACTAAAAATTGATACATTCACATTGGCTTATCGTCCCGGTATTCGCACTTGGACTCATCAGTTAAGGAGTGAGAAAACCTTTGTAATACGTAGCTTTTGTTTGTGTTCGGGTCAACTTAATGTAAACCGTATCCAACCAGATTAAAAATGTAAAAATCAATTTTTACACAATCTTGGTGGCTAAATAACGTCATTAAAATCAAATTTTGTGACCAGAAAACTTCTCAGGCAATAAAACCATAATTAGTTTTCTAATGTGTGTAGGAACCACATATTGTCGAAGTTATAATCGCTCGAAACGCCGGGAATTCGATGAATTCAGATCATCAGCATCACATGGACTTTGCAGCAGCAATATTTTAGACAAAGTGTGTACCAGTAATGTTTTCATTCTCTTCAAATTTCTATAATCATCATCATGTGCGAAAAGTACCTTCGTTAAACCTTCTTTCTTTAGGAAAATATCAATAGTTTCCTGAAAATTTTCAGACCTCGGCATCATGCCGCTAAGATTAATAGATCTTTTTTTAAGAGAAATTTTTATTATTTCTTAATATGTCTTTTTGAGATTTCGAACAAATTTAGGCGGCCTAATTTTTTCCGAAATACGATATATTAGACAAAACTTTTTTAACTTTAGAATTTTCTCAATAAACTCATAATTTTAACTTCTACGTTTGTTCTTCTTAAGAAAACCAATAAATATCTACTATTCTAACACTTCATCAATTTCACCTTCATTCTAAAACTCAATATTTTTTCTATCTTTCAGAATAATTATCAATCCCCAAATGCTGCTACCCAACACAATTAATTTATTGATATCCATCTCGACGCCTCGCCGCCGCCACCGCCGATTTCAAATTCAAACTACTCTAATCAGGACAACAACGATGAACGCATAAATGTTGCATTAACCTGAGTAATCTAAAATGTTGTTCCATTCGACAAGGATAAATAGCTTTGGTCATTTGTCTTAGCAACCCAATGGCTAGCTACTTATAAATGGGAAGAAAGCTAAAATTAATCCAATACAAAAAAAAATAAAAACACTACAGAAGAAGCACGAAACTATATATCTTTTTGCATCGCGTTCATCGTGTCGGTGAACAAAATAAAGGACCTAGATCCTAGACGCGAAAGCCCGAAGACGAATTCGTATAGAAAACTGCTGCTTCCACTTTTTTTGCGGAATCCCTTAATAAATCAAAGATAAAAAACAAAGCCCAATATTTATTCATTTTTTTTATCATCATAGTGCGTAGGTGAATGTCATAACGGATATTAAGGACGACACCAACACAACACCAGGATCAACAACTTTGACGATTATAAGCAACTTAATTTTCATTGGAATTCCTTTGGGAAAACTTTGTTGCCGCTGCCAACATCCGCTCACACATTTAATAGAAGAAAGAACAAAATCTCATCCCTACGGAGAAGAAAAATAAAAAAGCTTATAGGTACCCAAGCCCACCCAAGGACGAAGAAGTGATTTTTCAAGCGATTACTCTCGGTCGGTCGACGGACGCGCGGCGCGATAATGAGTTTTTTCAGTTCCCTTCAGCAGTACGTAACAAGTGGGGTTGCTGGATTGGGTCTGGGGAATCGGCGGTTTTCTCTATCACGACAGGACTCAAATGAGGATAAAAGTGGAACCGGATCTGGAGCATCTTCGGGCAGTGGCGGAAATGCTGGTGGTGGAGGGCCTGGTTCTGGTGCTAACTCAGCGAATGCTCCTGCTGCACCTCATGTACATGGTAAGTATAAAGGAATGTGTGTGTGCTGTATATCCTTATACCTACTTATGAAAAAAAGTAGAAAGCATAGATACAAAATTGCTCAAGGCAAGGTTTCTTTTGTTTCACAATTAGATAAAGTCACTAAAGCTACCACTGATAATTAGATAATTCTTGGAAGTGTTTACTTTAAAAGACTGTAGGAGAAAGGGTAGTTGGTGTACCGTGTGTTTTTTTTAAAACTTTTTTTTTGACTTGACTTACAACGGAAATATGTTGATCCGGGATATTTTAATTAAATTTTAAATTAACAAAGAACAGGCAGAAAAGGGACGACTGAACGACGAACTGTGCGAAGACGATAAAAATGATGGAAGAAATAAGTTTTCAAAATTAAAGTGCTTCTTTAGCAGCAAATTGCTTTGTGTATGTATATATTTTGAAAATTATATTATTATTATCTTTAATAAGGATTTTTGTTTGTTTTGAAAACCTAAAGAGAGGTTAAGAGAATGGGAATTTCTGCTCTGAAATAGATACAGATAGATAGATAGATAGATTGATAGATAAATTCTTTATTTTTTCATCATAAGATTTTACAATATAATTTCCTAAGAATAAGGACATGGCATTGACTGCCGTCTGCCGGGAATGACATTTCATAAGTGATAAACAAAATATATAAATGAAAAAGAAAATGTAAAATTATTTAAATAAAAAAATTAAAATAATTCGAACAATTTTTACGTGATTTGAAACACAAAATTACAATTTATAAAAATAATACAATTTTTTGAATAGTAGGCTTTACTCAAAGTAAAGTTTTGACAATTTTTACGTGATTTGAAACACAAAAAAGACAATTTTGTATGATTTGCAACATAAAATGAGATAGGTTAAAAATTAATTTAATATGTGAAACTGTTCCGGTAGTTAAGAGCTTGTCAACAAAATTTGAATACGTTTAGCCAACATAGTGCTCCATTTGAATTTCGTAAAATTCTTGCATTGTTAAAATACTTTTCCGAAAGTGTAATCTACGAATTTCTTGTAAAATTGGGCAAATAGCTAAAAAGTGGTAGATATCTTCGATTTCTCTTATGTTGTACAGATCACATAGCTGCGGCAAATCACTTCGGTGTGGTATAAAGTTTATGTTTAAGATTTCGACTCTGGCTTTAAAAATAATACTTATCTGAGCAACTGAGTCATCATTTCTGAAGTAGTTCATGTCTGAATTCAATTGATGACTTAAGTTTCTATAAGCGTTTCTAGATGCTGAAGAAGTTGTAACGAACTAATTATTATATATACATACTTTAATTTCATGTTTTCTATTAGAATAAAATCCATTCTATTCCTTCTATGAAAATAACAAGTATACGCCCGAGTGAACCTTTTTATAAAGTATCGCATTTTCCATATCTGCATGGATACCAGTCGCGTTATTGAATAGAAATTAAAGACAAAATAACTGCAAACACCTTTCTATGATTTGATTCACCCTGACATATGTTCCCTTTCACACCTGAACTTTTTTTGAATTCAACCGCTACAGGTCGTTCAGACCATTCCAGAATGGTAATGAAAGGGTTGTCCACTTCCTTTAGCAACGGGTAGGCCTGCTAGCACACGCTCGTCCTAGCTCGTCGACGGGGTGGGATCTTGTTGCCGAAAATGAACGGTGTTACGTTTTTGTTTCAGGCCTTATCATTCGAAGCTGTCATTCGAGAAATATATTATATTGTATTAAGAGTTGTGGAACCCGAATTTTGATTACTCAAAGAAAAGATCGTCATACTAGTTGAGAACATAGGTGGTAGTGTTCCCTGAGCCTTATACCCTCCCCTCACATCATCAATAAAAAAAATAATTCGTATTGAGACGTACCTATGGTTATTGCCAGGACTCCTTATACGACAATAACCCCTAAAATGAATTAAAACTTGCTTACTTACATTATCTCGTCGAAAGTCTCAATCACCTTCTTTTGATCTCACATCCTTATTTTTGTTACTCAAAGTCTCTTCATATTAGTATAATCTATACCAAAAATTTATCCGACAAAACATATTCAAACTTACTAAACCTGGAACATCGATAATTGTATGATATTTAGAAACCAAAAACTGCCATAAAAAAGATTCATACTGCATGAAAATTTCATAAATAAAAACTTCAATTTAATAAGTTTATAGTAAGGTAGGCTCTTACAATATACAATATAATTCTTCTTTAATTAATCTTATGTGTTAAGGGAAAGACGTGGTTTCATGAACTGATTAGGATACGGATAGGAAACAAAATTTTAAAGAGATGAGATATGTTTTTAAAGATATAACTTCTGTCTTAGTAATATATTTTTTGTTTGTGCTTTTAAATTTTACTGGATACAAATATAATAAAATATGATTTTTTTTTATAACGTAGTTTTACATTTACTTACTTTGTTCCTTTATTAAACTTACGGCTGCGACTCCTGGTGAAAACTGTGCACGGTTTTTACTGGATTCGGTAGATTTTAATTTTCTGTCAAATTTAAAAATTATATTTATTTATATTTGCACTCTCAATTCCGATTTATTGGAATAATACTTAGCTTGAATTTTAGTTATTTCTTTTCACAGATGTTCTTCTCTTTAGATTTTTGGTGGGGGAGGGGGATTATAATATTGGAAAGTGACTGGAATTCAGGAGAGGAGAATTGATGTTTTTTGGGTGTTTGATCTTTGCTTTAGTTAAAAATTGCTCTTTATATGTTGTTGCTGCTTTCTCAATTATGTTGGTATATGGGATTCTCAAGTGTTTCGTTTTGTTCCGAACTTAAGTGAAGGGGCTATTGATCGAACCAAATGGTTACTCATACATAGGTTAGTTAGGTTTGATATAATTCTTCCCACCCGCGTGGCTCTTCACGTTGGCGCTTCGTGTGTCAAACCAAATAAGTTCAACTGGCGCCTCTTGCTGTTATCTGATAACAATTCAGAGAGAGTACAGAAGGATGAATACAAAAAAAATACGTATACAAAAAAATAAAACATAAGAGTCTTACCTAAAGTGGAATTTCACCAGCTCTAATTAAATGTCAACCGGACTATAGCGTCACGCGGTTTAATTCTGGCACCTAGATTTTCAATTCATTTAGTTTTTGTTTATTTTAGATTGAGATGATAACCTCATCTAAATTGGTCCAGCAATGTCGCGATGAGCTTGCGAGCCTGAACATTAACCTCGGTATCACCCTGATCTGGGTTCCGGGCCATAGTGGTATCGTGGGAAATGAACGGGCCGACGAGCTAGCCAGGCAAGGATCGGCCCTTCATAGCTCACTTGCGGAAATGGTTAACATTCCTCTTGGTGCTATGAAGGGTAAAATCTTTTCCATTTACCAAACTGAATCAAACCGAAGGTGGAGCAATTTACCCAACTGCATTATATCTAGGAAGATATGGCCCACCTATAATAAAACCCGTACAAACGATCTTCTATGCAGGCCAAGACAAGACATAGCCAGGATTGTTGCGGTTTGTACCGGACATTGGCCCATAGGAGTTCATGCAGAGAAGTTGGGTATCTCTTATAACACCTTTTGCCGTAGTTGCGGCGACCAAAGAGAAAGTGAAACGATAATCCATTTCCTCTGCAAATGTCCTGCCTTGGCAAGCACTAGAATGAAATGCTTTGGGAAAGCATTCTTTCACGAACTGGATGAGCTATCTGAGACAAAGATTAGAGACCTAATCTCTTTTCTCAATGCGAAAAAATGGCTCTAATTTAATCGCTATAAATCTTCTCCTTTCTTTCACAGGTCAAACGAGTTTTGGTATCAAAACGGCGCACTACAGCGCTAATTGGATCTCAGGCTAGGTCTGCCCTGAGATCGCCATTTCTACCTACCTACCATCGTATAGCTTAGGCACACTTTCACTAGACTTTAGATTTTTATATATGGATTGAATTTACCAACCTATTATTCTTTCGCGTAGGTGGAAGAAATATTTCTCAATTTACTTGTTTGATCTTGTGACGAAACGTGTTAAAGATCTAAAAATTATTTAAATAAAAATCAGACGATAGCACTATAAAATTAAAGTTTAACTGTACCTAATTTTATCTTTGCACTCGAGCCACGGTATAAAATATAAAAAATAAATACTAACTTTAGGACTTTTTGAGCTTATGTCCTTCTCGTTCACGAATTATGGCGCCAACTAAACCTAATCGCGCTGGTCACTTTTCTTAATTGTTGTTTCATAAAAAGATTATGAGAGCTTAGAATTACGTGTAAAACGTACGATTTACCTGCACTGCAGAAGTCCGTTTCCTGACGTTCCGCTGCGGTATCACTATTCCTTACATTTATTTAATTCGTTATACATACAAACATTTCTTTTCCATCGCTTTTACTAAATTTCGAATATTGACAGTGTTAGTAGATGAGTTTTATTTTATGGTAGGATATATTTTATCCTATTTTTATATTAATTTTAAATATAATTTTGTTTGACCAAAGTGATTTCCCTACAAAGTTGCACTAAAAAGATTTTCTACATACAACTTTTGGTCAAACTTAGCAATAACACCTGCGAAATGCGCTTGCCAGTCGTCAAAATTGGTTTCCGAAAGGTTGAGGGAAGATTCTGTTGCTATTGCGAGTTGGTTCCAGTCTTTAAACGAAGATACATTCGATTGCAGCAATTTTTTCAAAATTATTTTGTGAAGGCACAGTTCATTTCTTTTCATCACCTGAACAATAAAATCCGCATTAGCCTTTAAATTTTTTATATAAATAGGGGTGATGCCTGACTCTACGTAAATGGCGTAATTTGGAGTTGAGGTAGGCAAACGAAACAAGCGCTTAAAGAAGTGCCTTTGCAGGCTCTCGAAAGCATCTAGGTTCAAAAAACCGAAAACTTGTGCACCACAGCACAAAAATGAATTTATTGTTGCATTAAAGACTTTATATTTAGATACCAGATCAATGTTGGAGTTGGAGAATAACTTAGGCCACATCAAATTTAGTGCCAACTTGGCTTCTTTATTTTTTATTTTAGCATGTTTAGCGAAATCTAAATTGTGGGTAAGAAGAACACCCAAGTATTTAAATTCCTGGACTATTTCGATAACTGTGCTATTGAGCCACCACTTTTCATCAGAGCATCTTCTTGTTTGCCGTATTTCAAAAATCATAATTTTTGTTTTTTGTACATTTATTTGCAGACCCCAAGTCTCACAAAATAAGCAAAGTCGGTTAATTTGCATCTGTAGCGAAACTGGATTGTCGGCAAACATAACCAAATCGTCGGCATACTATAAAACTTTGACAATGCTGTTACCAAAAGAGACTCCACCAGAAAGATGATCACAAATATCATCAATGAAGAGAGAAAACAGTAAAGGGCTCAAAATACAACCTTGTGGCACACCGGCTGTTGTTTCGAAACTATTCGAGAAATCATAACCATCCCATACCCTTGCATTTGATGCGAAAATTAGATTTTCGTACATTAATAAAAACTTGCGAGATACACCTATGCAGGGCATTTTATAAATAAAAGCCTGTCTGTTGACTTTGTCAAAAGCAGTTTTAAAATCAACAAAGCAAGTGTATAGTTTCTTATTCCGTTCAATAAACTTTCTAGCGACACTGGAGATAGCGAAAACATGGTCCATTGTAGAATAACCTGGCCGGAAACCGGCTTGAAAAATACTCAAACGATTACTACTTTCAATCCATTTAATAAGTCTTCCATTCATAATGGCTGAAAGAATTTTTCGAATTGTATTTAATACCGAAATACCTCTATAATTTTCAGGCGTATTTGCATCACCTTTCTTAAAAATTGCAAAAATAACGGATTTCTTGAAACTAGTTGGAGCGATAGCGTCGTTGTACAATCTATTAAGGAAGGTTACAAGGAAATTTTTAAATTCCAAAGTGCTGTTTTTGTAGAATTCCACTGGTATACCGTCCGTACCTGGTGTTTTATTGTTTTTCATTTTTGAGAGCGTAGCTTCCAATTCCACAAGCGAGATCTCAGAATCCAGCTCATTCACTACAGAGTTATGTAGCGCGTAATTGAAGGTATGAAGGTCTTCGTCAGCTGAGAGCAGAGTTTTAAAATGAGCTGCTAGCGTCTCAGCATCTAGAGAGTACTTCATACCCTGATTAAGCCCACCCAGCTCGTTTACAATTTGCCAGAAGGATTTGGAGTTCGTGCAGTGTTCTAGTTCATTGGCCAATTTTGTTTGATAATCTATCTTTTTAGATAGATATAATTTTTTATAATCTCTATTATAGTCTACGTACTTATTTTTAAAAAATTGGGAGTTTGTCATTTTAAAAAGTTTTAAATAAACAAAGGATTTTTTTTTCGGAGATTTCTGCAGTCATTATCAAACCATTTATTAGCATATACAAACGTATGAGCGCTCTTTTGGGCAAAAGGGGCCGAAAGTTTAATGACTTCAGATATTTTACCGCAGGTCAAATTAAGGTTCAAAAGTCTTTTATAGAGAAGTGCATTGTGATCAGACCATTTAAGTTTATCAAAGCTAGTAGGATTCGGAAGTTGAGTTTCATCAGGAAAATGTAATTTAACGACTATTGGGAAATGTGCCGAAAAGTTGGCCAGAGCAACTTCAAAATCCTCTATAACATTAAACCAGTTTCCAGAAATAGCCGCGAAATCAATAACAGATTGACCTTGTCCACTTACAAACGTAAATTCACCACAAGCGTCACTTTTAGAAGACCCGTTTAGTACGAAAAGTCCAAATAACTTAAACATTTCTGCTAAATTCCGTCCACTACGATTAAAAATTTCGTCTTTAGAGTTTCTATGCTCATTAAAAGCCGTTCGCGGATGTAAAAAATTAACATTAGACTTTTGATATCTGCCAATTCTAGCGTTTAAATCTTCCACTATCATTACACTTTCGAAAGTAATGGTATTCATAAATTCAACTAATTTATCAAATTCAGTTTGCCAATTATTGCAATTTAATTAAACTGGAATTATATAATAACTTAAGTTGTTGCAAACCACTTCAAAAATTATTTTTTGATCAATTGTTTTAAATATGTAGATACAGCAGCTCCCAAAAGTTTAAAAACCTTATTATTATAATAATATATAATGTGAATCGATAAATTATGCTTCAGTGAGATGAAATCCGTTAATCTAGATTTTTTTGAAAAAGGGTCCAAGGTTCAGTTATTTGCAAATAAGACACAGATTTTAGCCTATAAAATTGGCTCAAATTTTGTCTTTAATGTGTCAATGTTATAAACAAAGAAGGACCAAAAAGCTTAATTGCAGATGCCATTCTTTGTAACATTTATGAATATGAGTGGTGTCATTGAGAAGTGACTAATTTAATAATATTTAATTAAAAAACAAAAGAAGTTTTAGACTAGGAAATAAAAAATATTCCAACCAGATGTTTAACCACCTGTTTTTGACTTAAAATTTAAAGTTTTAACTTAACCTTTTTTAATCACAAGAACTGTAAACTTCCAAACATTTCTAAGACCTGCATATACACTTGTTTTTATTTTTAAAATTAAAATAATTTACAATTATGAAATAGGACTCGAAGTGCAAACAATTCTGAAAATTGAAAACATGCGATTTTATATTTAGGAAGAATGGTATTAATCAACGGCCATTAAAATAAAGGATAACTTCCTGTATTAACAAAAACTTGTGTGTACTTCAAATTCTAAGTTAATAATACTAGAGAATTGATTCAATCAAAAACGACCAACAGTTTTTTTATTTGCTTAAATTACTAACTATCCCTACAAACAACGAAAAAAGTAAGATTGTACACTCAGGCGAATACATACTTTTTTATTTTAACTCATAAGATGTTAGACTAAGAGTTTTGATTTTAGTATAACCCTTCAGAAATTTGCGATATGACTTCAAATTTTGTTGAGAAATAAAAAAATAGAACTAAGTTTTTTCAGCTAAGAAACGACTACACATTTTTTTGTAGAAAATTTTGTCATTTAAAAAATGAACAGATTTTTGAGCTAAGAAACGTCTTAATATTTCAATGTCGAAAATTTCGTTATTTAAAAAATGAACAGTCAACAGAAAAATGTCAATGAACAGTAAAGGAATTATATGCAATTAAACTAAATTTTCGACATTTTGACGATTGTTTCGTTGTCTAAGCTTCTTTTATAGAAAGTGCTGTTTAGGCAGAGTATGCTTGAAATCGTTATTTTAAACATTTTACATACTTTACGACCTTTTAAACATCTAAACGTTTGCTCGTAGAAGAAAAGTTTCTATAGCAATTTTTAGTATACCTCATGGTGTTCGCAACATTTACCGTTCAAAAGTTGCAACCGGAAAATTTTGCAACAAAATCATAAAAAGTTTGAATGTTCATTTCTGATTTTATGGACTTTTTGTCATTTGTTAATAATGATAGCCTTAATTTCTGTTCTCATTTTCATCATTATGCGAATTATTCCAAAGCTTGACTATATGTCTTATGATAGTTTAATACATTTTCTGGGTGTCGTATTGAATCCCCAAAAAAAAGAATCCCCACGGGATAATATCCCCAAACAAATTTAATCCATTTTGATAATATCCCCAGAGACATAAGACAAATGGACAAAATCTCCAACTAAATAATTTATTTTGCCAAAATCCCCACGAAATCTCCAAATCCCCAGTATCTGTGCATATCTTCATTTATGCATGCAGTTTTTAGAAAAACTCTTATGAAATTCTCTTATTGTGATATTTAAAAATGATAATGATAAACAGTTTCTAAACAAAAAATCACTATGAAGGCATTCACTTCTCAGTCTGACTTTAGTATTGATAGAGAATCATTGTATTCGTAGTGCTTGTTTAGTGCTGTCTAAGCGTTGTTTTGTAGTGTCGAGTATTTCTTTAATTTTAAAATAAAAATTGAAATGGATGATGTTATTGTTTCCAAATCTTTTGCTTGCATTTCATGCAATATAAATGAAATTTAATATATTCAAAACAATAATGTTCAAGTAGTGAATCATGCGATTAAATTGCGCGCGCGATTTAATCGCATGATTCACTACTTGAACATAATTGTTTTGGGGATATTCACTTGGGGATTTTCGCCCTGGGTATTTTCTCTTTGGGAATTTTGCTGCTGGGGATTTCGTTTTGGGGATTATCGATTTGGGGATTTTCCTTTGGGGATTATATCTTGGGGGATATTATCACCAACCCACATTTTCTTAAACAAAAGAAAAGAAAAAAAAAAAACAGACGACGTAGGTGAGATTTTGGCAAAAATCTTAGATCCATCAAATGTCAACACTATCCGCCTATGATGCCTTAAATAAGTTATTTATAAATTTAGTTCGTAAGTTACTTCAATAAATAAATAAAAAAGAGACTGGGATGCGACCCACACTGATAACTTTCCATCCCGTCTGTCGATTTGTCTTGCTTAAAAGTTTGTCTATATGTATCAATTTTTACCAAATTTGCGTACTATTTTTTGTAGATTTTATTTTTTATGAAAAAACGCACTGTTGGATTTTTATAAAAAAAAATACTAAATATCGAAAACAATATTTTCTGTGAAATAAATTAAGTTTGAAGCCAATATTTTTAATGTTTGAAAAGCTATTTGTCGAAAGTAAATTTTTACCAAGTTTTAGTAATGTTTTTTTTTTAGGTTTTTATTTTTTGTAAAAAAACCTGTCAATTCGATTTTTCTCAAAATTTTATCGAATGTTGAAAACAATATTTCTTATAAGATAAAATTAGTTTGAAGCCAATGTCTCAAATTTTTGAAAAGATATTTACGTCGAAAATCAATTTTTACCAACTTTTATTAATTTTTTGTTTGGGTTTTTATTTTTTTGTAATAAACTGTCATTTCGATTTTTCTCAAAATTGTTTCTAATGTTGAAAACAATATTTCTTATAAGATAAAATTGGTTGGAAGCCATAATCTCTAGTTTTTGAAAATATATTTGAGTCGAAATTGAATTTTTACCAACTTTGAGTAATGTTTTTTTTTAGGTTTTTATTTTTTATAAAAAAATCTGTCAATTAGATTTTTCTCAAAATTTTATCAGATGTCAAAAACATTATTCTTCGTTGCACAAAATTGTTTTGGAGATGAAATCATATTTTAGTCGTAAAATTTTCAAGGTGACAAGACATTTTTTTTTTCAGTTTTTTTTTGATTTATAAAAAAAAACTGTTAATTGGATGTTTTTCAAAAAATATACTTGTTTGGTATCACGTTACAATATATAATATAAAATTTAATTCAAGTCTCTAGCGTCATTGGTTCATGAGATATTTAGAGTTAACCACAATTTTCACCTTTTTTTTTAAACTGCTATGTTAAAAAAACCACCCACGCAATTTTCTTGAGAGCCCTTTCTGCATCTTTCTGCCTTATTATCTGTATAACAAAATTTATTTGAAGTCGATATCTCTTCTAGTTCTTGAGCTATGGAGGACGAAAAAAACGTCGCGAACGTACACACGCACGCACAGACATCTTTCTAAAAATCTTTTATTTCGACTCTAGGGAACTTGAAACGTCGAGAAATGTTAAAATTTTCAATTCGACAAATCGGACGCATTACAATAATTTCCTATGGGAAGTTAATGAAATAAATAAATACATTTTCTTAACAGAAACCTTTTAAGAATTTGAGAGAAGTCGGGTGACCTTCACCCTTCATTGAACAACAACTTGTGTTTTCATCATGTTGCCAAGAAGTATCCAAATAATATCGGATGACTATTTTGCCGCCTCTGCCTTTTAATTCTAAACGTCTCATTACAGTTAATAAACTTCTTTTTTGATGTACTTTCTTTTGATGTGGTAATATATGAATCTCGGTAAAGTGTTAGGTATATGAAGACTTAGAAAGCAAGCAGTATACAGTTAGTATGACAACATTCGAAATTATGAATTTTGAGTATATCAACAATTTCCGAATACTAATCCGTAAAAAACACAAATTTGTCACTCTGTTCGTTTTAATAAAAAAAAAAAACAAAGTTAGAGGGATACTTTTTGTTACAAGTCAAAAATAAGCTTTTGAGTATACAAACAACTGCCTCTGTTTATCCGTTTTCAATCCGTGAACAAAAAAAAAAATAGGTTTTCTCAATTTCCTGAAATCGGTAATCCTGCTTTTTATCCCTTTCCAATCTGTAAAAACAAATAAACATATGCTCTTCCCGTTTTCTTTAAATCCATATAGTTTTTACGGATTGAAAACGTAAAAAGTCGGCAATTGTTTGTAAACTCAAACTTAATTTTTAATTCGAATCAGAAAATGGTCCTCCTAACTTTTGTATAAATTTAGCAGAATTGTTTGGTTTTAACAGACGAAAAACGGATAAAAACGGCAATTATGGCCATACTGAAAATTATTAATTTTTAAATATGTCATGCTTATTTTATAATGCTCAAAAATCAAGCTTTGGACAAAATTGAGAGTTTTGCAGTTTTCCGAAACCTTAAACCTTTTCAGAAACCTTGAAAATCTGTTTTTTTTTTTTTTATTTAATTGGGGTAAAAAATTTAACCAAAATCTTTAATGCTATTTTGTTGAAAGTTACAAAAATTTTTAGGTTTTGTTTCTGTGTAAGCTTATTTCAATTTCAGATTTTTGTTCAAAAAAAACTCAGTCCAATTCAAGAAAGTTCCTTAAAGTGTCCAAAAATAAATTTCATTCGCACCTCAGATTTACAGATAGCCTAAATAGGAAGAAGTTTTATTTTATTTAATTAGTAAATACTTAACGTTTTCTCAACCGAAAAAGTTCATAAGTTAAGAAACTGTATGGCTTAATTTTAGCTTGGTTACTTCAAATTCAAGAAAGTTGTTCTACATACAGTTTTAAAATTATCGCAAAATACCAGACAATATAATTATGTTCTCTAGATACGTTTAGGTATTCATGTACCTACATCATATATTTGCATTTAATCCCGCAAGGAATTCATAAAATATCCTTGATGTGGTTTAAGTTAAATTTTGACTCTTTTACTAAAACCACATTATCAAAAAAAAACTATATTTATATGCATAATGTTTCTAAGTGAACATGAATAATGTACCTTCATTTAGTTCTCGTATAGTGAATGTATTAAAACATTTTTAAGGGAGAAGATTGTTATAGAGGTGAATAAGTAAGACTTTGGTTTCCTGTTCCTGATATACCATAGAACACATATCTGTGTTTGAGGTTCAAAAACCGAACTTCTACTTCTATTGTGTATAGTATATAGTGTATAGTGTACTCTACACACAGGACCAAGAAGTAGATGTTAATACATTTATTGCATCCTTTTTCGAAATCTACATGAATAGGTATTTGGTCAGAACAAAAACGGAAGAAAGCTTGAGGGAAACTTTGGGAAAACTATACCACTTCTTAGCATACACAACACTCCTCTGTATGGGAGGGATTACAATTCAAAATATACTAAAACTAAAATAGAATAGAACAAGAACTATACTAATGCCTAGTGCTCTTCCTTAACTTATTTCGACTAAAAAGTCAAGAGTGGTTTAGCAAAGAAGGTTGTGGCATTCGAATATTTAACAAAAGACCACAAATATATACATATATACAGAAGTAGGTATCGAAAGTTAGGTAGAATTAGTTAGAAGAATTTTGTTTAAACTTAAATTATAAAAACAAAAGAAAATTAAATACCAGATTCGAATTAAAAGCTAGGTTAGGTAGTGTAAAGTTTAATAGTTGATATATTTTCATATTTATTTTTTTAGGATTTCCAAAAGTAGTTCCACCACCTGGTACAACACCTGCACAAAATTTAAGTTCAAGAAGACAATCAAGAGCATTAGAATGCTTAGCACCACCACGAACTGGATCATTTCGACAACGTAGCTCACCAGTACATCAGCCAGCGCCACAAGATCGACCGCCATTGGCATTTTGTAAAAGGAGATTATCATGGCCAGAAGTTGATCCTAGATCAACATCGGGGTGAGTAAATTTTTTAAATTTAAACTAAAATATTTATAAGATCACCGGAATGGATTTTAAGCCCCTAAGGTAGTGTAATTTAATAAAAGGTTTGTTTTTTTTTTGAAGAATTCGATTTTTGGAAAACTGTCACTTTTGAAGCTATTTTAACAGTCGACAAGTATAAAACTACGCTTTTACAAAAAAAATGAAACACATAAAATTGTAAAAAATTAATATACGAGTAAGAATGGTTAAATTTTTGTAGTAGAAGTTCGCCCAATGGCAATTTTGTAAGAAAAGTTTAGAGACTGTGTTATTTCTCGAAGAGGTGGTCCGAATTGGCTATCGAATTCTTTTGGCTTAACATCTTCAGACTTTGTTCTTTAGAGAAATGTTTAATAAAAGGCCTTTTCCATTGATCCACTATCGTAAGAACTGACCACGGAAAATTTCATAAAAAAGAAATGGTATTGCAAACTTAACCTTGTTAGTTGTTGCTTGCCTAATAACTTCTTCCATTACTAATGAAATAAACCTTCCTGTTTACAAAATAAATATCGCTTGATTTCTCTTAAAGTCAAAAGGAAACCTCTTATTCAAAAGTTCTATGCTAACAACGAAAGTATTGGTAACTATTTTGTAGTGCCCGTAGTTGCCTGGGCACGTCAGAGGTTTAGGTTTGATTCTAGTCCCTAGTTTCTAAAATACTCTTCGTTGTTCGTAATCTTCGAGTATTACCAGTGGCGATTCCTGCTCATGATCTCAGGGTTAGCTACTTTCTCCTAGAAGTTGAAGATAAGTTTTCAAGAATAAAAACTAATTTTATTCAAATTTTCTGCAGTCCGCCCTGAGCTTACATCGATAAATGCAGCAAATGTTTCATGATTTTTTTTATTAAAGTAATAACAATAGATAATTGGGACTTTAAATGAATGTCAGACAAAGCTATAAACTCTGGCTGTCGGATTCTATCAGAAATGTGATCGCCTAAAACGTCAGCAACAGTTTTGATTAAATCATTTTGGATAGCAATTGAAAAACTTTAAAAAATGTTGACGATTTAACACTGCACGATTTTTTTGAACGTTATGTTGGACACTTAAAGCTTTGTCTTTCCTAGTCTGACCAAAGGTAGCTAATTTAATTACATATTGCGAATGAGAGGCACTTAGCTTGTGTTTTCTCTGAAATGTGGTTAGAGTGTTCATATTGTCCACATCCGAGGAACTCGGATCAACAAAATAGTTTATCTTGTTATTCTCGCTACCAAATAGCTATTGGTAATATTATAGAATATTGATTTTCGCTAAAGGTTCGAGTATAATCTCTGTTTCTATACTTGTGTGTTTATTTTAAATCAGTAGGGCGCCCATTATTAGCTTCTCCGAAAGCGATATTGTTGAAAATGGTTTCTTTAATAATTTTTCAATTATGGTCTTTGCTTGAGAAGTATTGGAGATTCCATTTTAATTCCTACGAAAAAAAAGTTTCTATTGTTAGACCAAGATCATGAAAAAAAAGTATCTATTTTTAAACAAACAAAGAAGACTCTATTTACAACGACTTATCTCATAGCCTAACCTTATTCTTAGCTGGTCATAGAATTATACAATTCCATGACTTAGAAAACAAATAGATTTTTTTATTGAATACAATTTGAAAATTAAACTTCATACAATTTTTAATATTTTGTTTTTGAATTGAAAAGAATTAAAATTGATCCAATGCAGCTGCATAAGTCGTAATGTTCTCTTATTTAGTTTTTTTTTCGCTCTGGTAGTTTTAAATTTAAAGTCTTATAGTTTTCATTTTTTTTTTAATTAATAAGAATAACGAATTCTGAATGAAAAAATATATGGACTTTAAACATTTTGAAAAATCACACTTCAAACTGATTTTTTGACTAAATATTTGTTTTTTTGAATAAACTTAATTTTTATTTTTTGAATCTTTTCCAATTGTTTGTTTTAATTTGAGCTGTTCTAAGGAAATCAAATAAAATAATTTCTTACGACTAGCCTCTACCATGTTTGAATTCGTATGGAATTATATTAATAGTAATTACAATAAAATATACATACATATGTACATACAAAAACATATTGATCACAAAACATTTAATATTTAACTAACAAAACAATAGATATTAAAATGCACTTTCTTAAGTCACTTTCCTTTCCGCCTAAAAGAAGGCTCCAAACAAAACCTACTTCCTATAAAACATTTAAATAAACCGCCTTAACTCCAACGCAGGGATGAGAATGCTAAGCCCGAAAAGTGAAACATTTTGCCCAAAAAAACGAAGTAGATTTGTAAAATATGTAGCAGATAATGAAAAAAAACAAAAAATACAAACAAAACAAATTTATTTTCATTTTATTTTACATCCATATAACGAAAACATACATTGACTAGAACAAGTCTCTAAGGGAAACATAACACAAATTCATAAAATATTATAAAGCATATGCATATAATAAGGATTTTAATCAGTTCTTAATACGTTGCCCTCCTGAACATATTTAAACTTTGAAAAATATCGTAATAACTTCTTGGGAGGTTCAAAATCTTCCAGCCCAGCCACAAACTCTCTTATCAATAAAATCGTCTTTCGGCTGCTGCACTGCTATGCGGTAAACTAGCTAGTGTAAGCATATAGTCGGGCAACACCCTAAACATATCTTCTTCCAATATATTTTTCTGAGAGTGTAAACGCGTCCAAAACTCAACAACATCTTCGTCGTCGTCGTTCATTTTTATACTCTTAGTAACCATAAGCGTTCTAAATTCGGAGTTCAGAGTTTCTATGTTTGTTACATTATTATCAAAATAAGGAAATTCATTCAAAAGCGGAAGGATTGTCGGATATGTTTCAGTTTGTATTACTTTTGGATCCAAAAGTTCTAACAATTCTAACTTTTTGTCAGTTAAATCAAAACGAAGTTTTTTCGGTTAACAAAAAATGAATGAATACAACACATCTTAAATGAAATTTTGTGCGTTAAAAAAAAATTTAAAACGAAGTAGAAATAAGTTGCTACGTAGCAGATACATACAAATAAATTAATGAAGTAGATCTGCTACATATGAAGTAAATACTCATCTCTGCTCCAACGTCTTTACCATTTCCTTTTCCTCACATATCGGCATCAAAAATCAGTATAATCGCTAAAAGCTGCGCTAACCGTCGAACATGCGTTGCTCGCTATATTTTCGTAGAGCAAGTCAAGCAAGTTCGCTAGCAAAACCCATTTTCATAATAAATAAATAACATCGCACAATCGTAGCTTTCAAAAACGAATATGGTATGATGGTATAAAGTATACCGATACCGAACAGTTGCCGTGTTCGACGATCATGTTCGTTGTTGTTCTTTCTTCCATAGTCCATACGAAGTATAAAGAGAGAAGACATCAAACTCTTGGTCGCGCCTGGTCTTCCTCTCTGTTGTGTCGTTGTGTGTCTTTAATGTGTACCTTCATACTTCGTCTGGTTATCGCTTTTTTTTGCGCTAACCCTTCTATTTATTTGTACAGGGTTTTACTTGAATGTGTGTATTTATCTGTATGTGTAGAATGTATGAAATTTGATAGCGCAAACTTTTGCGATGCCCAAGCCCAATGTTTCAAGATAGATTTGGTATTGTATGAGAGTTGTATTGCATGAAATGAAAATTAATTGAAGAAAAGTCACTTTGACTTTGATTGCAAGATGCAAGTAATGTAACTACAACCGAATTTTTTAACATAATGGTCAACTGTTGAGTTGGTTAGTAATTCAATTACCAAATAATATTCATATTACAAAATGAAATTAATTCTAAAATTCTTGGTTTAGCGCCGCTAAACCTGCTGACTATGAGGAATCGCCCCTGAGTATTACCCTTTAGTTCATCAACTAATTTTCACTTGTAAACTATCAACAAGGCACAAAATCACATTCCTCGCTTTCTCTTGTCAAATCTGCCATTTTTACTTTGATTTCCTCATTAAAATTTGACAGCTATAAATCAATATCTCATCATAATGACAATAATTCTATTTTGCTTGTTTATTGTTAATCATATATGTACATACCTACGCCCGCCCTCCAGGACCAAATAAAAGACGTACAAAATCCATTCAATTTCCTGTAGTAAAATGTCTCCTTAGTCCCTGATGCTAAATTGGGGAAAAAAAAACTTTTTCTTTTCGTTGAGGAAATACTATGTAAAGAAAAGAAACTTTTTCTTGTCTTGTATTTTCATGGACTAATGTAAAAATATCAACAAAGCTCCCTCGGCAAGCCTTCACGGTAAAAACTTTTCTTTTTTCCAGATTTGGTAATATTCACGCACTAACTGAGTAATTTTCGATGAAATAAAGTCTTTTTATTGGATTTGGATTATAATCTGATATTTTCGGAAGATAATTTGATCCATATAAGCTTCAATATTAGAATCCGAAGAAAATAACTAATTTTCAACTTGAATCTGTGAACTTGAGACCATGAAAAGTTAATACAAAACAACTAAAGGACATCATATCCTGATATTCTTATTCATATTTATAATCTTCTTTTTCTTCCCTTGTATTTATTTGTATCTATTCGAATTCTGATGATGGTTGAAATCTAATTCACTCAACCATTTTGATATTCGCTTACTTGAGCAAAAGAATATTTATAGAGATTGACCAATTCCAAGAAAATATAATTCTTCTATTGTGTTTTATTTTGTATAATTTTTTTGTGTGCACAACATTTGTTTGATGAGGAAGGGCAATCATTGCTGATAGTATTCTTAAAGAAGGATGAATGGAATTGAGTGCCAACCACCCATACAAAAATTCAATAACATGATTTTGGGATATTTGTTTCGACAGGATTCTCTTATCCACTTCTAATGTCAGACAATGAAGGATACGGGTCTAACCCAAATAATGGACATTTCAACATCTTATTAAGTGAGCTGAAATTAGCTCGAATTCCTGGAATCTTCTTGTTTGGTGTTGAAAATGCTCATATATGGTCTTTTACACAACTATTTTGACGTTAAACACTTATGGCGTTGGTAAATATTGTAATTGAGTCAAATAGGGTGAAAATAGCTTTAATTTTTCGTGTAAGATAAGTTATTAACTTCCCATAGGAAGTTATTGTAATGGGTCCGATTTGTCAAATTGAAAATTTTGACATTTCTCGACGTTTCAAGGCCCCTAGAGTCTAAATAAAAGATTTTTAGAAAGATGTCTGTGTGTGCGTGTGTACGTACGTCCGTACGTCCGTATGTCCGTACGTTCGTGACGTTTTTTTCGTTGTCCATAGCTCAAGAACCAGAAGAGGTATCGACTTCATATAAATTTTGTTATACAGAAAATAAGGCAGAAAGATGCAGAAAGGGCTCTCAAGAAAATTGCGTGGGTGGTTTTTTTACCATAGCAGTTTAAAAAAAAGGTGAACATTTTGGTTAACCCTTAATATCTTACGAACCAAAAATGCTAGAGACTTGAATTAAATTTTATATAATATATTGTAACGTGATACCAAATAAGTATATTTTTTGAAAAAAATCCAGTTAACAGTTTTTTTTATAAATCAAAAAAAAACTGAAAAAAAAAATTTGTCACCTCGAAAATTTTACGAATATAAAATGATTTTATCTCCAAAACAATTTTGTGCAACGAAGAATAATGTTTTTGACATCTGGTAACATTTTGAGAAAAATCGAATTGATAGTTTTTTTATAAAAAATAAAAACCTAAAAAAACATTACTCAAAGTTGGTAAAAATTGTTTTTCGACGAAAATATCTTTTCAAAACTTTGAGATATTGGCTTAAAACTACTTTTATCTTTCAAAAAATATTGTTGTCAACATTCAGTAAAATTTTGAAAAAAATCGAATTGATAGTTTTCTTACAAAAAATAAAATCGTAAAAGAAAATTTAACAAAAGTTGGTAAAAATTGATTTTCGACTCAAATATCTTTTCAAAAATTTTGAGATTATGGCTTCCAACGAATTTTAACTTATAAGAATTATTGTTTTCAACATTCGGAAAAATTTTGAGAATAATCGAATTGACAGTTTTTTTACAAAAAATAAAAAGCTAAACAAAAAAATTAATAAAAGTTGGTAAAAATTGATTTTCGACTCAAATAGCTTTTTAAAAATTTGAGATATTGGGTTTTAACTACTTTTATCTTTTGAAAAATAATGTTGTCAACATGCAGTAAAATTTTGAGAAAAATCGAATTGACAGTTTTTTTTAACAAAAAATAAAAACTTAAAAGAAAATTTAACAAAAGTTGGTAAAAATTGATTTTCGACGCAAATATCTTTTCAAAACTTTGAGATATTGGCTTTTATCTTTTAAAAAAAATTGTTTTCAATATTCAGTAAAATTTTGATAAAAATCTAATTGACAGTTTTTTTACAAAAAATAAAAACCTAACAAAAAAACAATACTAAAACTTGGTAAAAATTTACTTTCGACTCAAATAGCTTTTCAAAAATTAAAAATATTGTCTTCAAACTTTTTTTATTTCACAGAAAATATTGTTTTCGATATTCAGTGGTTTTTTATAAAAATCCAACAGTCCATTTTTTCATAAAAAAATAAAATCTACAAGAAATAGTACCCAAATTTGGTAAAAATTGATGTTCGGTTCTTGATATCTCTCAAATTAATTTAATTCATCTAATTAGTAAAAATTTAAGAAATGCTACTAAAATTGGTAAAAATTTGTTTTTCACTAAAAATCTATTTAACAAAACTAGATTTTCAAACTAAACTATTTCTTTATATGAAAAATATTGTTGGTAATTTTAAAATTTTTAAGAATAATTCAACTGACAACTTTTTTAACCCAACACGAAAACCTACAAATTTTGAAGCAAGACAAATCGACAGACGGGATGGGAAGTTTTCAGTGTGGGTGGCATCCCAGCCTCTTTTTTGCATTACAGTTTGATACAATATTTTTTTACAGTCATTTTAATATCAATTGTGGACTTTTTCGGAGGATAGTTCAGAAACTTTGCGGGCTGGATTTGGTAATCTCGAATTTTTGTTAAGATTTGACAGACGATATATGATAGATGATATGTAAGTTATAAATGATATACGATATAAGATATAAAATTGACGATTAGCGATAGATGCCAGATGATTTTTGACAAATAATAGATAATTTGAATATTGATTTGTGAAAAATTATGTAGCTCTTAATTTTAAAACTCTTAAGAAAAGCTGTTTCAGCAATGGTTTTAATCGTTTTAGGCTTATTTGACAGCAAAAAGGGTGCAACTCATATAACTTTTCTTGTTTCTAACACGTGATGCTTCCCACATGAATTATAAAACTGTTGCAGTTAAAACTCACACTAACTAAACATCTTACCCGCAAATTTCTACAACTTCTTACTGTCAAATTCAACTAAAATTTTTTAGACAGCCCTAAAGATCCAACAAACTACAGATGCATTTCATTTTTAAACACTGCGACAAAGCTTTTTAGTTCAGTCTTATATAAGAGATTATCCAATTGGATTGAAAGCAAGGACATTTTGACTGAGTTTCAAGCAGGGTTCAGAAAAAATTACTCAACAATCGATCAAATATTTTATTTAGTAAATATAGTCGAAATCTACAAGAAGAATGCCAAAAAGCTGTATGCCTTTCGGGGCAGCATTCGACTCTATTCCTAGGGAAGCTTTCTTCTACAAGCTCTACAATTATGGAATCTCAGAAAAATTTTAACTTTTGTTGACATAACTTTATTAAATATAGTTAAAACAATACAAAAATATATTTTTTTTTTATGTTTGAACTATGTTTTTGAGGCTGTACCCAAATAGGTACAATGGGAAGATATGGATTCAAATATTTAATTATCATGAAATTTTTTGAAACATTCTCTTTCGATGCACAGAGCTATGGCGCATAAATCACAGGTCCATCTGACTCGCATGTGGCATACTCTGCATTTACATAAGAGGCTTTTCAATTTGTTTTGGAAAATGGTGTTCTCCACTATAGGCCACGCTGGAAGCGATAAAGCGTTTTGATGTTGTCGGTTGGCGAATTGTATACCTTCTAAGCAGGCACGAAGCGTGACTTTTTTGGAAGCGGAAGCACTTAACGTTGAACTTAAAATTAAAAGTCATTTATTCAAGATCATCATTTTATTTCATTTCACAACAGTAATGAATTCATTTCGATTACAAAAATGAAGTGTAATTTAGTTGAACTTCTCTAAGTAAAAAATGAAAGTGAATCCAAAGTAAATACTGAATCGAAGCGTTATACTTGTCCGCAAATTATCCGTTTCATTGAAGTGCTCTTTAGTAAACCACATTTTTTTTTTGGTCAATGATTTCTATGATTTTCTAAATTTATCTCGCAAACACCAAGTTAATTGTCATTGCGAACGCAAGGCGAACCGAAAAATTCCAATCGTTTGAAGTCAAACGGAAGATCAGTCGGAATCATTGGTATTCGAGGAATACATACATTTTCACCTGCGTACTTTCTGTTAATAATGGTTGCCTCAATCAAATTCGACATAAGTCTTTTCACCGCAAGTCGAGTACCATTGCAAAGTCGCGGTGGATTCAAATTACGTAGTATCATAATAACTGAAATAACTTTGAGTTGCAAGTTATATGGTGGAAATCCTGGTAACTCCAGAGAATTCAAAAACTCCGTTGGATAATTTACTACATCATCGGGATTTGTTATGGAATCAACGGATGTTTTTTGTCTCCAAATCGCCAGCAATTTTTGATTGATCATTATTCTTTGCAACGAGAATTGCTCGTTCACTTAACCAAGCATAATTCTGATAATTCTCACTAATGTTTGAGAAAACATTTTCAATAAGACCTAATTGATAGTCTACAAATCAGAAAAAGTCGTTGGTAAGAGTAATTAATCCAGTTGTCAATTGGCACTTTTCCATTTCCAACAGCTAACAATTGTTTGGAAAATTGTGCTGCACTTTGATCATTTTGAAGTTGAACTCTCATATTAGTGGTTAGCGATAATGTTTTTACGTTATTCCACAAAAGTGATGCCTTCAGGCAAACATTCAATTCATCTGCAGGCGTTCCACGGGGAATTACTGGCAACGTCTGCCTGAAATGGTTGGAATCGGGATGACTTCCATCGAACAATGGTTTCAGTGGCTGTGGTGGCGTAAATAATGGATCCAGTTTGACTTCCACGTTTCTCTTTTGAACTTTAAAGCATTGAAATATCGGCATACAGTCGTCATTGGTCCAATATCTAAATTGTCATCATCACTGTAGTTCGCCAATGCCAATGATCTTCGTGTGCTCACGCGTTGTCTCAATCGGGCATTTTCTCTTAATATATTTTGTCTTACTTCGCTTAAGTTCTGTGAGTATACTTGTTGCTAGCTTGCATTTCTTGTGCGGCGGCCGATGTTCCCACGTCGTACTCTAGGCATTTTATATTATAGATTATTTTTTGTTTTCAAAATATTCTACGTGACAAATATTTTGTTTCAGTTTTTTGATATAAAAAAAATAGAATTGATTTTTTCGAAATTATACCAAATTTGCTCAAAATGTGTCATACAGAATTTTATATAATTGAATTTGGGGTTAACCAAATTTTTCACTTTTTTCTTAAATTGCTCTATGATAAAAAAAAACTCACTAAATTTTTTAAAAAGTCGTTTTTGCATTTTTTTCTTATTATCTTTAAAACAAACGTTATTTGAAGTCGATATCTCTGACGTTTCTAGATATATGAATGACTAAAAAAGGTTTGCAAAAGTAAGCTTTGGTTTAGAATATAGGGCCCTAGAAACGACAAAAAAAATTTAAATTTTTCAATTCCACAAATCGGAACTTTTACGATACCTTTCTATGGGACGCTAAGCGGAGTTCACCGCTTTTCCTGAATTTTGTCTGCTATAAACCTCACGGAGCCCGAGACATTTCCAACGAATGCAACACCGTGGAAATCGGTTCGTGCGTTCTGGAGTTATAGCGTCAGGAAGGAAAACCCGACTTATTTTTATATAGTAGATTATTTGAGTGCCTTAGGATACTGAACATGTATAATCAATGAAAGTTTTTAATGTATACAAAATTATTTGCAAAATTGTTAAATTTAATTTTTGAAAACGTTATATTAGATTTTTCTTTAGCATTATTATTATAAAAATTGAAATGTAAACCTCAGTCTGGTAGACGGCCATCGGCCAAACCATTTAAATACTTAAGAAAAGAGGCTGGGATGCGACCCACACTGATAACTTCCCATCCCGTCTGTCGATTCGTCTTGCTTTAAGGTTTGTCTATATGTATCAATTTTTACCAAATTTGCGTACTATTTTTTGTAGATTTTATTTTTTTATTAAAAAACAGACTGTTGGATTTTTATAAAAAATTACTGAATATCGAAAGCAATATTTTCTGTAAAATAAAATAAGTTTGAAGCCAATATTTTTAATTTTTGAAAAGCTATTTGAGCCGAAAGTAAATTTTTTTTGTAAAAAAAACTGTCAATTCGATTTTTTCAAAATTTTATCGAATGTTGAAAACAATATTTCTTATAAGATAAAATTAGTTTGAAACCAATGTCTCAAATTTTTGAAAAGATATTTGAGTCGAAAATCAATTTTTACCAACTTTTATTAATTTTTTTTAAGGTTTTTATTTTTTTTTTTTAAAAGCTGTCAATTTGATTTTTTCAAATTTTTACTGAATGTTGCAAACAATATTTTTTTGAAAGATAAAAGTAGTTTAAAGCCAATATTTCAAAGTTTTGAAAAGATATTTGAGTCGAAAAACAATTTTTACCAACTTTTATACATTTTTTTTTAGGTTTTTATTTTTTGTAAGAAAACTGTCAATTCGATTTTTCTTAAAATTTTTCCTAATGTTGAAAACAATATTTCTTATAAGATAAAATAAGTTTGAACTTAATCTCAAGTTTTTGAAAAGATATTTGAGTCGAAAATCAATTTTTACCAACTTTTATTAATTTTTTTGTAGGTTTTTATTTTTTATAAAAAAACTGTCAATTAGATTTTTCTCAAAATTTTATCAGATGTCAAAAACATTATTCTTCGTTGCACAAAATTGTTTTTGAGATGAAATCATATTTTAGTCGTAAAATTTTCGAGGTGACACATTTTTTTTTCAGTTTTTTTGATTTATAAAAAAAACCGTTAATTGGATATTTTTCCAAAAATATACTTCTTTTGTATCACGTTACAATATATAATATAAAAATAAATTCAATTCTCTAGCGTCATTGGTTCGTGAGATATTTAGGGTTAACCAAAATTTTCACCTTTTTTTTAAACTGCTATGGTAAAAAAACCACCCACGTAACTTTCTTGAGAGTCCTTTCTGCATCTTTCTGCCTTATTATCTGTATAACAAAACGTACGGACGTACGAACGTACGTACACACGCACGCACAGACATCATTCTAAAAATCTTGACCTTGAAACGTCGAGAAATGTCAAAATTTTTAATTTGACAAATCGGACCCATTACAATAACTTCCTATGGGAAGTTAATAAGTTTACAAAGAATATTGTGAACAGTATGAAAATCTTGAAGTCAATTAAACTAAATTAAAATTAAAACTGAAGAATTCACACGCACATTTGAATATACATGTAAATAGGGAGATATTCATATGTTCCTATTTCATATTTTCGAAAAATTCCAATATTTTCTTAATCTCATTTCATAAAAGCAAAGACCATGTTCAAATTCTTAATTACCTGGATTTCAAGGATAAAAAGTCAAAAAGAACAAAATTACCATAAATAAATAAATAGATCGTTGAAAACATAAACCTCCCAACTCGTACAGGATTTTGTTTTGCCCGCGCATTGAATTCTTCGAATATCTCACGTGATTAACATCCACGATTAAAGGCCGCCGCCGATGCCTGTATATTTTTGGCTATATTCTTGGTAAAAAAGTACGTTTATATACATGAATCTTCAATTTACAAGCTTCATTACAAAGGACGAACACAATACAACATTCACTTGTTTTTTTTTTCTGATTCACGTGAAGGTATGTGATTGCGAGCATCCTTTTTGCGCCCTTATAATCCAACATACATTCTGAATTCCAGTGAAAATTCCTGCATATACAATTTAACTCCTCCGAACATCCCCACGGTTTTTATTTCAGTAAAATTCGGGAGTTTCGTGTGGGGTTTATTGAATTTTTTATAAGGGAGGCAATACTGCAGATTTATTTTGTTTTTCTTTTTATTTTCGATAATGGCTTTTTTATAATATGCAGAAAGATAATCAAGAAAAATGGTAACTGGATATATCTGTCATATATTTACCTACATACACCCATCCACATAGTGCTGCGATATAGTATTCCTGCCAACGACCGACCGACAACTCGACTCACGGTGTGTAAAGTCAATGATTGCAAACTATATAAACACCACACAAGGACACCCAATGCAAATTAAGGTACTTTCGGTTTACCTTTCCATAAGCTCACCTCCATCGTCATCATCATCATCATCATCGATACACAACACAAAGTTTATCTTTCTGTAATTGAAATACGGTGGGCGAGTATTTTATTTTTTGGTAAATAAATAATAAATTAATTATTTTCGCGTATATGTATGTACATACGTTCATGGGAAATTTTTCGAAATAAAATACGTGATCCCACCTGGTTAATAATAATTATGTACCTATCACATATAGGGATGGGGGATGGGAGATTGGAATGGGGATGAAATAGAGGTGGTGTGTGGTATAGTGCGTAAACTTATTTTTTGTGCGTTCACTGGGGCGTATGAGTGTTACATATATTAATAATAATATATATAAAACCAGGGTGGAAGGGTGCCTGCTTATGTGTATAAACGTGATTTGAAAAATAATTTCTCATGTGCAATTAATATTTTAATTGGAACCTTTAATATGTTCCTTACACTAAATCTGAGGCAAAAATTCTTTTTTTTTTTTGTGTTGGTCTGGGATGCCAAGTTAATAGGTTTTTGGGACTTTGGCTGAATAAAATGAATATTAAACATGTGAAAGGGTTTATGTTTACAGCTTAGTGGTAATGAAACCACATGGTGATGGAAGGCTTATGGTAGTTATTTTTAAGGAGCGTAGGTAGAGCTTAGGGTATTTGTTAGGGGGGAAATCAAATTTTAAAGGGAATTTGGGAATGGTTGTGAGCTCCTTAGCGTATTAAAATAAATTTTAAGATAGGTTCAATCTTGGAAAAATGGTTTTCACTAAGTATGGGTTTAGGTTAGGTTAGGTTGGAGTGGCTGTCCAGATGTCATCAACTCACTTAGACCGCAAGGGTCCATTGTGATACCACTAATGAGGTTACTCATGGGGGAGTAATGAAAATTAAACAAACCATTTTGTGCTTTTAATAAAGTTAGAGAGACACTTTGTGCCAATCGTTGCCAGTTCACTGGTATTGTCGAAGAAGGGATTTCCAAGAAAGTTATTCCTTCTAATGGAGAGTGCTGGACATGTACATAGAAGGTGTTGGACTGTTTCCTCTTCCTCCTCGTCCATGCAGCTTCTACAAAAGTCATTTGTTTAGACCCCTAGCCTCAGAGCATGTCTTCCTATGAGGCAGTGTCCTGTTATTACTCCAATTGTAGAGCTTATATTTTGTCTGCTCAGGGATATCAAGCCTTTTGACCGATTTAAATCTATGCTTGGCCATATTTGCTTGGTTGCTAGGCAGGTGGTACTCTGTGACCATCTAGCATTTGTTGCGTCTAGAGCATATTGTTTGAGAAGATATTTGCATGTAGCAAGTGGTGTTCCTATGTTATGTTTTTGTCTAACATTAGGCAGAAGTGTTCCGTTTTTGGCGAGCTCATCGGCTTTACAATTTCCCGGAATGTCTCTGTGGCCCGGCACCCAAATGAGGTGAATATTAAACTGTTCTGTCATCTCATTCAGAGATGATCGACAATCGTGGACTACTTGTGAGTTTGTGGAGACAGACGCGAGAGATTTAAGAGCAGCCTGGCTGTCCGAGAAGATTCGTATATCCTTGCAAGATATAACGTTTTCTCTGAACCAGGGTAGTGCCTCTTTAATCGCCATTACTTCTGCTTGGAATACACTACATTGATTGGGAAGTCTATATGATAGACTTAGATTCAGTTGTTCCGAATAGATACCACTTCCAACTCCGTAATCGGTCTTTGAACCATCTGTATAGAAGTGTATCGCGTTGTCGTCCAGGGGTCTCTCTTCTTCCCAGGAGGATCTTGAAGGGATGGACACATGTAAGTTTTTACCGAATACCATTTTAGGGGTGGTATAGTCTAAGCGATCTGGGATAGATCTGAAATTGTCTAGAATGATAGTATGTCCAGTATTGTTACTGTTCCATTGAGAGGTGGCTCTACATATTTATTTATTTAGCTTAATACAAGCGAAACTTAAAACTGAACTTATTCTATGGTGGGTTCTTAAAATAAGTGAGGAAAAGCGAACCGAAGGAATCTACGTTGCACAGCTTCAATTCTTCGGGAGTGAGAGATCTGATATGGCGACCAAACTTGGCTGGCGTATTCAAGGAGGGGCCTAACGAAAGTAATGTAAAGGGACTTCGTGACGTAAGGGTTCGAGAATTCTTTAGACCAACGTTTTATGAAGCCGAGAGAGGAATTGGCTTTGTTAATTATATGATCGAAATGAGAACGGAAGTTAAGCTCACTGTCACAAATAATTCCAAGGTCTCGAATGGAACAAACAATGGCAATGGCTTCATTACAAAAGTGGTAAGTTCTGGGGGGTGAGGGTAACAGTTTACGGGAGAAGGTTATAGATTGACATTTAGCAACGTTGAGTTCTAAAAAATTCTTATTGCACCAAGTTTGGAATAGGTTTAGGTCGTTTTGGAGTAAGCGAATGTCAGCGGAAGAAGAAATGACCTTAATGATTTTCATATCATCTGCGTAAATAGACAGATATGAGTCACTAATTATACTTTCAACATCGTTTATTGTTAGGACAAAGATAAGAGGGCCCAAGTGACTGCCTTGGGGGACGCCTGAAGTAGCGTTGATGGGATCAGAGATTGAGAACCTGAAGAGAACCCTGTATTGACGTTGTTCTAGGTACGATCTTAACCATGAAATGAAAAAGGGAGGAAATCCAAGGGCATTAAGTTTAAGGTAAATAGTTTGATGACAGATTTTATCAAAAGCTTTACTAAAATCTGTGGTTATGACATCAACTTCTTTACCTTTCTCTAATGCATTAAGTGACCTAGATACAAATTCAGTTAGGTTAGTTGTGGTTGATCTACCCTTAAGAAAACCATGCTGCAGAGGAGAAAATATAGACTTACAGTGAAAGTAAAGGCAGTCATAAACAATGCTTTCGAAGAGCTTGGGGATAGAAGATAGTTTGGCTATAGGCCGGTAGTTAGATATGTCGTTCTTAGCACCTTTTTTGTGAATAGGGAAGATAAAGGAGTCCTTCCATAATTTCGGAAAGGTAGCTTGAGAAAGTGAAAGACGAAATAAAGCTGTTAGGGGCTTACAAAGTGAACTAACACATTTTTTAAGTAATATGGTGGGTAACCCATCGGGACCGGGAGAGAAGTCATCTTTAAGCACACATATTTTTTTGGTGACAATATCAGTCTTAATGTCGATAGAGACTAGAGAGGTTTGAGGGCAATTCTTCAAGTAACTAAAAAATTCGCGGTCGGGTTCGTATGTGTTATCACTATATGATTGGCTGAAGAAGGAGGCAAAAAG
This sequence comes from Eupeodes latifasciatus, assembly GCA_920104205.1. Classification (NCBI taxonomy): domain Eukaryota; kingdom Metazoa; phylum Arthropoda; class Insecta; order Diptera; family Syrphidae; genus Eupeodes; species Eupeodes latifasciatus. The sequence continues at coordinate 161,549,054 of OV049926.1, forward strand.
GTTACTGATTATTTTAGGGTCTGCAGAAGAAGTATTTAAATATTTCAAAGTAGAAGGGAAGCCATCAGATTTTTTCTTAATATTAATGAATTGATAAAAACGTTTCGGATCCGAAATCAGACTAATCTGCATTCTATCTAGATAATTATGGTAGAGTGACTCACAGAGATAGGAGAAGTTAGAGGAAGCTTGCTGGTAGAAGGAAAAATCTGAAACAGACCTAGATATAAGATAAGTTTTCCATAGCTTGTTTCTGGCGTTACGAAGCGTTCGCAACTCCTTATTATACCAAGGAGGGGAGTATGAGCAGTTCTTGCGAGGGGCATAAGGAACACACTGAATGAGGCACTCAAAGATGACTGAGTAAAAGAAAGAAACAGCCAGGTCGATGGGGGTTTTATTGTTTAAGAAAAGGCTAAAATCAATATTATTGATAAGACGGTTTAGTTGGAGGAAGTCAGCTTTTCGAAAGTTGAACGAAAGGGAGTTCTCAGAATCATTAGTTATAGTTTCATGGCCATATGTAAAGGTCAGAGCGAGAGGGGGATGGTAGAGATCAAGGGTGGAGAGAAGATGGGTACTTTTGGTAACGACCGAGTTAAAGGGGTCAGATGAGAAAATGAGGTCGAGTTGCCTACATAAATTGTTGGTGACGCCACTAATTTGAAAAAGACCACAGTCAAAAAAACGGTCAGTTATAAGAAATTCTTTTTCTTGAGAAGGATTAGAAGGTACAAACGATGATTCATCCTCCGATGGAACCCAACACAGGTTAGGGAGGTTAAAGTCTCCAACAATTATGAAATCATCATCTGGTTCAGCTACGTCTAACAGAGAGTCCAGAGCATCGACAACCAACTGATATACTAAGCCTCACACATGAGTTGGCTGCCACCATTTTGGAGAAGATGTCAAGAGGTGTTAGGTTTAAAAGCACATCCAGGGCTGCAGTTGGTGTTGAGCGGAGTGCTCCTGTGATGCACATACCTGCTGACGGCTGGACCTTGATGAACTTATTTAGATTAACCATCTTGTCCAGTGCGGTCCACCATACGACAACTCCATAAATGAGTATCGGTCTAATTACCGAAGTGTATAGCCAGTGGGTTATTTTTGGGGAGAAGCCCCATTTTGATCCTATGGCCTTTTTGCAAGTAAAAAGCGCTACAGTGGCCTTTTTTACTCTTTCATCGATATTTGCCTTCCAATTTAGTTTTTTTGTCTAAAATGAGGCCTAAATATTTAGCTTGGTCGGAAAACCTTAATGGTATTCCTTTAATCTTAGGTGGGCTGAGCTGAGGAATTTTGTACCTTCTTGAAAAGAGTACTAGTTCTGTTTTATGTGGATGGACGTCCAGCCCACATTGCTTAGCCCATTTTGTTAGCCTATTCAAGGCATTTTGTAGGAGTTGCGAGAGAACTTGGGAGTGTTTTCCAGATACAGATATTGCAACATCGTCAGCATAGCCAATCGCCCTGAAACCCTCTGCTTCTTATGATGTTAGAAGGTCGTTTACTACCATGTTCCATAAGAGAGGCGAAAGGACCCCTCCTTGTGGGGTACCTCGATTCACCGATCTGGTGGTAGCAAAACTTCTCATGCTTGAAGTTATTGTCCTGCTTTTGAGCATGAGACTAATAAAATCTATGAGTGGTTTCTTTAATTGCAGCTTTTCCATTGCTTTCGTGATCGCTTGGTAACTGACGTTGTTGAAAGCTCCTTCAATATCTAGGAAAGCTAATAGGTTATATTCTTTGTATTCGAGGGAATATTCAATACTGCGTACCAGCGAATGTTTCTACTGATTTTCACTTAGAGTAAGCATGTTGAGCTGTGGAAATGAGACATGGTTTTAGGTTATGTCTGATGTAGATTTCAATCAATCTTTCCAAGGTTTTAAGAAGGAAGGATGATAGGCTGATTGGTCGTAGATCTTTAGGGTTAACGTGGGAGGGTTTCCCTGCTTTAGGAATGAAGACTACTTTTGCCATTCTCCAGGCTTTGGGAATATATCTCAGCCTTAAACAGCTTGTCAGAATGATTTCCAATGGTGGAATGATCATGTCTGAGCATTTTTGTAGTTCGGCCGGAATGATTCCGTCTGGTCCTGGAGATTTATATGGATCAAAGCTATCTATGGCCCATCGCTTGTAGAAGCTTGAGACTCTGATGTTAAGTCGTTAAGTATGTTAGAGCTACCTGGAAAGTGGGTGTCTAATAGCAGATTAAGAGATTCTTCATATGTGATAGTCCATGTGCCTGCATCTGTCTTTAAAGCACTGGGTATTGTTGGACTTTTTGAGAGAATTTTCCTGAGTCTTGAGGCTTCTGAAGTATTTTATATTTTGCCACAGAAGTTTCTCCAAGAAGACCTCTTACTCTTCCTTAATTCTTTTTTATATTGCTTTAGAGCTTGTTTGTATAAGTCCCAGTCAGAAGGAGATCTAGTGTACTTAGATCTATTGAAGAGTTTGTGACAACTCTTTCTGAATGGTTCTAGTTCCTTACGCCACCAATGAGGTTTCTTTTTAACCTTTAAAATGGTCACAGGACATGAAATTCTCATTGATTCATTGAAGGCTTCAGTGAGATGATTCACAGAAAGGTCTAGTTCATCTTTACTGGAGGAGCTTTTAAGAAGGTTGTAATCAAGTAATTGTGTTAGTACCTCCCTATATCGTTCCCTGTTTGTATTCCGGTGATTGCGAAAACCCATAGATATGTTTGCCACATCTCTGAGCTCAAACTGAATGTACTTGTGGTCAGAGAAGGAATTTTCTTTTGAGACATGCCAGTTTGAAATCAGATTGTGGATCGAGTCAGAGGTAAGTGTAATATCAAGTACCTCTTTCCTATTCTTGGTTACAAAAGTGGGTTCATTACCAATATTACTTATGAGTAGGTTAGTGCTTAGTAAGTATTCAAATAAGGACTCACCTCTCTCATTTATGTCAGAGCTACCCCATACCGTATGATGGGCGTTAGCGTCCGAACCAATCAGGAGACCAACTTTTCTTGATTTCGCGTCCGCAATTGCCTTCCTCAAGGTGTCACCTGGAATTGGGCTGTCGTGGCCTAGGTAGGAGGATATGAGCCAGAAGGTGGCTTTGTCCGTTGTTAAGACAGCGGTGGTTGTGTCCTTGTCGCTGTAATTGGGGAGTAAAAATACATTTAAGTAATTTTTTACTAACATACATGACCTTGGTTCACCTTTCTCCGAAGCATACAGTAGCTTGTAACCAGGAGTCCTGAGGCATCTGATGATGGAATTTGAGACCCACGGCTCCTGTATCAAGACGATGTCATCCTTATTTGTGTGCAGTCGGAGTGTTAGGTTGTTTGTGGCCATGATGGCGTGATGGAGATTAATCTGTACTAATCGCAGCATTGCTACTATTAGTCAGATTAACCTCCACCACTGCACTGTTTTATCGGCGTTTTCATCGTCTGAGGAGGAGTGAAGTAGGTCTTCCTCACTCAGAGTGATGCCTAAGGTGGCCTCTTCAGTCTCCATGTCGGAGTTACTGTCGACTGTAGGTTTAGCCTCCACGTCGGATGGCTTGTTTGGGGCTGTGGAGGTCGATGGTTCCACTTGTGGTGTTGCATCCACCTCCATTATTGGTGGTAGTGAAGCGTTTCCTTCCACTGAAGGGGCTTCTGTAGCGGGCATGTTAAGCAAATCTTCGTCTTTTTTGTATATACGGATCACGATTTCATCGAAACCATACCTAATCACGCCTTTGGTCGCGGCCAGTGGATCCAGTGATTCCCTATTGATCACGAGAGCTGATCTATAGTGACCCACTGTCTCCTTCTCAACCTTTGGGGCTTTCCAGTCGTGCGTAGGCAGGTTTGGATTACTTGCTTTGATCAATTTCATGATCATATCTGGGCAGTTGTGTAGAGCCGGGACCATTATACGTGCTCTTGGCCGGCAAGGAATATTCTCCCTTGCAACAACCTCGAGCTTGGCACCCGACCAGACTTCTGGCAAGCCATTGACAGCAGCCCTGTACAGATCGAAAGATCTCTGATCACCACAGGCGATGAGTTTGATACGATTTTGGTACCATCCTGCATCGGCTGTGTCTGGGAGAGGTCCCGGATTCTCCTCGATGACAGATAAAAATCTGAAACCGAGGTGAGCCCTGACGTTTGCCCATTGATCATGAGAGATGTTACCATCTACATGACCCCTGTCAATGACCGCTGCTATGATCTTACCTTTTAGCGCGTCGCTAAAGGAAAGATCCTTATTGAAGGCTGTTGTGCTGTTTGAATGCACCTTCTGCCTTTTTGGTTCGGGCTTGTCGCCCCCGAAAGACCTATTGCGCTTTGATGTTGAGTCGCTCCAGGTCTGTTTGGTGATATTGCTAAGAAAGCCACTAGCCCACTCGAGTTTTCGCGTTTGCTCCGGGGTTCTTTCCGCCGCCGGTATGACACCGACTGCGGCTAGAATCCTCTCAGCATTGCGTTGGTCTCGTTTGGCTAGTGACTTCCTGGACTTCTTGCTGGCTGACCCAGAGCTATGTCCGTGTGACACAGTTGTGGGTCTACCATCAGAATTCGTCGCTGCCGATACCAATCAGGGTGTGCCCTCACCTTTTGAGTCAATTTCACATGTCGCAGATTTTGTCTCTCCGGATGGGGTGTCCCTTCTTGGGGTCGCTTGCGACGTCCTAGCAGGAGCGGGGAGGGGGTGGGGTGTGGAATTGCCGCCTTTGGGACAGCCGAGCGTCACAGCTGTTCCACTGACGGGCAATTCCTTCAAGTATAGGTTGCGACTAGTAGAGGGAGAAGGACTCCCGCCACTAGTGGCAACCACAGGGTTAACAACACGTTCACATCTCGGAGTAGGCTCGACAGCCTTTTCATTGGATGTGACCGCATTGGCAGCCATGGCGCGATTTTTATTATTGTTTTTTAAAATTTTTCTGTTTGATTTTTTCATTTTTGTTCCCACGAGTAGGGCGGAAAGACGGTCAGCCCCGGCAGAGCCGCTTGCCGGGGTAAGGCAGAAATATGACGGACCTTGCCACAGCATCCGAAAGAGCTCGTTAATGGCTGGTTTATCCCCCAGCCTTTCATTCTTCGGCACGGTTTTCGTACAAGTACACTCACACCACCACTGAAATTAGGAACCTCTAAACTATGATTGAATTGGGTTTCCGAACGTTGCACTATTGAGGAGCTACAACAATTTTGCTATCCAACTCAACCTTAGCTAATCACCATCCTGCCAAAAACGCACAGGACTTCTGTGGTGATCATTGCCCGCCTGGCACCCACTTGGAGGGTTTGAATGAGGATTTTGCCACGCAAGTATGGGTTTACTTGTACTCTATTGTGCATGAACCTAGCACGAACTTAATGCTGTGACATTATAGAAGGCATTATATTGTGTCCAAATTCAATCCTTGCATGTATTGTCAAATATTTTTTACTGTCAATGTCAATTTTTTGATATTGTCAAATCATCCAAGACTAATAATTTCCTCTATTCAGAAGTGCTATTTAAATAAGCAGAAAAGATTTGAAGTATGGTTGTAGGTCTCCCCTACTCCTATCATATCCAGACCCCTCTTTACCACTGGGCCCAATGGGCCCAGGCCCAAAGCCCCGCAATCACCAGGGGCCCCCAAATTGCTGAAACATTACTTAACCTCTATTGGTCTATTTTCAAGAAAAAAAAATATTTCGATACAATGCATAAAGAATGATCAGAATTCGTACTTTCCTTGCTGAACAACAACCTTTGCTGAACAATTTAAATCACATTCCCTGCGAAATTATATTCAAATTAAAACAGAAATATGAATAACTAACTGAGTGGCAATGCAGTTTGCTTTCTGACAGAAACAAAAAAAAAACACACACATTTTGAATATTACTGTATCTGTATGAAAAAAATAAAGATAATGGTGTTTCTATATTTGCAACGCCCATACAAGTTTGCATCAACGCAGTAACTCATACATAGGCGATTTAACTATCCGTCGGATGAACGGCACTCAATTTTTTAAGATTTCAAGGTAAAGAGGTAAAAAGTTTTTGTTTTTGGTCATTCAATGAGATAGATGAAAGATTACACTTCTCACTATTTGTTCTATAGGTCAATAGTAATCGTTGATAGTACACCCGATCTGTCTCATGTTGATCAACTAACATTTATTATTCGTTACGTAAAAGATCACGAGCCTGTTGAAAGGTTTTTGGACTTAATTCCAATTAACAAACATAGATCTGATTATTTAGCGGAAAACATACTGAAGGTTTTGGAGGATCATGACATTTCGATAACAGATTGCAGAGGCCAAATCTACGACAACGCGGAAAATATGTCAGGAAGGTTTTCTGGTCTACAGGCAAAATTAAGAAAAATGTAAATTTGCCACTTTTGTACCATGTGCAGGGCACTCATTAAACTTGGTAGAAGTGCATGCCGCTGGGTGTGTTTTAGAACCAATCAAATTCTTTGATATTATTCAAAAATTGTATAACTTTTTTTCGGTATCTTCTCATCGATGGACTGCTCATGTGTTGACTGCTCATTTAGTTCCAAAAAAAGTTTTAAAAAGTCTTTCTCCAACAAGATGGTCGGCGCGAGCTGATGCACTTCAAGAAATTGAAGAAGCTTTGATGTCTATCGCGAACGATTTAGGACAGGCACGAGAGGCCAGAGAGGAAGCATTAAGTCTTTGCAAAAAAATGTCCAAGCTTGAATTTACCATACTTAGAGAACTTTGGAACTCTGTATTGCAAAGAATTAATAAAACAAGTACTTTACTTCAAAAACAAAATATAACCCTGGATGTTGCAATAAATTTGCTGAGTGCAATAGATGAATTTATAATTGGGCTCAGGGACAATTTTGATAACTTTGATTCATCAGCCAGGCAAAAAAACCAGGATTCCGAATATAAGGACCTTTCTGAAAGGATGAGGTGTAGAAGCTCACACCAGACTTTTTTTTGACGGCTCTGGACCCTCAGTAATTCTGACTGGGAAAGAAAGATTTAAAATTGAAACCTTTCTTCCCATTGTCGACACACTAAGCGTTCATTTGAAACAGCGACTAAGTTCGTATACGAAGATTGGCCAACGTTTTGACTTTTTTTCGATTAAAAAATCTGAATTCAGAAGACTTAAAAGAGAACTGCAAATCTTTTGCTAAATTTTACACCGAAGATGTAAACAGAGATGAACTACATGCTGAATGCCCAAATTTAAAAAACTACTTGAAAATTAGTCGACACGAAAATGAAAAAACTGACAACATTCTAGAGCTTTATAATTTTTTTTTAAAATTAATAAGATTGAAGATGAATTTCCAAATGTTGAAATTGCGCTAAGTATTTTCTTAAATATGATATGATTTTACTAATCTCAAATCAAGAAAAAGACCCCTTCAATAAATATTCCTTTCTTTTACATGAAAAAATATAGTCTGTGTCACTATATTGTTCTTTAAATTACATTCTCAATAACTTATTTAATTGTTTATTATTTAAATTTTGTTTATTTTTGAATTTTATATGACATATTTATTTTTTGTTTTTATTTTTACATTGTTTATGTATATGTATTATTATGTTATTATGTATTAAATGTTGCAATAACTATTTATTTTTTTAATGAATTAAAAAAATGTATTTATTTTAAAAATTAAAAGAATAAATATCAATTCAAAGTTATATGATTTTTTCTGTATACCTTTATTACACAACATAACATTTTTATATAATCATACAAGGGCCCCATTTTCGAAAAGTGCCCAGGGCCCCCAAAAGGGTAAAGACGGCCCTGACCATATCCCGCAAACAGGTATTTTTGCGGTGAGTTATTTCTTTTTATTTATTTTTTCCATATAAGTTTTCAAAAGGCAGAGGGAAATATTCATGGAATCCAGTCCACCGTTACATTGTTCATTTAATTTAAATATCTCTTTCATTTTATTAGTTTTTTCTAGGAGTAATGGAGTTTTTCTTAAATACATAAATATATGCAGTCCATATAGAAATTTAGAGCTAAAAACCACGTTTGTTATTTCAACAAACCGCGCTCTCTGTATGAATATGAACAAAAAAAAAACATTCCACACCAAATATAAACTTCAATGAACTAAAGTTAATGAATGAAAAACAAAACCAAAAATGAAACAAAAAGTTTAAAATATGATAAAATATGACTGTGGAAAATTTCCATATACCATGAGTTCACATGAACGACAAATAAAAATACCAGACAAAAAAACTCCATTAAGTATGCAAATTTAAGATAAACGAGTTGGTAGCCCAATTTTCGTCCTCAACAAAAAAGAACCCATCCCCTACCCTCTTCTCTTCAACCAAAATATTGAGTTAGTATAGGCATATACATATGTAATGTATGTAGGTACTCATATTCGTAGTTTGCAGGATGCAAGTTAAAAGTCAGAGTATATTTTTTTTTCTGTATTCAAGGACTATTTTTGGTTGATGAAGTTGTTTGTTTAAATTGTCCAAAAGCAAATCAAAATATTCCGCTATCTGAGGTATATAAACATATAGTAAGGAAAAAGAGAGAGAGAGAGAGTGGAAAAACACCAAGCAGGATGTTGTTTACAAAAAACAAAAAATGGGCAAGGACATATGAGTTTGTTTATTTGGAATTGCTTCATTGGCGATGGTATTGTTCCTTTTAAATGGAAACATGATTCAAAGTTATGTCGAATTAAATTAGAGTCATATAAAATTTTATATGAAGGCTTCCGAAAGAGAGGAGTGGTGGTTGTTGTTATAAAGCAAGCTAGGACACAATACATTTTATTTTACATGGCTTATTTATAATGTCGGAGCCAATTTATGGGTATATGAAATCACTATTAAAATATAGTAATTTTTATCTAATGGATTTTTCTTTTAAATTTATGGCATTTTTTATTTTCACTAAACATGTAAGTACTTTGAAAAAAGGAAACAACTAACGTAACAGCAAACTATCTATTTGAAACGATTCAAGCAGTATGTCAAGATAAAACGTAAATTTAGTTTGTTTTACAAAACAATAAAACAGAGTTAAAGCTATTTAGACGATACAAAATTTAAGCGAAACCCTAATTTATTTTTGAAATGTTCTCATGCTCAAATTGAATGACAAAAAAGATTACTTAATGCAACCAACAAATGAGGCATTGAGAGCAGAAGTGGCGTAACCCCAAATTGCAATAATTTGAGAAAATCACGGTTAAAGAAAATAAAGAAAAACATTTGTTTATTATTGGTTTCCTATTTAAAATAATCTATATCTATACTAATATTATAAATGCGAAAGTAACTCTGTCTGTCTGTCTGTTACTCAATCACGCCTAAACTACTGAACCAATTTGCATACAATTTTGTATGGAGATATTTTGATACCCGAGAAAGGTCATAGGCCACTTTTTACCCCGGGAAAATAACGCATTCCCATGGAAAAGTGCAGGTGGGCCGATCGCTTTTACGCTTAAACTACTGAACAGATTTAAATGAAATTTGGTAAGGAGATAGTTTGAGACTTAAGAAAGGACATGAGTTAATTTTGAACTCGGTAAAACAACGCATTCCCATGTGAAAAATTACTTTCTGGGGAATTTGATCGCTTTCACTCCTAAATTACCAAAGATTTGAATAATATTTGGATAAAATTGGTATTACGGGAAAACAACGCATTCCCACCCCTTCTCATAAGTTGAGATTGAAGGTTGGTGTTCCAGTCCTGTTAATGAGAAATCTTGACGCATCAAAGTTATGTAATGGTACACGGCTACAGATTACTTACCTAGGACGAAATATTATAAAAGCTATAATCATGACTGGATAGCAAAATGAAAAATGTTTTAACTCCCCGCATTCCAATAATTCCAACCGATTTGCCGTTTCAGTTTAAAAGAGTGCAGTTTCCTCTGAAAGGAACATTTGCAATAACAATAAATAAAGCTCAGGGGCAAACGCTAAAAGTTGCAGGTGTAAATTTGAAAAAAAGGGTTTTTCCCATGGACAATTACATATAGCGTGCTCACGAGTCTCAAACCCACAAAATCTTTACGTTCTGGCCAAGGAAGGAAACACAAAAAACGTAGTATATAAAAATGTATTGCAGTAACCTATCTTCTTCTTAAAATGTATTAACCTAACCTAACCTATGACCACACTTAGTATGGCCTCATCCCATCTCGGCACAATTCAAACATACGTACAAAATGTACAGCTCAGGTTTTTGCATACTACTATCCAAAAAACTATCTAATGCGGACGAAGTCGCGGGTAAAAGCTAGTGGCTAATAAACTTCAGCTATGACATATCTAGTGGAATATCTTTTATTTTAGATCTTAATCTTGTCTGTAAATGTGTGATTTACTGGATTGTATGTGGCTTAGATTAGCAATATCCAATTTAAATTGGGACATACTAGGACTATCTGAAATCAGAATACTGGGAAAGAATATAACAGAAAACAAAGGTGACATATTTTGCTATATTGGTGAAACTCAAGGACTACACGGCGTCGGATTTCTTATCAAAAAATGGCTGAAGGAAAAGCTTATTGACATTCGATTTTTCAGCGAGAGAATTTGTAGCCTAACTCTTAATCTAACAAACACAAAAACAACAATAATACAAGTTTATGCACCAACAGAGCGAGCCAACGACGAAGAAATTTTAGAATTTTATAATCTACTTGATAGAGCATACAACGAAACAAAGACAAAGACAGAACTAATGTTCATTATTGGAGACTTCAATGCCAAATTGGGAAAACAACTTGATCAAGATGAGGAAGTAATCGGACCCTTTGGATTTGGAGAAAGAAACAAAAGAGGCGAAGGTGTCATAAAATGGCTTGAAGAAAATAATCTTAGATTCGGAAACTCATTTTTTAAGAAGAAAGACAATCGAAAATGAACTTGGAAATCACCCCATGAAAAAACAAAAAATGAAATTAACCTTATTTTGACGAATAAATTAAGAACTCTAACAGATGTATCAGTTTTAAATAATATCAAGACCATAGACTTGTAAGAGCAAAAATAACAATCAATCACAAGGCGTTAAAGAGAAACAAGCATAACTTGCATATCCCTAGATCAGTGACTCAGAACAATATTGATGCATATAACGAAATTTTGAGAAATGAAATAAATATAAATACTAACGAAGATGAAATTGATCGTGACCTACAAACAACATATGACAAAATTGAATTAATAATAAAAAATGCAGCTAAGATCACGATTATGACCGCAAAAACCGAAAAAACTGATAAGATTTCAGATGGCACAAAGCAACAAATTTTACGAAGAGAGCAATTAAGAAACAAGGAAGTAACATCATTTGAAGAAAAAATTGAACTGAAACACATACGAAAAGAAATAAAAGAAAAATCAAAAATGGACATTCAAATATTCAATGACAAAGCAATCAAAGACATTCTAACCTCCACGAAATCAATTAAAAAGACAAAACAATTCTTGAACAAAGGGAAAGATTGGATTCTAACAATGAAAAACAACAATAAAAGCATTTCAGACCGAAAAAACATTAATGAAACAGCCACACAATTTTTTGAACAACTGTTTAAATCCAGCAAAGATAACACAGACGCAAATATTAATACACCACAAAAAATATAAACAATAACATAAATATCAACCCACTCCTAATCAAAAAGGATGTAGAGCAAGCAATTGACGATCTAAAGAAAGAGAAATGTGTTGGAAACGATGGTATAGCGGCTGAGATGCTTATATACGGAAAACAATCACTATCTCCTATTTTGACGTTGCTATTCAACAATGTATTAAAAACGCAAAATATACCCAAACAGTGGACTCAGACCACCATAACACTGATTCATAAAAAAGGACAAAAGGATGATATAAACAACTACCGACCCATAAGCAATCGACTATTTACAAACTTTTCTCAAAAATAATATACAGAATCATCAAGGAAAAACTTAACATGAACCAACCAATAGAACAAACTGGATTTCGGGAAGGATATTCAACAACTGATCACATACAAACGATGAACCAACTGATAGAAAAATTCAATGAATTCAAGAAACCACTATACTTTTTATTTATTGACTTCAGCAAGGCGTTCGACTCCATTGAACATGACACTATCTGGGAAGCCTTAATAAATCAAGACATAAACCCTATCATTATCCAGACATACAAAAAAAATTTATGACAACAGTTGGGCAAAAATAAAAACCGAAATAATAGGACGAGAATTTAAAATAAATAGAGGAGTAAGACAAGGAGATCCGATGTCCCCACCAACGTTCTCAGCTGTATTAGAAGAAATTTTCAAGAACCTAAACTGGAAAACACGGTATGGCATTAACATAGGCGGAAAATATCTAAACAATTTGAGATTCTCTGATGACATCGTACTTATTTCAACGAACGCTAAACAAATCGAATCGATGCTAAAAGAATTGACTACTGCTTGTAAGCCCTATGGACTCAACATAAACCAAACAAAAACAAAAGCAATGACCAATCACACAAAAATAGATATCACATTAGACGGAGTAAAGATAGATTATGTAGAAGATTACATTTACCTTGGACAATTAAAATCATTCAAAGACCAAGAAAACAAGGAGATAAACAGACGAATCACAAACAGTTGGAAACAATTCTGGAATATATGTACATCAAATAATGGAATCAAATTTAAGTAACAACACAAAAAAATATATAATGGACTCAGGAATACTACCCGTTATGACTTATGGACTACAAGCACTTGGATTAACCTCAAATTTAACAGAAAAACTTAGGATTTGCCAAACTAAAATGGAAAGGAAAATTCTTAAAATAAGACAAATTCAAAAAATACGAAACCAGCATATAAGACAACAAACAAAAATCATTGATGTAGTTGAAAGAACAAGAAGGCTTAAATGGAGCTGGGCAGGACACATCTCAAGGCTTCAAGAACAAAGATGGACTAAAGTAATCACAAAATGGACTCCAGCTGACAAAAGACGACCTGGAAGAACCAAGAAAAGATGGGCTGATGATTTATCGGACTACAGGCAAAATTGGTATAATGAAGCTAAGGACAGAGAATTATGGGCAACATTGGGGGAGGCTTATGCCAGAAATATATCTTCATGAAAAGAATAATTAAAGGTTTTATACTTACTTACTAAATTTTCAATATAATTAATTAAAATTTTTAAAACAATTAATAAGTTAATACCAGACTTTGTTTGTAATTTAAATTTATTATAAAAAAAAAACCATTGTTAAAACGAAAAATTGTATATATAAATTTAAGAAATTCAAATGGCAAGTAAAAAAGCTTATAATAATAATAATAAAATGTGGCTTACACCACTTCTGGAATTTCTTACACCACTTCTGGCTTTCTGGATACAGAGATAATTTTAAAAAAGTAAGTTGGTTACACCAATAATTAAAAACACAAATTATTAATTTTTTATTATGACTTTCTAAGTACCAAATAGTTACAAGTTATGAGTTAAGACTGCTATGAAACTATCACTCTTTATCCTTATCTACTAGGTCGAGTAAACATTTATTTTTCGCTTCACTTACGGCATTTCTTTTTGGAAACAGTTATTCGAGATCTGTAATTAATGCAGATGTTCTTTTTTTTAATACCACAGTTTCAAAAAGCACGTCTCCGTTATTGCTGTAATTGTAAGAAATATTGAAAGGGGTCTCTTTCAAAAATTGAAGCCATTGAATCTTAAGCCATGTCACTTTTCCTTTATTAACATTAATCTTTGGATTTGTTATATTTTTTTCCAATTTCTTCGTCGAAAACATCCCAGATTCATCCATAACAATAATTTTAAATGGATCTTTCTTTCTTGCCGCTGCTTTAACCTTATACTAGTCCATAGGGCCAAAAATGTCTTTGAAATACTTCTTTTGTTTTTCGATAAGACCAAAGTCACTATGCGAAACACAAAACGGGCATCTTAATATTTCTATTTTGCCCACCACACTGGTCAGTGTACATAATTAAATTTGAGGTACTCACAAAATGTTTAATATAATGCAATAAGTGGCTGCCAATTTCTTGGCGACTTCTTGATCCAACCGACTCATCTCAAATATACATGTAAGCTTTGTTCTTTATCATGTCATGGATACCTAGACAATTTTTCCAAAGTTGCCTCTTATAATAGCACACACCCCTTGAAATGATTGGAGTTGGCAAGGTTTTCATAAGATCAAATGCAATTACGGAAGTGTCATTAGATTCCTTTGCTTTTGCCGCATCATATCTAATGCCATTTCTAGCCGATTCCGCTTTTCTAAGATGCAGTTCATGTTTGATTTAGCTTAGTGTACAATTTTGGTGCAGAAATGGCGTATGTGTTTGGAATTGATTAATTTAAAAAAAAATGCATAATGCAGAAGTGGCGTAAGCGGGTTACGCCATTTCTGTCCTACGAAAAATTGCGTGCAGAAACAATGTTTCAACAATTTTGTGTAGGTTTATAAGCAAATATGAGCTACGCCACTTCTGCATAGAAAGAAAATTTAATTTTGGTCATGTTAGTGTAATAAACTCAAAATTGAAAAAATGAGGGTTACGCCACTACTGCTCTCAATGCCTCAATCGTTTTTTGGCATGCATTTATTTCATACTTATAAATATGGGTACCTACGTTTTACGTTTGAATCTCGTTAAAAAATGTTCAGTTATTTTCGACATATTGTATTTTGAAAAAAAAAATCGAAAAAGGGTGATTTTTAAGGACCGATGTTGGTTTTGAATAAATAGCAAATTATTTAAGAAATAATTTTATTGTAATTGGTCCGATTTGTCGAATTGAAAATTTTGACATTTCTCGACGTTTCAAGGTCCCTATTGTCGAAATAAAAGATTTTTAGAGAGATGTCTGCGCGTGCATGTGTATTAAGTTCGTACGTCAGTACGTCCGTACGTTTTGACTGTCGAATTGACAGTTTTCTTACAAAAAATTAACAAAAGTTGGTAAAAATTGATTTTCGACTCAAATATCTTTTCAAAACTTTGAGATATTGACTTTAAATTAATTCTATCTTATGAGAAATATTGTTTTCAACATTCAGTAAAATTTTGAGAAAAATCGAATTGACAGTTTTTTTTTACAAAAAACAGATTTACGAATCAATTATCTTTTCAAAAATTAAAAATGAGGCTGGGGTGCGACCCACACTGATAACTTCCCATCCCGTCTGTCGATTTGTCTTGCTTAAAAGTTTGTCTACATGTATCAATTTTTACCAAATTTGCGTACTATTTTTTGTAGATTTTATTTTTTTATGAAAAAAAGAACTGTTGGATTTTTATAAAAAAAATTACTGAATATCGAAAACAATATTTTCTGTGAAATAAAATAAGTTTGAAGCAAATAATTTTAATTTTTATAAAGCTTTTTGAGTCGAAAGTAAATTTTTACAAGTTTTAGTATTTTTTTTTAGGTTTTTATTTTTTGTAAAAAAAACTGTCAATTCGATTTTTCTCAAAATTTTATAGAATGTTGAAAACAATATTTCTTATAAGATAAAATTAGTTTGAAGGCAATGTCTCAAATTTTTGAAAAGATATTTACGTCGAAAAACAATTTTTACAAACTTTCATACATTTTTTTTAGGTTTTTATTTTTTGTAAAAAAACTGTTAATTCGATTTTTCTCAAAATTGTTCCTAATGTTGAAAACAATATTTCTTATAAGTTTAATGTAGTAAGAAGCTATTATCTCAAATTTTTGAAAAGATATTTGAGTCGAAAATCAATTTTTAACAACTTCTGTTAATTTTTTTTTTGGGTTTTTAATTTTTTTATAAAAAAACTGTTAATTCGATTTTTTTTCACAATGTTGATAAATGTTGACAACAATATTTTTTGAAAGAAAAAAGTAGTTTAAAGCCAATATCTCAAAGTTTTGAAAGGATATTTACGTCGAAAAACAATTTTTACCAACTTTGAGTAATGTTTTTTTTTAGGTTTTTATTTTTTATAAAAAAAAAAACAGTCAATTAGATTTTTTTCAAAATTTTATCAGATGTCAAAAACATTATTCTTCCTTGCACAAAAATTGTTTTGGAGATGAAATCATATTTTAGTCGTAAAATTTTCGAGGTGACAATTTTTTTTTCAGTTTTTTTGATTTATACAAAAAAAAACGTTATTTGGATTTTTTTCAAAAAATATAAGTGTTTGGTATCACGTTACAATATATAATATAAAAATTAAATTCAAGTCTCTAGCGTCATTGGTTCATAAGATATTTAGGTTTAACCAAAATTGTCTCCTTTTTTTAAACTGCTATGGTAAAAAAACCACCCACACAATTTTTTTGAGAATCCTTTCTGCATCTTTCTGCCTTATTATCTGTATAACAAAATTTATTTGAAGTCGATATCTCTTCTGGTTCTTGAGCTATGGACGACGAAAAAAAGGTCGCGAACGTATGGACGAACGGACATACGAACATACGGATGTACGAACGTACGTACACACGCACGCACAGACATCTTTCTAAAAATCTTTTATTGCGACTCTAGGGACCTTGAAACGTCGAGAAATGTAAAAATTTTCAATTCGACAAATCGGACCCATTACAATAACTTCCTAAATATCTCATGAACCAATGACGCTAGAGACTTGAATTTAATTTTATATTATATATTGTAACGTGATACAAAACAATTATATTTCTGGAAAAAAATCCAATTAACGGTTTTTTTATAAATCAAAAAAACTGAAAAAAATGGTTGCCTGTAAAGTCGGTTTTACGGGCGAAGATTTTACGTGACAACGTCTTTTTCTCGGTAGAATATTTATTGATATGAATATAATTAAATTGCACAATAGGAACAAGGAATTGAATGAAAATAAGAATTGCACAAATTTTTTAAACTAATAATTTACTTAACACTATCAACATTTATCAATAGTATGACATAACCTATAAACTCAGTTTCTCAACTTTTGTGTCAATCTAACAATTAATCAATCAATCATAGTTTACGATAATGAAATATCAGTGTACAATTATTTACCTTTATTGTTGTAGTTGTTGTAAATGACGAATCTAAGCACTCCACATTTTCACTACAGACACAGCTGACGATACTTTAATCACACGTGTGAACTTGTATTATGACGCTTTCTTGTTTTTCCAACGCCAAGAACGTTCGAGAAAGACAAAGACAGAGACACAAGCATGCGCCGATTCAATGCGCCTAATTCTCTAGTGCTGCGCGCGCGGCAGACCGATCATAGTTGAGTGGGAGAGAGACGCAAGGCATTCGGCGGGCCTCTCTCTCGTTCGGTGACTCATCGTAACGTTACCGGGCGTTACACTTTTTCATAAGTGACTCCCAGCCGCAACCTAATTTAAGACGTTGTCACGTCAAAAAATTTGTTACCTCGAAAATTTTACGACTAAAATATGATTTCATCTCCAAAACAATTTTGTGCAACGAAGAATAATGTTTTTGACATCTGATAACATTTTGAGAAAAATCGAATTGACAGTTTTTTTACAAAAAATAAAAACCTAAAAAAAAATAATAAAAGTTGGTAAAAATTGATTTTCGACTCAAATATCTTTTCAAAAACTTGATATTTAGACTTTAAACTTATTTTATCTTATAATAAATATTGTTTTCAACATTCTGAAAAATGTTGAGAAAAATCAAATTGACAGTTTTTTTACTAAAAAGAAAAACCTAAAAAAAATTAATAAAAGTTGGTAAAAATTGATTTTCGACTCAAATATCTTTTCAAAACTTTGAGATATTGGCTTTAAACTACTTTTATCTTTCAAAAAATATTGTTGTCAACATTCAGTAAAATTTTGAGAAAAATCGAATTGACAGTTTTTTTTTTACAAAAAATAAAAACCTAAAAAAAAACAATACTAAAACTTCGTAAAAATTTACCTTCGACTCAAGTATAGCTTTTCGAAAATCACAAATATTGCCTTTAAACTTATTTTATTTCGCAGAAAATATTGTTTTCGATATTCAGTAATTTTTTTATAAAAATCCAACAGTCCGTTTTTTCATGAAAAAATAAAATCTACAAAAAATAGTACGCAAATTTGGTAAAAATTGATACATGTAGACAAACTTTTAAGCAAGACAAATCGACAGACGGGATGGGAAGTTATCAGTGTAGGTCGCATCCCAGCCTCTTTTTTTTTTAAATACTACAAAATTTTATATAAGAGCCTTTAGGTTCTGAGTTATAAACATAAACAAAAACATATCAAAAACCTTCAATAAAATATTTCTTCTAAATTTCTTTTCAAGGTCTAAATAAATCTACTTTTATGGTGAAGAAAACAAAAAACACCGAGTTTTCTAACATTATAATAAATATGAAAAAAATTCTAACTTTTTTTATCTTTTTCAAAAGAAGTCGCAAAACATTTTTGCAATGAAGTTTTCTTATCTACCAGAAGCTGCAAGGAAAAGTTTAAATCTCTAAAAATGTTCATAAGTATATAAAATTAAATGAGTAGATTTATAAACATATATATACAAATGTATATGTGTTCAAAATTTAGCAAGAAAACAAAAATCCCTGAATGACTTTTTAATGAATAAACTTTTTTTTTTTAACCAGTGAAACCCGAGCGTACCTACAACAATGAGTTGTAAGCTCATTTTTGTTTCTCTCTTATTTTTTTGATTTTCATGAAAATATTTTACATACATATATTTTGTTTAAAAAGAAAAAAATTAACAGCAAACTTTTACTTCCTGAATAAAAAGTTGTTAATTTTTGTTCATTTTGAGTGAGGCTTGGAAAGGATTTAATTTTAAGATTAACGTGATATGAGTTTTTAATATATTGTATCATGAGTTTATGCAAGAAATTAAAACTCGGTGCAACTTTTTCCATTTCTTTATTCAAAGGATTCAAAGAGTAAATCTGAACATAAGTACGAGTATATAAAGAGTTAAATAAGAATTTATTTCACACAACAAAGAACAAAGAACAACTCGAATTGGCCCCCTTCCTTAAACAATCAACTTCTGTTAAATAGCTCTTGAAAAATTGATAAAAAAGCACTGTTTATTCTGTAAATTGAATTGAAAACTTATTGTGTGAAATCAATTTTACAAGCACAATTGAACAACCATATGTGTATGTTGTACATAGGTAAGGTACCTACTTACTCAAACTCAAAGCCCTTTTCCGTGCACATTCGCTTTTGCACTCGAAGCGACCTTTTTTTTGTTGATATTGTGTTGCGTGTAGGACAGCCCATTTAAAAAAACCGTCCACCCCCAGACAGCCCTATTTATATTTATGCCACTTAAACCCCATTTGTAAATCACCTCGGCTGAGTGCATTGAAACACATAAAATAATGTAATTTTCCAACTTTGGCCGCATAAACAACAGGCGTGTTGACATTACGATGGTGATAGAGAGGCAGGTCTGGGGTTATAAAGTGTTATCAACAACATCATATCCTGCTTTCTCTCACCATCGCACCGCTGGCTGTCGCCGCCCGTCCGTCGCACGTATAGCTGCTACATTAAACAACATTCAATAAGTACCTACTTCACACTACAAACCCACCCAAATCCTCATAAAATATTGATGACTCTGTCTCTGCGCCTTAAAACAATTTTGGAACAGGTGGAGAGGTCTCCTATAAATACAAATATTTGCTTACATCGATTATCTTGGTAAATTTATCTAAACTGCTATCTAGAGAGTAAATACATAACATTCCCAATAGGCCAGAAAACAATACAACCAATGCAATGACTTCCGATGGCAAAAGACGAAGGACGAAGGACGTTCAATTACTTTTGGTGCCTCAAAAAGTAAAAGATACCCATAAGAATTATTGGTACATTAACCTAAAGCCGTAATACTGATTAGACTTCGAATTGGTCCTTTCACAAGAACAACCCTACCCCCCTCCCCCCCCTAAACAAAATAGGATAGATAAAACTTTCAAGGTTAAATCCACTGACTTGAGAAATCGTGCGGGAGTGTGTAATAAAATCACATAAAAGTCCTTCCATGTCGATTGAGAATATTGGAACTAGAAGAAGGATTTCTTTTCTTATATTCAATTCCAACAAGAACAACAACAAAACCCTAATCCCAGTTGTCATTAAGGATTAGAAGATTTCTACTATTTCAATTGCTGCGATTGTAGAACCATACAATCGTTTTAAAAATATTCGAAGATTTGTAAACGAGCATGCTTGTTGATATTCTGCATAGTTGTAGCTTTAGGATACGAGTAATGGAAAGGATATTCATGTTTAAATCCGATTAGAAATTGAAAAGATATCAGAATTTTCCATTATTTTCTATGTTGCTGTATCAATATGCCAGTAGGTATCCAAGAAGAATGGCAGTGGCATCAAAAAGGAAGAAATATATTTGCCAGTAATAAAATAATAATATGAATTTAATGCAAATAGCTTTCTATTAGAAGAAGATATAAATACTAAAGATAGAATATCAATACAAGTGCAGAATAGAAAGCTTTGAGTTATACTCGTAGTTAAGTGCAGTATCAATTTCAGGAGTTGAAATTCAAATAAATTGCTAGGTGCACCACTGTCTTTTCTGTCTTTTCATCTTAAGCTGAAGAATAATATATATAGAAAATAAGGGTTAAATGCATTTTCTAAGAGGGATTCTCGAAACCATTTGAAATCATAAGAAGCTGTTAGCTAAAGGGTTTTTCAATAAGGGCGGGTAGATGTAGAAATCGAATAAAACAAGCTGTGTGAGAGGTATTAACAAAATTATTTTTTATTTGAAAGGCGCATGTATGCCATTAAGTGTGGAATGATGGTGTCATCATTCAAATGCCCGCCTCGGCTTCTTACGGTGGCACGGATCCGAGTGGTCCAACTTTCAATGACTCTTCCACATAGAACCGGATGAATTTGAGGGATGGTCTGTGTTATGTTCACCTTTAGGGCATCGGTCGATTGTAGTTTATTTGCATAGACCTGCGACTTCAAGAAACGCTAGAAAGTCTAGCGAGGATCAAATCGCATGACCTTGGGTGGCCAATTCACATCATCCCTGCGAGAGATAACCTTACCCTCAAATCGTTCATGCAAAATGTCAATCTTGGCGTTTGCTGTGTGGCACGAAGCGCCGTCCTGCTGGAACCAAATGTCGTCTAGGTTCATATGGTTCAATTTGGGCCATAAGAAATTAGTTATCATCGTTATGCAGCGCTCGCTGTTGACGGTGACCGCCTCACTAACGTCATTTTCAAAAAAGTACACACCAATTATTCCGCCGACCCAAAATCCACACCAAACGGTAACTTATTGAGGATGCATTATAACCTGGTGAACCTCGTGTGGGTTGGTGTCATCCCATGTATGGCAATTTTGCTTGTTAACACACAGCCATTCATCCAAAACTGCGCCTCGTCACTAAAGATGATTTTTCAGGCAAAATTGGGATCCTCTTCCAAAGATTCGAAGCCCGGTCAGCGAACAAACAGCGTTGTCTATGGTCATGAACTTTAAGCTCCTGGCTCAGTTGGAACTTGTACGGGTGTAGGCCTAAGTCCCGAAGTTACATTCACCAAGTTGAAGTCTGCGAAAGACCGAGTTCTTGTGCACGGCGAGGAATGGACTGCCTCGGGTTCTGCTGTACACTTTTACGGACCGTATGGGTGTTGCCTGATTGTTTACTGAACCGGTGGTCTCAAATTTGGCTACCAAACGTTAAAGAGTTGACTGTGAAGGGCCATCACGTCTGCCGTAAAATAGGCGCAATGCGCGCAACGTTAGTGTTAACGAACACTCATTTTGATAATAAAGTTTTATCATTTGAACGTGCTGTTCAATCGTGTAACTTGCCATGATGATGTGGCATAAACAACCGAATAATAAACAAAAGATTTGACAGATGTCACCAAAACAAAATGGCCGCCACGGGGCGCCAAAATCTAACCGCACCAATTGAAAAACCCTTTATTAAACGGGTATTGGACAAAATTTGTATTATCACATTCTACTCACGGTAAAAAAAGAATGATTTTTCCTTGCAGAAGCAATATAAATTCTCGAAAAGGATTTAAGTATGGATCTTTTAATATTTGTAAATTTAAAATAGTTTATCGTTTTAGGGTTTCCAATTTTTATTTTTTTTGAAGGCGTATGTACATATTTATTGAATACCATTTCGTCCATGTTATCAATACGAAGATATTTTTGCGGTTACTCAGAATTAACTCTTCGATAATTCGGACAAAATTTTGATAAAAATGGTCGATAAACCTATTTCAATACTAGATTAGTGTCCATGGATTATTATTTAAGGTTGTGATTCAAACGTATCCTTTTTCTAAGCATCAAGCAATGATTATTGTCGTCATTTTCACCACTGATCGACTACGCTATCAATCAGTAAAATTGTGAATAAATTTAAGGATATTGATTGATATTGATATTGATATTCTAGATTGGAAATAGTTACTAGAATAGTAATTTTTTTTTAGGAAATAGTTACAGCGTTTTTTTTTAACATTTTTGAAAAATATAAACTATATGGCAAGTATTGCATTCGTAACAAATTTCGAACTCGTGATTTTAATCAAACTCAAACATGACATTACGATGGTCGAGAAGTCGAAAAAAGTGGGTCTCCTCAATTCGTCCATTTATCTATCTGTCCTCGCCCCTGCATCCTAAACCATTGGGTCGATTGAGTTCAAATTTGGAAATTAAGGTTTTAAACCGATTCGCGTAGTAAGCGGCTGAGCGAAAAAAAAATATAAAACATATGAAATCACATAGAAGCGGCCACGCTATGAGCGAGCGGCGAAACAAAATTCTGAGCGGCTAACCGGCGCCGCCTGTTTTAATTTTTAGTAATGTTCTGAGCGGCAAGAAGTAAAGTTGGCCAAAGTAAACATTGAGTTCGTAATTTCGTGTGTGCAATTTCGACTTTAACTACTAATCGCTCAAAAATGCCTGGCCATACGTCGCTTAGAGCTGCCGCTCAGCTGCTGGCCGCTTAGCCGCTCAGCCGCTTATTGCGTGGCCGAGGCCTTAGGTTTTTTTTTTTTATTTTTTAATGTAAACATATAAAAACTGAGCTGAATCTAAAACTGATAATTTTGGAATATGTATGTATATAATTTTTATTAACCAATGAAAAACACGTTACACCATTGTAACACTAAAATTTAATATATTAATAATAAAATAAACAAGCTTTATAAATGCCATTTGTATGGATTGTATAAAAATACAAAAACTCAAACATTTTTCACAAAATCTAAAAAGCTTTTTATTCACGCGGAATTATAAAATTTTATCATAAAAACCAACAACGGATGAATATGGATACATAAAAGCGATTGTTCCAGTTTTGATTTACAAATCTAATCCAATTTTAGCTTTTTCACCCTTGTATAAGAAGCCTATGTGCGCTACCACCCCATCAACGACCGACGCGACGAGACGCCCGCCCGCCCGCTCCCGCGTTATGCCGTTGCTGTTTTAATGGAAACATTTTCAACATTTTACATCCATTAAAGCAATTTTGTTAAATTCCTAGAGGCCATTACATATATCTCTTAATCAAGACATGAACTGAACAATGAACATTCAAATGAAACTTGACTCGATTCGACTCAAGACTTAACTCAACTCTGCTCAACTCGAGTCGACATTTCTACAATATTACATACAATTGAATGTAACATGATACAATAGCACGCAATGTGTAGTGGAATTAAAGTAAATTCCTTTTTTGTTATAAGGGATGTGTAAGCGACAAGGAGTAGGACGAGGTTTATGGAGGTCCTTGTAAGAAGTATGGTTGGTAATATATGTTTTATGGTTACTCTGTTAGAGATGGTCTTCAGTTAGAAGAAGCAGCAAAAACAGCAGCAACTAATCACTGGAGGGACTTGGGATTTGCTTAGAAAAAGAAACAGAAAGTGTAGATATGTATGTATGTAGTACGTGCTCTTTTGGTTGTTCAATTTTACAAGACTATAAACTCTCTTGTGACGTCGCTCCTTTTCGTTGCCGTTGAAGTCGACGACAGTTGGCTTGACATTTCCAGAATCCACTTCAATTCAAAACAAAAGAATATTTCTTAAGCCGATATAGGCGAAGAAAGGATAAATAAATGCTTTAAGAAATATGACTTAAAGGCTTTTGCACGGGAAGAACGAACACCTTACAGGTGGTGTTTTTAGGTAGGTACTTAAATTTTGTAACAACATCTTTTATTATTTGTTGTTTCAACGAATTAAGGTATAACTTTTAACACGTTTTAAAGAACGTGATGAAAAAAGTATTTCATAAAACATCGATTTTATCGTAAAAAGCTTACTTAAGACTTTAAATTTAAAAAGATTGACTCTAGTGGGAATATGAAAAGTTTTCTAAACGAATCAAAATTTTAAAGTAGATGCTGAAAGAAGCTTATATGGTAGTTGATGTACGTAAGCCTGTTACCAGACCTTATATGCCAAAAATGTACCATAGACTTAAGAGTTTTCCATTAAAATTTGGATTTAATTTATAAATAGGAAAATATTGTAATTACCATGAAGTTCACAATAAGCCAGACAACCGTAATAATATTTTATACAGACACAAGAAAATACACTATCGATCTTTAATAGGTCCGACAAACATAAAATGATTTTGAGGTTTTTTGAGAAATGTTTTTTTCAAATACGGTTATACAATTTTTCAAAATAGTACATTTTTGTGTTTTAAGCAATCAAGCTATTTTCCTGAAAATTTCGAATAGCTTGAAATTAGAAAATTTTCCTTTCTTTGAATTCAGTTTTACTCTGAACTTATATTTTTTATATTTCAGTATAAAAAGGATATTTCTAATTTATGGAAATAACGGTTTCAGAAGTTGAAAGATCCTGATTTTTAACTCCCCATAGGAAGTTATTGTAATGGGTCCGATTTGTCAAATTGAAAATTTTAACATTTCTCGACGTTTCAAGGTCCCTAGAGTCGAAATAAAAGATTTTTAGAAAGATGTCTGTGCGTGCGTGTGTACGTGTGTGTACGTCCGTACGTTCGCGACGTTTTTTCACCGTCCATAGCTCAAGAACCACAAGAGATATCGACTTCAAATAAATTTTGTTATACAGATAATAAGGCAGAAAGATGCAGAAAGAACAATTTAAAAAAAGGTGAAAATTTCGGTTAACCAAAAATATCTCACGAACGCTAGGGACTTGAATTAAATTTAATATTAAATATTGTAAAGTGATACCAAACATGTATATTTTTGAAAAAAAAATCCATTTAACTTTTTTTTTTATATATAAAAAATGATTTTATCTCTAAAAAAATATTGCACAAAGAAGAATAACGTTTTCAACATTGGTAAATTTTTGAGAAAAATCGAATTCTCAGTTTTTTTATAAAAAATAAAAACCTAAAAAAAACATTACTCGTAGTTGGTAAAAATTGAATTTTTGAAAAAAATTTTTGAATTTTTTTGAAAATTTGAGATTATGGCTTCCAACTAATTTTATCTTATAAGAAATATTGTTTTCAACATTCGGTAAAGTTTTAAGAACAATCGAATTGACAGTTTTTTTTTACGAAAAATAAAAAACTAAAAAAAAATTAATAAAAGTTATTAAAAATTGATTTTCGACTCCAATATCTTTTCAAAACTTTGAGATATTGGCTTTAAACTACTTTAATCTTTTAAAAAATATTGTTGCCAACATTCTGTAAAATTTTGAGAAAAATCAAATTGACAGTTTTTTTTACAAAAAATAAAAAAAACTAAAAAAAAATTAATAAAAGTTGGTAAAAAATTGATTTTTGACTCAAATATCTTTTCAAAAATTTGAGATTATGGCTTCCAACTAATTTTATCTTATAAGAAATATTGTTTTCAACATTCGATAAAATTTTGAAAAAATCAAATTGACAGTTTTTTTTACAAAAAATAAAAACTTAAAAAAAAAAACAATACTAAAACTTGGTAAAAATTTACTTTCGACTCAAATATCTTTTTAAAAATTAAAAATATTGGGTTCAAACTTATTTTATTTCACAGAAAATATTGTTTTCGATATTCAGTATTTTTTTTATAAAAATATAACAGTCCGTTTCTTCACAAAAAAAATAAAATCTACAAATAATAGTACGCAAATTTGGTAAAAATTGATGTTCGGTTCTCGATATCTCTCAAATTAATTTCATTCATCCAATTTGTATTTGTTTATATAAGAAGTAAAAAAATTTGACTAAAAATCTATTTAACAAAACTAGATTTTGAAATAAAACTATTTCATTATATGAAAAATATTAGTGGTAATTTTAAAATTGTTAAGAATAATTCAACTGACAACTTTCTTAACCCAACACGAAAACCTACAAACTTTTAAGCAAGACAAATCGGCAGACGGGATGGGAAGTTATCAGTGTGGGTCCCATTCCAGCCTCTTTTTTGGTATTTGTATAAGCAGCTGTTTTAACTTATCTTGAAATCAATAAATAAAGCTGAAGGACTTAAGTGTCATTCTTCATCAAATATCTTAGGGCTACCAATATTTTTGGTTTTTCAAAAATTTCATTTAAGTGAAGATACGGTTCAATCGTCAATGGTTCAATCGTTCAATCAATGTCGAAATACTTGTAAAAAGGTTTAAAACTTTTATTCTTTCATTCTGCAAAGAGGGAATTTTGTCAATTTTTTCTTTTTGGTTCTGTCACTGGTAAACATTTTCAATCTTCAGTTTGATCTATAATTTAACCATGAACCGTCTTTCAAACAACAAACGCCTGCAAATTATTGAACTTAACAGACCTTTTTTGCGCAAAATGGAAGAGCATAAATGGTTTCAAGAAGGTGGTGCCACATGTCACAGAGCCCGTGTAAAAATGAATCAATTAAGAGACGGAGAACAGTTTAGCCGAAATGTTCTTCGATTGACGCACTGAAAATCAATATTGAAGTATTTATTCGTAAAATACTAGCCGAAATATTGTATGCCTAAAATTGGATTAAGCAGATGGACCATTTCAGGCGCATTTAGAAATGGTGACGGACAGACAAACGGATGAAATTTTCTATCATCGTAATGTCATGTTTGATACAAATTTCGAGTTCTTAATTTTTACAAAGGAAATACTTGCCATTTAGTTCCCAACAAAAATTAAAACACGGGAAAATAATTCTCTTGAAGCTTTTTGGTTAAATTTTTGAACATTATTTTTGGGACATTACGAAATATTCTACAAGTTACTTTTGAAATACTATCCGAATTTTGCAAAATGGTACTTTGACTATAGAACATTATTGAAACATTACGATGAAAATTGACTCTTAGGATAATTTTATATGAAAATCACATGCAATATGTCGATTTTGTTAGAAACTAAGATTTACAGATCTCAACCATTCGTTTTATGTCGAATTCGAATGGTTTTTTCGAAAAGCTCGTCGTTGCATGAAAAGAAGTAGTCTTTAGATTCCTAGACTTCTACAAGATAATTCTACGCACTACTACTATTCTGCATCTTAATCTTAACTAAGTCAAGGATTTTTTTAGAAATACCAACTGTATTGAAAATCGGCTAAGTTCTTTTGACAGATTGTAGCCTCACAATTACAAAGTCAGGTTCCTGCGATCAAGTCATCCATTTTATGTTTACTCTCAACTTATTACTGCCTTAATAAATTTTGTTTCCTTTCTCAAACGAAATGTTTCTTACTTTATTAAACAAAACAAGGAAGGAAGACGAAAGACTATTACAGATAGAAACAATAACAATATACAAAGTTGCGACGTGATTATTTGACCTTTACCCTATTCAAATGTTTTGTTCTTTAATCTTCTATATATCTTAACCTAACATAGTATAGTATGTATAGTTTACATATAAGTATAAGAAGGCTCCTTTCTTTTGGCTAATTTCTAAGAAGTATCGTCACATCTGGAGTCCATTTATTTTTGGCACGGACACGGACAATTTTCTTTGAATATTGTTAGATATAGTGGACAGAAATAGAAATGAGAGGAGGTATGTATAATATTATTGTATCTATCTTGGGAGCTATTATCATCATCAAGAACCCACTAAACAACCACTCAACTAATTAATGTAATTGTTTGTGTAATCATATCCTATCTTTGTATTTTGTATTAGGCAGATTGTAGGTAAAGCCTAATCCTCTAAGGATTAGTAAATTCATCATTTTCACCTGAATTCCGTTATAGGTTGAGAAATACTTAATGTATATACAGTTTATATTTACGAAAGTATTTAAATGCGGTAATCTAGTGGAATAAAAGTTGGAATTATATCAAATTGAAGGTGATTTAATATTTAAATATGATGACCTTTATTATCATCAGAGACTATTAGACTTGAATTAGAATATTCAAGAGTTTCTGTTTTTAGGGATTATATAGAAAAAAATCTCTTCTCTTGTCTCAATTAACTTGAGCCATCATAAGAACCAATTCATTGTATTTAGTTAATCCTATGTAATTATATGCTGTCCTAGATTAAAAGAGGATTAGGTATTTTAGTTAAAAATGAAAAGAGGATTTAAATGGAAAGTTTTCGTTACTTACAAGAACATTTAATTTTTTGATTTTGAAATCAGCTAAATTTCATTTCAAATGTTGAAAAGACCTACGTATATAAAAGACACAATAGAAGTGAGTCTGAAAATTGTGGAAGTTTTGAAATTGTATTAAGAATTAGTGAGTAAGCTCCAGTTAACCTCGAAAACATTATATTTCTTTACTTGACAATTATAGGAATTGTGCCTTGGAGTTCTGTTTTTCAATCGTAAATTAAATTCGTGTAATAGTTAATTCAGAGAGTTAGCTTTAATTTAAGTTACTTAGACAAAAATATTACCAATATTATGGATTCCAAGAGCCAAAACCACTACTCTTAGCATATAAAGAGACTTAGAATTCTATGGCAACTATCCAAATTACGGACAGTGATTTATAAAATATAGGCTTTTCCAATAGGATGTTTCTTTTGAAATAGCTCGCAATTTGATCAACTGCTATTTTTGTAATATGTCTTCAGTTGTTGAAATTTGGCAAATAAAATCCAGACAATTCTATGATTGGAACTGTTAAAATTCACATCGAAAGTTGTGACAATGTTAAGCAGTTTTGGAAAATAAGGTGTTTGATCGTGTTGTTTTCACAAGATGTGATTCCAATCGTCCACTGAGATCTTATAATTTAACACCTTTAGATATCTTCTTTGGTGCCAAGTGGAATATAAATTCTACTCCAATACTTCTTAATGGCTCAAAGACCTTAGAAATACATTCTAACAAAGTAAGAATTTGTGATGGAAAAAGAGTTGGGCTGTCACCGTAGGGTAAAGTCAAATAAACATCCATGGATTTCATTTAAAAAATACTAGATTTAATTTTATATCAAAATGAAATGTCTCATTGGAAAGTCGTAGTTTCCGGACATTTAGAGTCACGATCTTTTAACATCAAATTGACATAAATAAAAAAACAATAAGAATGCTTACTTCTTAACATTATCGCTGTAATTATTGTGACTTCTTAGAAAGAAAACCACATTTAAAATCAAATAAAACGATTATAATCTAATTGCTAAATCAATAAAGATACCAACCTTTTTGTAAATAATTAATTGAAGAACAAAAGAATGAAAATTATAAAATAAGATAAAACTAAATTTCACTACCGCGAAGAAGACTTAATTTTCTTTTGATAAATTTATTGTTATAGTTAAGTCGAAGTATAATGCCTCCATCTTCAACTCCGGTCGTAAGCTCTTTCAAAAGGTTTATTCCCAGACCAAAAAATATATTTTAAATTCATCTTTTCTGTTTGCTTATACAATTTAAACACAAATGAAAAAAGTTTTGCCTCTCTCATCAGACCAAAATTTACTACCTAAACTTTGGCAAACAATTAAAATAACAAAACAATAAAACTTACGTAAACAATTATTAATAATATTTCTCTCATCTATTCCTTGATTCACATCTATGGCTTATTGTTTTTTTTTTTTGCAAAATTTATGTCTGCTTTGACTCGTTATCACTTTTCGAAAGAGATAACTTCCACTTTAATTTTTGTACAAAAACAAAATTATTTGTGCATGAATTATTAGCACAATAGATATCCACTTTGAATGTCCTTATGCTCTAGGATCTTCTATAGTGAAAATTTTTTGAATACACACATACAATAAAAAAACGAATTTGTTCTGTTTTTATCACTAACAGTTATGTTCATTTAGAAAAAAATAAATAATAATAATTGTTTCTTGTTTTAGAAAAAAAAATAATAATAATTGTTTCTCGATGTGAAAACAATGGCCGGAAAATTTCAGCCAAGTGGATTTTGAATAAAACAAGATACATTTTGTTATTTCTTTTATTAAGCAAGGTATAAAATGTTTGAAATTAATTGAATTGTTTGGAAAATAATTCATTAAAAAGAAAATAGGATATAAAACGGAACTTTGTGGTACACTAGATAAAGCAGTCAACTTAAGCAAAGGTTTAACAAGTTGAGAGGTCAGTGTCATCGTTAAAAGTCCATATAGTATTTTTTTTCGGAAGAAATGTTGGCATTAAAGTTGTGGCCGATACGCCCATTCATTTAAATTACTATTATGTTAATATTCAACTGATTTTCCTGCATTTGAGTTTCATGAGTTCAGGAATGTGTTTTTGTGAAGAAATTGTCGAAATACTCGTAAATATGTTTAAAACTTCTGTTGCTGAATTCCTGTGAAGAAGTAGAGTAACTATTTCAAAAAAGAACTACAATCTTCAAACAATAACAACAACATTAAGTGCTGGTGACTATGCTCTCCTAAAAGACAAACATTTGTAATGACTTTCGGTTCTTTGTGTGATAAAAGCCAATTTTGTTGAAGTCTTTAAATTCCGAACCTTAGAAGTTCAAAGCAAATTAAAAGATTACCTATCTTATTTAAGATTGTAGGGACAATTAATAATCATTCATAAGGTTAATTGTTTAGCTTTTGAGAGCTCAAATATATCAAAATATTAATTTCTGAGAACAAAGCAATTTCCATAAGATACAATATTTTTATGAAAAATGCTTCCCATCACTTCACTTTCACTTTCAATTTCATCAAAGTCTTGATTCTAAGAAACAACAATTTTGAAAATTGCTTTAACCAATTTCACAATTCTTAAAAACTTCATTACCTTTCAACTTTGACGCACATGACAAAAAAGCAAAAATAGAAAAAATCATAATTAAAAAAGAACTTTAAAAAGAAAACTCTTGGCCACTTTCAAGCTCACAATGCTTTTGTATAATTTTTATATAAAAGAACAATTTTAAAGTAAACTTGCATGGTATTCTGTTTCTTCGGTTCTTAGAATTTGTTCTTATTTTGTGTCTCGTCCTTAGTGTATCTCTACCTACCCTCCCTTAAAAAAAAAACTTACATATGCATCTTTCTAGACAATATTCTGAGTCCCTTAACCTATTTCTTTTCGTTTTTGAACGTTCAACTTTTGGGAATAAACTTTTAATCTTGGAGAGAGAAAATAGAAAACAAACAAAACAAAACAGAAAAAATATCTAGATCCTGATCCAGATCCACTCACACATTCCAGTCACGAATAAGGAATGTATCTTTCTGTGATGTGCATTGTTAAGGTGTTAAGGAGTTTTTTAAAATGATTGAAAATTGGATTTTGGTCCTTGACGAATGAAATGTTACAATTTTTTTCTTTTTTCTTTTTGTTTTCTATTTTCTCTGTTACTGATGTCGTTTGTCGTTGAAATATAAGAGAATAAGAAAAAAATTCAAATTCTTAAACCTATTTTTCCTCCTTCTTCTCTGTTGGTTTCTTTGTACCTATAGAAGAATCTCCTAGGAACAAATTCTTGGAAAAGGCGTGGTTGGAAATTCCTTCGAAAACACAAATTAAGTTTAAAGTAATAAAAAACGTAAACATACAAATTAACATCTCGTGTATTAGGTATAAGTTATTTGTGTGGTTAAAACCCCTCAAGACCAGGTATTTCAAAACCGCAGAGAATTTTTTTTTCGTAGATTTCATTTGCAACATTAATTCACAAAATGTAATAAACAATACATTTCAAATATATACCCCCTTAATCAAAACCCTTTACAAAATTATAAAAGGTGACATATTTCTTTGAATGGAAAAAGGGATGAATTTAAGTTTCTTATCCACAACCAAGAACTTTAAAACACTTTAAAATAAGTTTTTCCATCAACTCAAGCCATAACTGGCTTTGTGAAACCACACAATCGACTTAAAATCAGCATTTCTTATCCAATTATGAAAGCAAAAGGCCAACATAATGTTTTATCGCTTATGTTTTAATAGAATCATCAGGAACCTTAAGATTAATGTAATTGTGTTGCTTTTAAAGGTAGAGTCATCACAGGTGGTCAAGATAATGAGAAAATTAACGATTTGCTTGAATTTCCAACATTCTTTTAAAATACCAGTTTAAAAGTTTAAAAAAAGTTCAAAACAAGTATAAAATTGCAAAAATTCACCTTTGTGTATTAAAATTAACTCAAAGTGAACTTTTCATTTCATCATCTTGTTTTTTACTTTGGAAAGTCCATTCCCGTTTAAAATATACTTCTTTCTCTGAGAATTGCAAATGAAGGTTTTGCTTTAAGTTAAGTATGTATAAGATTGGATGTGATAGAGGGGGTTTATATCAAAAACAATTTTATTTCCCCCAATACCGAATATTATAATAAAGTTTTGAGGGTAAGATGTAATTGGCGGTTATGTTAAAAACCACATATTATTTGTTGGAAATAAGAAAAAAAACTTTCCATCAAGGTAAATTAAAGGTTTTTCCGGTTGTTGTTTAGCTTTAATATAAAGGGCAAAAGTCAAAGCTTTCTAAGGAATGTCTTGCTAAATTTTGAATATTCAAAATGAATTGAATTCTCCGAAAACAAATTGGAACAAGAATGTATGTATACAAGAATCACAGTGAAAATAATAATAAACATCTCTACTTGAACTTAGTTAGGTTGATGTGTTTTGATCTAGGTTTAAACATTAGAAGTTTAATATTTACTCGAGGGCTTACATATACCATGCATGACTTTTTTGTTAAGAAATTGAAACTGAGAATATTTAAATAAAACAAAGTACAAATTAAGAACAAACTATTTGTTATTAAAGTTTCATAAAGACCTATAATTTCATTCAAAGAAAAATGTTTCCAATACTTGGAATCCAGCAAGAAAGTACTTTTTACTATGAAAAATGTAACATCATTAACGGATTTTGAATTTTTTGAACTAACAATATAACAAATAAGATAATTTAATAGTGCTGGACAGAGTTTAAGAGGGCTCTGTAAAGTTTTCAAGACATTTTTATAGTAATTATTATAAAATAAAAATTAAAAATTTACGTGAGTTTCGTTTTATAGTGTTTGTTTGTTTTTCAATATTATAATAACATATTATATAGCTTTGTTTACGCACTATCAAAATTCAATTATTTGAAATTCTTTAATATTTAAAATTCAATATGTCTCTGAATTTGATCCCACTATGTATAATACCAATAACAAAAATGATCTTCTTGTAAAGCGTAAATAAATTGGTTTACCTTCTTTTAAATTATATACTACATATATTAAAGATACCTAGTACACAAATTTTATTCATATTAAATATTTTGTTTGCATTTTACAGTGTTCAAGAAACAGATGGTTCATACTTCGAGAGTTTTACATCGTTGGCATGGAAGCGTGAAAATCGACGTATGTCAGCGGTACGTGCCGCTGAAACACGTGCCGAAACACTACCAGAAAACGAACGTGAACAGCCACTTGATGAGATACTCGACCGTTTCGAAGAAAAAGAGAAGCTTTACGTAGAAGTCTTGCACACAATTGCGAATACAGTCGGAGCACCAGCACCGGGAGGACAGGTAAAAAAAAAACAATCTTACATATGCGTATGTGGTGTAGGTACTTTAGTAGTTATGAAATGATATTGAAAGTCGTCGTAGTAGGTACATTTAAAAACACACTTTTCTTCTCTCTCTCATAACTTCATAAGGACGTGGAGTATGGAGTATACAGATAGCGGAACGTTTCGTTTTCATATGTGAATATACAAGTGTCCCCTTAGTCATTTGAGTATAATCGTATCCTTCAAGTACTTTTCTTCAATAAAATCCTACAGGATATTTTGTGTGACATTAAGTCCTTTGAGAAAAATATGGGGTTTGCTCTTCTTTAAAACTTTCTTCGTTCTTGTTCTTATAACAAGCTCGTTTTTTTCTATCTTCTTATTTATGTATATGTATGTATGTGTGTGATGTATTGAAGATGCGGGTAGGTATATATCCTTGCAACATTATTCCCTAAGGATAATAGAAAACTATTGATGGATTTTCAGCATTATTTACTCGTTCGACATCGTTACGATATCCTGAAGCAATATGGGAACACAATACACTCGAGTATCCTATTTTTTTTTCTTCGGTTGATGTACAGAACATGTCCTTCGGAAGAAGAAAAAAAATAATACAAATTTATTCGTAGTACGTTAATACTCTTTTTTATTTCTTTACATTTTTTCCAGACCCAGAGACTATAGGGCAAGAGAGAAAAAATGTGTCCCTCGTTATATTTCTTTTTTCTTTCGGTTTCATATAATAAATAAGAATATGATTGAGGAAAGAAAATACGTATACAATTAAAAAGAGAAGAAGAAAATTTAAAACAGTTTTGTAATGTTATTCGAAGAAATTCTGTTTAACTTTTGATTATGTAATTTTGTTTTCCATTTTTTTGTATTTGAGGGTAGTTCTTTGAAAAACAAATTCAAAGGAAACATTGTTCGTTTTTTTTTTGTGTCTGTGTTAGTGTGTATGTTTGTTGTAAGGATTCCAGGCATTATTTTGTTATTGTAAAGGGTGTCCCAAAATTAACGCAAGATTTGATAAAATAGAAAACGCCGTTTTTAGTCTTTTGATAGTTATATTTTTATTGACTCGTAAAGTACATAGGATAGGGTTATGTATGGAATAACACATCGGACAAATGGCCTCCACGGCTTTGCATGCACATGCGCACTCTTTTGTTGAAATTTTCCATGACCATTCTGCATAAATGTGGCTGAATTTCGTTGATGCAGCGTTGAATCTCCTCCTTTAATGCACGGGTGGTTGTGGGCTTGTTGACATAGACTTGTGATTTCAAATAACCCCATAAAAAGAAGTCTAATGGTGTTAAATCACACGATCTAGGAGGCCAATTTTGATCACCGAAACGAGAGAGTACACGACCTGGAAATGTCTCATGCAGTAATTGAATTGTTTCACGGGCTATATGACATGTGGCACCGTCTTGTTGAAACCACATATTGGACACATCAATATCATCCAATTTTGGCAGAAAGAACTGTGTAATCATGTCGCGATATCGAGCACCAGTAACAGTCACTGCTTCACCAGCATCATTTTCAAAAAAATATGGCCCAATTATGCCTCCAGCCCAAAATCCACACCATACAGTCACGCGTTGTGGATGCATTTGTTTTTCGACAATCACATGTGGGTTCTCCGAACCCCAAATGCGGCAATTTTGGCGATTGACAAAGCCATCAAGATGAAAATGTGCTTCATCGCTTAGGATGATTTTGCTCGAAAAATCAGGGTCCATTTGTTGATGTTCAATAATCCATTCAACGAACTCTCTTCTCTGTCCATGGTCATTAGGCTTTAATTGTTGTGTTAATTGAATTTTGTAAGCATGAAGACACAGATCTTTGGTGAGTATACGCTGTAGAGAGGTTCTTGAAATTTGCAATTCTTGTCCACGACGTCGAATTGAGGTTCCTGGATTGTCAGCAACACTCTCACGCACTGCTTCGACATTCACATTTGAACGGCTTGTTTTTGGACGACCAGTGTGTTTGGCGTCTCCAACGGATCCAGTCTCCATGTATTTTTCAATTAATCTCTTCACAGTTGACGAAGTTAAAACACTATTCCGAACATATTTTGTATGAAATTTTCGAACTGCAGCCGCCAAGCTTTCACTATTTTTGAAATATTCTTTAATAATGAAGACACGTTGTTCTCTCGTGTAACGCTCCATTTTTAATAACCCTATACTGTTAGCTGTCAAATTGCTTTTTTTTCAGGGTTGCCAACACTTAACTGCACAAATGGCGGCAAATTCAAATCTTGCGTTAATTTTGGGACACCCTTTATTTGTATTTGAATATAGGATTTTTAAGTTCAGCTTGAATTTTATTTACGACGACTATTGCGAGGGAGTATTGGAATGTTTTTATGACATTAAAAAGATTTTCTTTGCATATACAGGGTGGATCAAAAGTGACTTTCATTTTTTTTAATTTTCATTATTTTTTCATTCATTATGAGAATATAATTGAAGTCATTTTGCTGCCTCGCTATTTCTTTTAAACTAACTATGTAAGCAACACCTTGACATTTCTTCTAAACTAACTGTGTAAACTACGCGTCCTTGCAGTTTACCTAGCTGTAATTCTTATTTTATGGAAACAACTGAAATTCGGTTATTGTAACTTTTGTTTTGAACTGCAGGAAACCTTTTTGATAGCCTTGTCATTTCTTCTAACCTAACTGTTTAAACAACGCCTTGACATTTCTTCTAAACTAACTGTGTTAACTACGCGTCCTTGAAGATATCCTAGCAGTAATTTTTATTTTTTAAAAACAAAAGAAATGTAGTTCTTGTTTATGTTGTAATGAATTGCAGGACACCTTTTTGTAGAGGTTTCTGGACTATCCACAATACTTGCAAAAATACTTTCAATTACAGCTCCTTCTTGAGTAAACAGTGCTTTCAATGCTGTAATTACATGCGCAGAGATAAAAGATACACAAATTAAAATCAGAAGAGTAATGGTTTTTTTTTTAAAATTAGATAGAAACTTTTAACCCACCCTGTAAATTCAGGTGGACATTGAAGAAATTGTTATTTTATAGAGTTTAGAATATAATACATATTTGTATGTACATTACATATGTTGTAAGGTAAAGTTAACAAAAGAGAATTTGATTGAAAGGATTTTTTTGTTCTCTTTATGTAAATAAAACAAATTGTGATGGTCTATATACCGTACATTGGGTTTTCTTTTGGTCCTTAAATTTATTTAAAAATATAAATAAGAAATATTATTTGGGGTCATTGAGAAAATTGAAAGAATATGCGTTTTTTTCATAAGAATTAGGGTTGAAAAGATTAAAATTACTATAGTTTTCAATTGTAAGAAAAACAACCTTTTTATTCTTATTAAAATTTTCGTTTAATAATAAAAATCAATACCAAGGGGTTGTTGTTCTTGTTGGTTTGAGGCTAAAAATTGATAATAAGACAAGCTACATGGGTACATTATTTTAGACAAGTTCACTTGTAGAACTTTTTAATATTTGCCTTAAATTCTTAGCCCCTAAAGTTTATTAGGAATCTAAAATGTGACATGTATGTTTACCTTTATCAAATTTCTTTTGTAAAAACAAAAAAGAATGAATCCTTAAGGTCCTTCAAGTCAATCATTTTATACTTCAAACATCAATACATGTTCTTATCTTGTCAGAGAATTCTATTTCTTGGGGAAAGGAGATATCAATTTGATCCTTTTTTGTTCTTTGCTTAAAATTCATTAAAAAAAAATTTAAAGAT
This sequence comes from Eupeodes latifasciatus, assembly GCA_920104205.1. NCBI lineage: Eukaryota > Metazoa > Arthropoda > Insecta > Diptera > Syrphidae > Eupeodes > Eupeodes latifasciatus. Next base: position 161,586,779 of record OV049926.1, read on the forward strand.
GTGGACGAGGACTTGGTTTAAAAGATTTGTATTTATTTAAACAAGACTGTTTCGTCTCACAGATATTTTATTATTAATATTTTGTTTAATGATTTTCTTATTCTCTATTTTTTACTCTGACATTGATTTAATAAAAATAATAAACAACAAGTGAAATTTAAACCAGTAGGTAGATAAGAAATGTATGAATGTGAGATATATGTATGTATACAACTTAGGATGGTATAAATACATATTTACAACTCGTCCATCCTGACATCTGATCGTCTCGATCAGTTCTATAAATATTTTTAATTACTTTATAATTTACATTAATTTGATAAATAATGATCTTTTTAAATATATTATCTTATAATATGGTATTCTTATATTGATGTTCCTGGTCATTATCCGAGTCCATGCCGTGATCATCACGCCAATCGGCCCACCTCCGCATACGACATGCCTCTATAATACCATCGTATGGTAGTTGTGTCATTTGACAATTCTCTATATCTCTTACCACGTATCTATCATTCGGAAGAACCTTATGTATTTTATAGGGTCCCTTATATTTTGGTAAAAACTTTTTGTTCGTTCCAATAGTAGTGTCAATATTTCGAATAACCACGAAATCTCCTTCTATAAATTCAATTGAGGGTCGATAATTTCTGGCAATGATCTCCGAATTTCTAATCTGTGAACTTTCAATGTTCTTTGAAGCATTAATTCGCATACTATCAAGACTTTGATCACTTGATTCAAACTTATTATCTAAGTATTCCGTAAGAACATCAATTTCTATTCCTCTTTGTTGTACACCAAATAACAATTTAGAAGGAATCTGTCCAGTGGCTGAATGAACGGAATTATTTACAGCATACTCAACTTTCGTTAGCATCTTGGTCCAATCAGAGTGTTGTATAGGTTCAGATAACTTACTTAGCATTGATTTCAATACTCGATTCACTCGCTCTACCTGGCCATTAGCTTGAGCTGAACCAGTAGCAATTTTTACGTGTTCAATGTTATTCTTAACCAGGTATTCGCTGAATTCTAAAGATGTGAAACAAGTTCCCCTATCACTTACGATTCTCCTAGGCCGACTAAAATATTCAAAATATTTAGCTAAACATGCACAAACTTCTTTTGAACTTGTTGAATTAACTGCATACAATTTAATATGCTTCGTAAATGCATCTACAATTACTAAAATATGTTTTCGTTTAGAACGAACACTCGGAAGGAGGCCGAAATGGTCAATATGGACTGTGTCAAACGGAATTGCTTTTTTCGGAATGGAATGAAGAGTTTTGTTTCTATTTTGGACCGGAATGGAGAACATAATACACTTTAAACAATTCTTAATAAAATTTTCTACCTTTTCTTTAATTTTCGGAAACCAATAATGCAATTTAATCTGGTCAACACATTTGTCAATACCCAAATGACATATTTTCTCATGTGCAGAACGAATGACGTTATTTTCCATTTCAGTCGGAACATATAAAAGTAATCTATCTGCAGGAGTTTTTCTATAAACTAAACCATTTTCAAGGACGAAATTAGGAACTGAGGCAATCTCTAAACGGTTTCTTAATTGTACAATCCTCTCATCCCTATTTTGTGTGAGGTGCAACTGTAAATCGATGTCATCGGAATCGATAACGCAAATTGTTTGTTTGTTTTCTCCATTAGTTTTGATCGAAATTGGATGGTGCCGACTCAAAGCGTCCACATGACCCATTAATGTACCACTTCTATGTTTTATGGAATAATCATACTGCTCCAATTTCAGGGCCCATCGAGCTATGCGCGGAACTGACTTTTGCCTTTCTAAAGTTAATGCTAAAGAATCACAATCTGTGATAATTCGGAACGGAATTCCATCCAAATAATTATGGAACTTTTCTAGCGAATAAATTATTGCCAAGGTTTCCAATTCATAGCTATGAAATTTATATTCAGACCCAGTAGTTGCTTTCGAGAAGTAGGCAACTGGATGGAATATACCATCATCTTGGCGCTGCATGAGAATTCCACCGTAGCCAAGCGAACTAGCATCACAATGTAGTTCTGTTTCTTTTTCTGGACTAAAAATTGACAGAAGAGGACTCGTTATCAATTTACTACAGAGAAGCTTAAAGGTCTCAACACATTTTTCATCGAAATTAAACGGAATGTTTGGTTTAGTCAAATCTCTTAATGGCTTTGCAATGGCTGAAAAAGACGGAATAAATCGTCGGAAGTAAGAAAATAATCCTAAACATTTTTGTAGTTCTTTAACATTTTTCGGAATCGGAAGATGCTTAATTGCAGTCAAATGATGATTATTTGGCCGGATGCCTTTTGAACTAACAGTGAAACCTAAATATTCAATTTCTTCATAACAAAATTTGCATTTACTCGTTTTAATCTCTAGTCGGAACTCAGCCAACCGCCTTAAAACTCTTTTGAGAAGTACAATATGTTCTTCAATAGTCGCAGTGGCTAACGTAATGTCATCAAAATATACTACTACGGAACCTTCATCAATGAACTGACGTAAAATAAATATCATAAACCTCTGAAAATAAGCCGGACCTTTTTTTAAACCAAAAGGCAATCTCGTATATTCATAATGTCCATCAGGCGTTACAAATGCGGTAAATTGTATTGAATCTTCGTCAATCGGGATATGATGGAAACCATTTCTTAGATCCAAAATGGTAAAATATTTCTTTCCATCCAATCTTCCCAAACAATCGTCTATTAATGGGATAGGAAAACTATCTCGCACAAGAATCTTATTTAATGGACGATAATCAACGCATAGCCTTTTGTCATTATCTTTTTTTTTTACTAAAACTAAGGGGAAAGCGTATGGAGATTCGCTAGGTCTTATAATTCCTTTTCCTAGTAAATCTTGTACTTGTTTATCAACAATTTTCTTATCAGAAAAAGATAGTCTCCGCGGAGGATAACTAATCGGCATATTAGGGGTAAGACGAAGTTTCATAGAAAAATCGTGCTTAATAGCTGGAATATTGTCAAGATCTAAATATTCGGAACGAACAATCTCGTGTATTTTTTCAATATTTTCGGAACTTAAGTTTGGATTTATGTCATACTTATCTTGCGTTTCTTCAAATATATCTATAGCAAACACATAAGGTAATTGATGATTTTCAACGTGTTTTAGCTTATCACATGAAGCAATAATCGTATGCGGAAGCAGACTGCATAATGAACAATGGACCGACATATCAGGATAATGTTTAGCTAATGACTTGTACACACAATGTAACACTTCATCATTAATTTTTATTTTATTTGAATCTGAATTTACATTAATTTCAATTTTCGGTTTCGGTACAGTATTAGGAATAAGACAAAGTTTGATTTGAAACGATTGTAAAAAATTGCGACCCAACAGAACTGGATAAGGAATACAAGAGTCCGGAACAACATAAATTTCAATTTTTTTATAAATATCATTAAATCCTATTTTAACGTAAAAAACTCCATATGTACTAACAGGTAAACTACCTACTCCGTAGTATCCAGTTGGTCTCAGAATATTGCAATGCAATCCGATCGGAATCTCGGAAAGCTTAATTAAACTTATCGGACTACCGGTATCAAAAAGAGAAAGATATGTGTTACAATGCGGAACAGAATCACTAGTAGGAAAAACAACACTTACAGAATTTACTTCTTTACAAATCTTGACATCGGATAAGGCATCTACATCAGAATGGTCTTGATTAGGGCCGGAACAGAATTCTTCAATCAATGCAATAGTGCGTGCATTTTTGGGGGGTAACTTCGGGCAATCCTTCAGAATATGAACTGTTGAACCACATTTGAAGCATGATCCTTTTTGACGTTTGGGATGTGGACAAGAAGTGGAAAAATGTCCCATGCCAGAGCAATTGTAGCATTGAACAAGCATTTTTTCGGAGTCACCAACGGAAAACTTGACTTTAGATTTCGATTCATTTTGATGCTGGGCAACTTGCGCTGAATATGATGCGGAATTTTTCGGTCTGTTAACTGCTGAATTTGATTCTCGTAGTTGAGCATAACGGTGTGCCAGTTTTTTTAATTCATCGATTGTACGTGCTGAGTACAATATGGCGATGCTAGCGGAACGATCTCGGAACCCATCAATGATAAATTGAATAACTTGTTTTTCGTCAATATCAGCACGTGATGCAAGCTCTTGCATTTTTAAAATGTAGCCCATAATGGATGTGTTTGAGGACACAAAAGCAGTACTTCGCATCTTATCAATAATTTCGGAAACTGAATAAGTGTGTCCAAAATTGGCCAAAAAATTGCTCCGGAAATCAGAATAGGTACTTGATTCGTCAATTTGTAAGAATATTTCGGCAGCGGAATCGGGCTTCATCAATCGGCGAATGCTTTTTAATTTGAACACACTATCACCATGAACGGAATCACATGCGCGCTCAAAAGTGCTGATCCATTTCTTAGCATCGTATGTATCATCACCAGAAAACAATGGTAAGGAATATTGAATGTCCCTAAACGAAGGTTGATACGAAGGCGATGAAGAACTTGCAAAATTTTCTTCTTGTCGAGCTAGTTCACGACGCAATTCAATAAGCTTAAGTTTCTTTTCAATCATCTGAATTTCTTTATCCATCTCAGCTTCATTTCCAGGAACGGATTCTTGAATCTGTTGTGACAAATCAGAATTTATTGTCTTACCAGGACGTTCAATATTTTCTGCTTCGATGAAATGGTCTTCGGAATAATTGTCTTCACAATTTTCTTCATAAAGCTCACGTAGTTGAGCAACTTTTGCATCTGCTGCAAATTGTATGTTTCGCTCGATTAACCAAGCTACCAATTCTTGCTTCTTCATTGCTGATGACATAATATCAAAATTGCGGAAAATTAAATAAAACGTTGAAGGTATTTAGGGCTGGCCCACTTCTGAAGTTGTGGACGAGGACTTGGTTTAAAAGAATTGTATTTATTTAAACAAGACTGTTTCGTCTCACAGATATTTTATTATTAATATTTTGTTTAATGATTTTCTTATTCTCTATTTTTTACTCTGACATTGATTTAATAAAAATAATAAACAGCAAGTGAAATTTAAACAAGTAGGTAGATAAGAAATGTATGAATGTGAGATATATGTATGTATACAACTTAGGATGGTATAAATACATATTTACAAAGACTAGATATTCAAAGTTAGGACATAAGAGACCATTCAAATTTATGACATTCATCAATTTTTTTTGTAAAGATTTGAAGAATGGGTTTATTTATATATAGCTGTAAATTATAATTCACAAATGCCAAGTAATTGTTCTTTAGCTTAGGAGAATTTGGCATAAATATACCTCCCTCAATTTTTATAATGGAAAGGATAAATAATATTTTTCTTATTAATTTGCTTTTCGAAAATAATGAATTTTCGTATTACAAAACCAATGACGAAACTGACAATGTCAAAACGTTGAGTAAAAACAGGATTTCTAGCGTTTAAATACGAAGTTAGAGGAATTTTCAGAGCTTTTGGTTTCTCCGAAATATTTTTTGAGATATGTTCCTATCGGGAACATATCTCAAAATTAATTTTCTTCGAACTAAAATCCAATACAATCACAGTCAAATTTCCCTGGAAATTTTTTCACTTCTATCAGCTATTTCCATTTCCTACAATTTTCCATGGGTTTTTTGAATAAACTGGTGTAACGTGTCTGTGTTAGACTAATGAACGAAATCGTATGCCATCCATATTTAAATATTATAAAATGTTCAAGGTATCACAAATTGTCTGTGTCTTATTTAGAAAGAAAATTATGAGTTAGTTTTAAAAAAACCGGAAGATTTTTAGAAATCAACAATCTTCCAAATGAAAATAAAAGAAAAAGAGAGAAATATTCTGACAAATTAAATTTTGACTCAAGTCCGCTTTAAACCTTTATATAATTCTTCACTGTACAATAATTAAATACTACCTTGAAATTTACGATTGGAAATAAAAATTTTAAATCCTCAATTCGGGATTATAAAAACACTTATCTTCTAAATGGAAATAAAGAAAAATATTAATATCCTTTTTTGAGAGGATACACGATTTATCTTCAGCTTTTTGTTTGTAAAACAGTTATCTAAACTGAGTTTTAAAATGAGTTATCTTTAGAAAAGTAAAAACAATTAATTTTGGAAGAAAATTAAAAGCTCACCCTTTAAAGTAGTAAATTAAAACGATTAACATTAATTTCGAATTTTTATTTTATCGATATTGATTTTATTGCTTCCGAATAATGAAGATTTGAAGATCTATGTAATACCTTTTAATTTCGTTCAAAGTGATATTTCGGATACAAAAAATATAATAATTTATTCTAAAAAATAACCCTTTTGTTTCTTTCAATAGCTGCTCTTAAATAAAAAAAAAAAAAACTTCTTTACTTTTATGTGTTTTTATTTCATTTATTTTCAAAAGCGGATCTCGTACATTATACTAAAATAAATGAAAAAGGAAATTTATTGCTCTTTTATATTTTTTCAGAACTGTTTCTGATGTTTCCAAGCAATGAAAAAAAATTCCTTTAAATCTATTTATTTATCAATCATTTGCACTCAGGTCGTGAATCCCTTTTTATTCATCTAAAGGTACAGTAAAAAAATATTAAACTAAAGGTACCCAACCTTCTATAGGCAACAGTAGCAGCACAGGTTTAAAGTATGAGGTAAACCTTGGTAAAAGTTAAAATTGAATACGTCAATTTATATACTGTGTGAGTTAACCTTAAAAAAACGTATAGCAACAAATCCTTCACGGAAAGCAACCATAAGCACTTTCTTAGGAACCTTTTTTCCCTTTTTTGAAATTTGATTGCGAAAGGGAAGCAGATAGGGCAAGACCCCCCAACCCATATACATCAGAGAACAGATCCAATGGTGTTTTTGATTCGCCTTTTCATCCTGCCTGTTGTGAATTCAATGTGTTTTCAGTATTTTTTTTTGTTTTGAAATTCACAAGGATTCAAGCTATACCTACCGACTTTTGTGTCTTCTATGAATAGAAATTAATATGCAACCTGTGGCAAATTCAATTGCTGATAGAGGGCTTTTTTCTTCAAGGTATGTGTTGTGTACCTATAAAGTCGATTACATTGAAGTTGTCGTCATTGCCGTTGGCAGAACGGTCGGTGGCGTGTGGGTAGGTTAGGAAGTGATCGTCCTTGTCAGTGTTGGCTACAATTTTGCAGGAAATACAATTCTATTTATTTAGCTAATTGAGTTGGAGTTCTTATGGAATGCTTTTGAAATTCTATGAAAATTGAAAAAAGATATCAAGGTATGTGCGGTTGGATCTGTTTTTATATTTTTATCTCTTTTACAAAAATGTCAACCATTATCGTGTTGGGTGGAAAGAGGGTTAAATAATGCATCCTTTTTTTCATTTGCCGCACCGTTCTCATTTCATTTAATTTAATTTCAATTCCACTTCGAAGGAGTGAAAGCGAGGATGGAATATAATAATAAACGTAGGTAGTTAGGTATGTACCATGGGGAATCCTTCTGCATCCATGGATGATGTCCTTTCCTATGGCCATTTCTATGTATCCCTGTCTTTCGAGTTGATGCTCATTTCTGTATATCTATTCCAATTCACAGTCAATTTTATGATACTAATGAGTTTTGCCATCTCTCTGCCTTCTTTATTTTATGTTATTTTACAGAGTTTATTATACCCTTTTTTGCTTGTTGTTTATAAACTAAGTTTATCCTCGTTTCATTTTGTTGTTTTTTTCTATTTTTTTTATTTGTCTCAATATAGTTCGCCCACTATAAGGAGGAAATGTATTTACATGCACAGAGAGCGTTTGGTGTAAATCCGGATCGACATTATCGTTTGCTGCATGCTGCTGCAGAGGATAAGCCAAAAATAATCGTTCTATCGGTTGTTGTGCAGGAAGCGGAAGGACTCGAAGCAAAGGATGCTAACGGTGAGTGTGCGGGTTTATGTGATTTTGTTGTTGTTGTTCTTCTTCTTGTTTTTTTTCTGGTTTTTGTTGTTGTTGTAGAGGACGAAGGATGACACAATAAATCGTGATTTATTGAGTGTGAATGAAGTTCTAGAATATGAATTGGTGGCGAGAATGAAAATTTAAATTGGTTGGAGATTTATATTGCACTTGTTTTAAATGATTTTGAAGACCTCGCAGCTTGAATGAATAATACTTACTTTGTCAAATGTGGTTTAAACGGTTAAATTGACTTGGTTTTTTTTAAATTAAAAAAAAAAATGTAATAACTGAAAGTTACGTGAATAATAAGAAGAAAATGATACAAACATTATACATTTTCTTCTGAATTAAATACTTTGACCCTTAAGTTAAGTCTGAAACAGTGCAATAAAAATCTGAGCTTTACAATTTTTCCTTATATGACTATTAAATTATATCAATCCTTCTTTCTGTTTACTAAAAATATGTATTTCAATAAAGAATCCTTTAAATTTTCTATTAAATCTAATGAAACGTATCAGCAGAAGCAATAAATGAATGAATTTTAACCAATACATTAGACAACAATTTGACAATCATTTATTTTTCGGAATAGCACTCAAAAAGACTATCAAAGAGGTGAAACGAACCCAAAAAGAAGTACAAAACAAAAGAACAAGTGAAACTTTTGATAAATGAAAATCCTTTGCATCTTAAAAAGGATATAGCTAAAACAGTATCTCATACATATATAGGAAATATAGAGCATCACATGAGTCCTGACTATATGAAGAAGCACTTTTTTGAATAGGTATATTCTTTCAGTATTCCAGCTTCAATATGACGGTGTTCCATAGAGTTAGGGGGGTATATGGTATGTATGGATATAGGTATAAGGTCGATAGCAATAAATGTGACATCCTTTTTCTTTGAAACCATCTAAAAGTGATCTAAAGGTTATCGCTTAGGCTTGGCCCTGAGGATGTGCGTTAAAGGAAGAGAAAAGTCATAATGTCAAGTTAGTCGTGTCTAGGTAACATATGCATTAGGGTAGGATGGGTAAATGTTCGAAATTCAAGTAGGTATGCACACACGTTTTTTTCTACTTCAATAAAAAAAGAATATAGGTTAGGTACACATAAATCCGAATGGAGAGAAAGAGTTCAAAACTTTGCTTGAATATGAAAATTAGTTTTTCTTATCTCATATTTAGAGACGAATTAGGCTCTTTGAACTGCTGGATTTTTCGTCTCGTCTATATACATAAATGAGGGTCTGTATGATTATCTAAAACTGTATGAATAAGCAGTGGGGTATGTTCATTCAACTGTTGTCGATTTCACTGAATTAAATCGATTGATTTCACAAAGCAAATAGACTATGAACTTAACAATTTTGGATACCTATAGTTTTAGGTATATTTTTTGTATGGTTAAGGTTGCTTTTGAATTGGTTCCTAATTTCGTTGCTTATATGTAGTTCTAATTGATTGACATATAATATAATTTAGCTTGAGTTTTCAATTTTCAAATGGCTTCTACAGAAAATGTCGTTCATATAAAATAGATTTATAGTGAAAATTTATTAATTTTTTCCTGTCCAAAAACTGTTCTGTTATTTTGGAATAGTAAAATTATGATTGATCAAATCTTAGTTTGACAAAATTCTTTTCTTTGTAAAATAAAATAAGTGAAAGAGTAAAATTATGCAGTACCGAAAAATTGGTTACAGTGTTTCAAACTGTTGGAATTAAGAAATTGCATTTAGCTATAAAAATATCTATAATTGTCTGCTATCTACCTTTGTTTTTTTTTGACTCCAATGTGACTCACTCTTTTGGACCCTCCAAATAAAAAAATTGGGAGCTTATCGGAATCCCGCTTTTTAAAATCCAGTTTTTAAAAAATCCCGAAAAAAGTGCTATAATCCCGGCTTCTAAAATACCGATATTTTGGAATCCCGTCTTTTAAAATCCCGCTTATTCAAAATCTCGATCAATTACAATCCCGCTTTTGAAAATCCCGTCAAATCCCGACAAACCCGTCTTTTTTTTACAAAATACGTGCATTAAAGTGAATAACAATAGGAGTCAAAGGTTTGAATGTTAAATTACTTGACTAATATATAATAATTACAAATAAAACTAATATATAATAATATCGTAATTTTTGTTTTGTTTTTACTGTAGGTACATCAACAATAATTTTTGTTTACAATATTAATTCTTGCACAAAAAAAATGCATCCTAAATTTGAAATTAAATTTTAAAAAATCACGCGATTTTTTAAAAATTAAACAACTAGTTTGATTGCAAAAACGGGATAATAAAAAACTGGATTATCAGAAACGGGATTACAAAAAGCGGGATTATAAAAAATCGGGATTATAATAAGCAGGATTATAAAATACGGGATTTTAAAATCGGGATTTTAAGAAACGGGAATATAAAAACCGGGATATCGAACCCAACCCAAAAAAATTGCAGTGAAATAAAGAACGCTGGAAGTGTATACCGATTTAACAGCGACATCTGCATAATATATTTCTACCCGTGCTGTGCTGAACTAAAAATGCAAGAAATCATATACCTTGTATCCGAATTTCTGTGCTAAATAAAAACTTAGGAAATTTAAAGAAAAAACATGATATTTACGATCTAAGTCTTTCAAGACCTTACTCCTGCTCTCCTACTAGACAAAATTAATTTACTCCTATACAATTTTCTGTTGGACTTGGTTTATAATTTGGGAGTTAATTCAGTTCAAAGCAAATTTCCATCAACTAAAAAATGGTTGCCTGTAAAGTCGGTTTTACGGGCGAAGATTTTACGTGACAACGTCTTTTTCTCGGTAGAATATTTATTGATATGAATATAATTAAATTGCACAATAGGAACAAGGAATTGAATGAAAATAAGAATTGAACAAATTTTTTAAACTAAGAATTTACTTAACACTATCAACATTTATCAATAGTATGACATAACCTATAAACTCAGTTTCTCAACTTTTGTGTCAATCTAACAATTAATCAATGAATCATAGTTTACGATAATGAAATATCAGTGTACAATTATTTACCTTTATTGTTGTAGTTGTTGTAAATGACGAATCTAAGCACTCCACATTTTCACTACAGACACAGCTGACGATACTTTAACCACACGTGTGAACTTGTATTATGACGCTTTCTTGTTTTTCCAACGCCAAGAACGTTCGAGAAAGACAAAGACAGAGACACAAGCATGCGCCGATTCAATGCGCCTAATTCTCTAGTGCTGCGCGCGCGGCAGACCGATCATAGTTGAGTGGGAGAGAGACGCAAGGCATTCGGCGGGCCTCTCTCTCGTTCGGTGACTCATCGTAACGTTACCGGGCGTTACACTTTTTCATAAGTGACTCCCAGCCGCAACCTAATTTAAGACGTTGTCACGTCAAAAACCAACAATTGAAAATTGGAGTAAGTTAATTTTTATTTGACTGATCTCCCGTAAATTACTCCAAAATTTTTGTGTCAAGAACAATGCAAGAAATTTTTGAAAGCTAGAAAATAAAATTGAATTTAGGTCCGAAAATCATAGTATATGAACTGAACTAATTCCAAATCTCTAGGTACAACTTAGTTCCGCCGCCGTTGAGAATTATTTCGTTTTTATTCCAGGACTCACTTAGTTTAACTTTGCGGCTTACTACCAAAAAATAAAGGGAGATGGTCCATATTAAAAAAGAGGCTGGGATGCGACCCACAATGATAACTTCCCATCCCGTCTGTCGATTTGTCTTGCTCAAAAGTTTGTCTATATGTATCAATTTTAACCAAATTTGTGTAGGTACTATTTTTTGTAGATTTTATTTTTTTATAAAAAAAAACGGACTGTTGGGGTTTTATAAAAATTTTACTGAATATCTAAAACAATATTTTCTGTGAAATAAAATAAGTTTGAAGCCAATATTTCTAATTTTTGAAAAGCTATTTGAGTCGAAAGTAAATTTATACCAAGTTTTAGTATTTTTTTTAGGTTTTTATTTTTTGTAAGAAAAACTGTCAATTCGATTTTTCTCAAAATTTTATCGAATGTTGAAAACAGTATAAGCTAATATTAGTTAGAAGCCATTATCTCAAATTTTTGAAAAGATATTTGAGTGGAAAATCAATTTTTAACAACTTTTGTTAAGTTTTTATTTCGGTTTTTAATTTTTTGTAAAAAAGTGTCAATTCGATTTTTTTCAAAATTTGACTGAATGTTGACAACAATATTTTTTGAAAGATAAAAGTAGTTTAAAGCCAATATCTCAAAGTTTTGAAAAGATATTTAAGTCGAAACAAATTTTTACCAAATTTTATTAATTTTTTTAGAATTATTTTTTGTAAAAAAAAACTGTCAATTCGATTTTTTTCAAAAATTTACCTGATGTCAAAAACGTTATTTTTCGTTGCATGAAATTATTTTGGAGATAAAATAATTTTTTGTCATTAAATATTCTATTAGACAATTATTTTTGTTCAGTTTTTTTGATTTATAAAAAAACCGTTATTTGATTTTTTTCTTAAAAATACATTTTGTATCATGTCACAATATATTACATAAAATTTAATTCAAGTCACTAGCGTTATTGGTTCGTGAGATGAGATACTTTGAGTTAACCAACATTTTCACTTTTTTTTTAAATTGCTATGGTTAAAAATCCACTCACGCAATTTTCTTGAGAGCCCTTTCTGCAACTTTCTGCCTTATTATCTGTATAACAAAATTTATTTGAAGTCGATATCTCTACTGGTTCTTGAGCTATGTACGACGAAAAAAACTTCGCGAACGTACGGACGTATACGGACATCTGTCTAAAAATCTTTTATTTCGACTCTAGGGACCTTGAAACGTCGAAAAATGTCAACATTTTCAATTCGACAAATCGGACCGATTATAATAACTTCCTATGGGAAGTTAATATATCACAGGTTTGGTGGGAGTTTGCTCCTTGGGGGAGTTAAACAAAGCTTAAAATATGTGTCCTTATTATGTTTTCAACAGCGATTGACATCATGTAATGTCAATTTTTATTTATTTGTGGAATATCCTTTATGTGATATAGCATTGTTTTGATGTCTTTATGGTTGTTTTCATACATTATTCTGTTTTATTATGCTCTTATTACACTAACACCTCACTCTTCTGAGTTTATGCATATCCCTTATGAATTTTTTGGTTTTTTTTTTTTTGTGTACTCATAAATCCTCCCACTCTTAACTCAATTTAACTCGATTCAATATGCAAATATTTTATTATCCTGTCAATAGCCTTACGACTTCATACAAAAATATAAAATATAAACAAAAATCGCGAATGAAATGTCATAAATCTAAAACCCAGACCCATATTTTGTATGTATGAATGAAAAATACATGTTTCTATATCTATAAACGTTTTTTTTTCTCAAAATCAACTTCAAAAAGCCATAAAAAGATTTATTTCGCTTCACATATTGATAACACCTTCTATATACACTTAATAATCCGCAAATATGTATTACTCCCATAAAAACAACAATAAGCTACAACAACAACAACAATAAAAAAAGAAGTCACCTTTCATCATTCAAGAGGATTATTGTATCAGACGAAAAAACAATAAAAGAATTTAAATAAAAACCTTGAAAGCAAATTTATATTGCCCCACAAATCATATAATAGCTTTTTTGTGTGTCTTGAGCTGAGGTAGGTACTTAATAGAAACCGCAAAAAAAAAACAGAATTCTCAAAATTAATCTTTTTGTCAATTTGAACCGAAATCCTTCAGGACAATTTCTTTTTATTAGAAAACAAATAATTTTTCTTTCTTGTTGAAGATGTTTAACTCATTCCACTTGCAAAGCATCAGATAAAAAAGAAAACATCAATATTTTCTGTAATTTGTTTTCCTTTTTCCTCTGCCCACCACAATCAAACCGAGTGCCATCGATATTACCACAGGAAGATTAAAAGTATTTTTATCCTATCCTTGAAAACAATGATTGAAGAAGATCCTTGAGAAAATAAAAGCAGAGCAGATAAAAAAAACAGCAAATGCTTCAAGTTTGAGTATTGTTATCTTTTAATATCACAAACAATTATAAGTTTTATAATCAGCCACAAACAATGACTGATGAGGTGGGTCGGGTCGGGTTGGGTTGGGTTGGTTTGGAGAAAGCGATAGGAGAAACAAATATAAATAAAGCCCGAACAATGTCCTGTCTTTCCACAATAAATTTACTTGCAAGCATAGTATCCTGATCCTGGCTAATTCAATCAAACGTATAATTTAATTAGGGCTTTAATTAAAAGGTCATACTTCAATGAATTCATTCATATTTCACAAGAGAGTTAAACATCAAGAATATCAGCCTGAAACGTTTTCAAAATTGCATACAATTTAATCCATCATGATGAGCTTTTGAAATAAATGGATGTAGTTCAGTGGGAAAGTACAATGCCATGCCATGTGTGTAGGTACACATATCATCCAACATTGCATATCAAACAAATCTACACTCAGAAAAATCAAATTCAATGCAATTTCCAGGATTTGTTAAAGTCGTTAGAAAAACCTATGGAATGCAGTTCAATACGCAAAAGGTATTGTGTTTTTAATAAATGCCTAATACTTGACTTGTTGTGTTACTAAAATTAAAAATTAAATTAAGTGGCTTAGAAGTCCGTTGAGAACTTGGGCCTAGTGACTTGCAACTTTTAAACATTCTTGTGTGCAAGTCATGTCAGGGATGGAGGGGACCATGCCAAATCCGAACGTGTAATTTGGCATGGTTGGCTAATCACCAATTAATATATAAAATACACTGTGGCCATATAATATCAACTATTTGATGGTCTGATATTTATGAAATACTTGTTCTAGCTTACCAAAGGACTCAGTTTTGTCTACAATTTGCTTTGTTAAACGTATCAACGATCTCTTGTCTGAATCTTCTAACTCGTCAAATTGTTAATTTTTTGATAGTTGGACAGTTACACTTCTAACGTTTCTAAGCATTTTCTAGTTCAGCTTGGATATTTTTATTTAAAGAAGTTAATATTTTTAAGACATATCAAAGAATATTTATTTAATCGTAAAGAAAAGAGAACGATATCAGTCAAATAGCCGACACGTATATGAGAGTGTATGTGGGCTGCACTTTTCCTGAAATTTTCCATGACCAATTTGTCCTTGATACCTTTACTAATTTCATCTTTAAGGCCTTCGATTGTGGAGCACTGGAACCAGGGTTTTTAATCATTAGATCTAGTTGGTCAACTGTCATTACCTTTTAAAGAAATAACAAGATTAAGACGCTTTTTTTTTGCAAAATTCTAATAACATAAGTATTCCAATGCCAACTATTCATCGTAATAGTTACACAAGTCTCAACTTCGAATTAATAAGCTCCAATCAAAATACCAGCACTGAAATCACATCAAACTTTACACTTTGATAATGGAGAGGCTTTCAAAAATCATTCCCCATTGCCCAAAATGTGACAACTCTGCTTATGAATTTAGCCTCCGATGTAAAAATAGGTCTTATCATTGAAGATTGTTATTTTGATGAATCAATGAGCGAAGATAAGATGACCTTCATGGTGAACAACCGGCTTGACTTCTTGTGCTAACTGAACACTGACCCTGTAAAGTTTTAAAACCTAAGGGTTTATGCACAATACGGTGTAATGTCTTTTTGTTTTGAGGTACCAAAAAATAGCGTTTAGAAACTTAATTTGCTTATTTTTTCCCGACCAATTGTTTCCATCCTTTAAAAAACAAAATACTAAGTCTTTTCTTCTGACATATTTTCCGAGAGCTTTCTGCTTTCATTTATGTAGGATTACTTCCTACAAGAAAACACTATTTTTGCTTATGTATAATCTATGTTTTATTTTAAAATAGTTTTTATAGTTTTAATGTGCGACGACGGAATACAATCTAACTCTAACTTGACTAGTTTGCTGGATTTTTAAAAGAGGGACGATCAGATCATTGTCTTTTGTTCTTTGTTCGTTCTAAGTACTACTGTCCCGTTGGCTCATTCGTTGCGTGTTCGTTATGTACTTTCGTAAGTGTTTGTTTGTTCGTATGCGTTCGTTCTGCTACTCATCTTACATTTATGCAAT
Source organism: Eupeodes latifasciatus (assembly GCA_920104205.1). Lineage (NCBI taxonomy): Eukaryota > Metazoa > Arthropoda > Insecta > Diptera > Syrphidae > Eupeodes > Eupeodes latifasciatus. The sequence goes on from OV049926.1 coordinate 161,602,881, forward strand.
AGTACGAGTACATTAATTAAATGGCTTAATGCTGTTCCAATAACTCCGTGTCCAATGTGGGATTTTAGCACCTTGTTGGCTTGCTTGCGTAGTCTTACAGATTTGTAAACAAAATTTCTGGGATTGTGTGATATCTAGCACTATATTTTGTTAGAATCTAACCTTAAACATATCGTAGTTTTGAAGCTGTTATTTGGGATCTGAGAATTTTGGTGTGCTCTTCCTCAAATCGAAAGAAATTGGTTAAAATGGTTCTACCACAAACCGGTCGAACTTTTCTGTGTAGGCCAGTCGAAAAAGACATTTTTTATAGATCTCTGTCTAAATACGAGTATAGTAGTACCCATAAGGGACTTGTGTTGTTTTGGTTTTCTGAGAGCTATTTTTCTTTGTATGTTCGGAACAAAGCACTGGGCAGAGTTTGATTAGAGCTTTCCGATTTATTTATTAAAACAAAAGTTTTACAATTGTTGCTTTTTTGTTCTTGATATCTACTTTTTGTCATTTCCAGCTAAATAAAAAGGGCTCAGATTTTTACTCCATTAGCTCTGTAATTTTATTCAAACCTCATAGAGCGTGTTCAGAGCTAGTTCTGATTGACAAAGGAAACATAACGTGAGTGATCTGATATTTCTGGGCTAATATAGAAACACCGATCTTTTTTTCACAGCTTAGTTCTGCTCTGAGTTTTAAAAGAAACACGCATTTTATTTATGTAAGCGTCATGTTTTATTGAATTTATTTTATTGAATACGGTAAGTCAAGAACATTTCACTTGAGGATTGAAAACTGATTCTAAAATGAAGGTGATTGTGGAAAATAATTAAATTTAACCCATAAATATTTCAATTCATATATGATCAAATTTTAACCAAAATAATCCATAATTTTAGTTGTTAGTTATGGATTGACTAGTGGTAAGTTTATTTCTTTAACCATGATTTTACACTTGGAAAACCAAAATTAAAGCTTAAAGAATCCATAAGTTGATTTATAAATCAGGGATATAGTTAATCAGCTGAAATTTGTTGATTACCGTCATTAAATTAGAGCCTGTGAAAATCCAAGGTGCAGAATTCACCCACTTAATCTAAATAATAAAAAGAGGCTGGGATGCGACCCACACCGATAACTTCCCATCCCGTCTGTCGATTTGTCTTGCTTAAAAGTTTGTCTATATGTATCAATTTTTACCAAATTTGCGTACTATTTTTTGTAGATTTTATTTTTTTATGAAAAAACGGACTGTTGGATTTTTATAAAAAAAATTACTGAATATCGAAACAAATAATAATATCTGTGAAATAAAATAAGTTTTAAGCCAATATTTTTAATTTTTGAATAGCTATTTGAGTCGAAAGTAAATTTTTACCAAGTTTTAGTATTGTTTTTTTTAAGGTTTTTAGTTTTTGTAAGAAAAACTGTCAATTCGATTTTTCTCAAAATTTTATCGAATATTGAAAACAATATTTCTTATAAGATAAATTTAGTTTGAAACCAATGTCTCAAATTTTTGAAAATATATTTACGTCGAAAAACAATTTTTACCAATTTTTATACATTTTTTTTTAGATTTTTATTTTTTGTAAAAAAAACTGTCAATTCGATTTTTTTCAAAATTTTTTCTAATGTTGAAAACAATATTTTTTATAAGTTAAAATTAGTTAGAAGTCGTTATCTCAAATTTTTGAAAAGATATTTGAGTCGAAAATCAATTTTTACCAACTTTGAGTAATTTTTTTTTGGTTTTTATTTTTTATACAAAAAACTGTCAATTAGATTTTTCTCAAAATTATATAATATGTCAAAAACATTATTCTTCGTTGCACAAAATTGTTTTAGAGATGAAATCATATTTTAGTCCTAAAATTTTCGAGGTGACAAATTTTTTTTCAAGTTTTTTTTGATTTATAAAAAAACCGTTAATTGGATTTTTTCCAAAAATATAATTGTTCTGTATCACGTTACAATATATTATATAAAATTTAATTCAAGTCTCTATCGTTTTTGGTTCGTAAGATATTTAGGGTTAACCAAAATTTTCACCTTATTTTTTAAACTGCTATGGTAAAAAAAACCACCCATGCAATTTTCTTGAGAGCCCTTTCTGCATCTTTCTGCCTTATTATCTGTATAACAAAATTTATTTGAAGTCGATATGTCTTCTGGATCTTGAGCTATGAACGACAAAAAAAAACGTCGCGAACGTACGGACGTACGGACGTACGTACACACGCACGCACAGACATCTTTCTAAAAATCTTTTATTTCAACTCTAGGGACCTTGAAACGTCGAGAAATGTCAAAATTTTCAATTTGACAAATCGGACCCATTACAATAACTTCCTATGGGAAGTTAAAAATGAAATTAATTAATATATCTGCAGAGGGGGTGATTTCAACAATTAGAAAAAGCTCTGCATAAAACAGAATTTTATGGGTCTGAAGTCAACTTTAATCTGCCATTTTTATATGTTAGAAAATCCCAACCCAAATAAATTCTTAAATACAAACATAAATAAAGAAATCTTCTCAAAAAGAAAATCCCTCTCTCCTAAGGGGAACTCTATCGGCCTTTCCATCCGTATATATGTTCTGTTGTATCCGCAATATCCAGCCTCTACGGACCATCATTTTGCGCTTCTCAACCATTATCCAGCAATGGGAATTGAATTTGCCAACCACATGAGCTATAAATCGTTATCGACAATGAGTCCTTGATTTTATTATTCGTATGTGCGCTAAGTGTTTTTTTTTTGTTGTTGTTTGTGTTTATTATCTGTGGCTTTTTTGTGTTAAGCCCCAAACCATTTGAGAATACTCAGAAAAAAAAAAACACCACATAAAATTGGGGATGGAAACTGGGAACTAGAAACTACCAAAAGTATAGATATTTATTATTAGTGTGGTAAATATAGTGTTGGGTTTTGTTTTATCATTATTTATCTTTCTGTTTATCAAATCACATTTATTTACATTCATGCCTACCTTGTCTCTGTGCCTATAGGCGTATCGTATACCTAACCTATGTACTCTATTCTAAACGGTGTTTCGTACTTTTGTGTACAATGTATGTACATTAAATAACGACAAATTATAGCCTTGGGAATAGTTAAATAAACTCTATTATTGAAATGGTTGTAAAGTTTGTTTATTCATTCTCCGTTGTCAATATATGTATGAGGCTTCTTGGATTCCAGTTCCAAAAATATATACATGGCCTCAAACCATGAAATAAATATAAACCTTCAAATTCACGTACGAAAAGCTGAAACAATACAAAATTTTGATTTTATTTTCGGGGAATTTGAGTAATATTTCATCTCATGGGTGCTTTTGGAGTGTTTAAGTTTATTGGATGATTTTAATTTTAAGGGTGAGATTTTATAATGAAATAAATGAAATATGCCCTCAAAATATAATGAACAATAAATTAATCTCAACCAAATATTGGGTATTGGAGATTTTTGTTGGAAAAACCTTCGATAGTAGTAGGCTAGGCTTTTGATGCATACAGCATACCCCTATTGCTGAAGGGTAGGAAACAATTCCGGAAGTTGGTAAAATTTAGGCTCAAAAGTTAGCTCAAGTTCACTGATGTGTAGAGTTTTTATACCCATGTATGTGTATATAAATGAAATATTAGTCACAGGTAAGATGTGAGGTTTTAAAATTATGTTATTATACTGGCGGAAAATAACACTAGTACGAGTATATGTGGTATGTCTGATGCCTCCCTCGATTTGATTTAAAAGGGGTTGACTTAGAAGGGATTTTCCTGTAATCCAACATGAGAAATGTGAGTTAGTGGGTATATATGTACCTACTAAATTTTCTATTATGTATGGAAATGAGTACAAAAATATTTAACCTTACATTACAACTCATTCCATAAGATTAAAATTATTTTCAGTAACACCTGTAGAAGCCTTTAAGTGCGACACACACTCACATAAATTACATCGTCGTAGTTGGTTTTACATGACATGAATGATTAAAGGATTTAGGAAGGAGAACCTACATACAGATTCAAATTGGTTAATTTTGTTTAAAGAATATTGATTTTATTTGGGATTTTGTACAGAAGAGATGAAATTTGATTTTTTTATCAGATTAGATTAGATAGCTCAAGAACCAGTAGTGATGTCAAATTCAAAAAAAATGTGTTATACAGATAATAATGCAGAAAGATGCAGAAAGGACTCTCAAAACAATTAAGTGGGTGGTTTTTTACCATAGCAATTTAAAAAAAAAGGAAGCTGGGATGCGACCCACACTGAAAACTTCCCATCCCGTCTGTCGATTTGTCTTGCTTCAAAGTTTGTAGGTTTTCGTGTTGGGTTAAAAAAGTTGTCACTTGAATTATTCTTAAAAATTTTAAAATTACCAACAATATTTTTCATATAAAGAAATAGTTTAGTTTGAAAATCTAGTTTTATTAAATAGATTTTTAGTCGAAAACATTTTTACCAATTTTAGTAGCATTTCTTAAATTTTTACTAATTAGATGAATTAAATTAATTTGAGAGATATCAAGAACCGAACATCAATTTTTACCAAATTTGCGTACTATTTCTTGTAGATTTTATTTTTTTATGAAAAAATGGACTGTTGGATTTTTATAAGAAACCACTGAATATCGAAAACAATATTTTCTGTGAAATAAAAAAAGTTTGAAGACAATATTTTTAATTTTTGAAAAGCTATTTGAGTCGAAAGTAAATTTTTACCAAGTTTTAGTATTGTTTTTTTTTGTTAGGTTTTCATTTTTTTGTAAAAAAACTGTCAATTAGATTTTTATCAAAATTTTACTGAATGTTGAAAACAATTTTTTTTAAAAGATAAAAGCCAATATCTCAAAGTTTTGAAAAGATATTTGCGTCGAAAATCAATTTTTACCAACTTTTGTTAAATTTTCTTTTAAGTTTTTATTTTTTGTAAAAAAAACTGTCAATTCGATTTTTCTCAAAATTTTACTGCATGTTGACAATATTATTTTTCAAAAGATAAAAGTAGTTAAAACCCAATATCTTAAATTTTTAAAAAGATATTTGAGTCGAAAATCAATTTTTACAAACTTTTATTAATTTTTTTGTTTAGGTTTTTATTTTTTGTAAAAAAACTGTCAATTCGATTTTTCTCAAAATTTTTCCGAATGTTGAAAACAATAATTCTTATAAGTTAAAATTCGTTGGAAGCCATAATCTCAAAATTTTTGAAAAGATATTTGAGTCGAAAATCAATTTTTACCAACTTTTGTTAAATTTTCTTTTAAGATTTTATTTTTTGTAAGAAAACTATCAATTAGATTTTTTTCAAAATTTTACTGAATGTTGACAACAATATTTTTTGAAAGATAAAAGTAGTTTTAAGCCAATATCTCAAAGTTTTGAAAAGATATTTGAGACGAAATTCAATTTTTACCAACTTTGAGTAATGTTTTTTTTAGGTTTTTATTTTTTATAAAAAAACTATCAATTCGATTTTTTTAAAATTTTACCAGATGTCAAAAACATTATTCTTCGTTGCACAAAATTGTTTTGGAGATAAAATCATTTTGTATTCGTAAAATTTTCGAGGTGACAAATTTTTTTTTCAGTTTTTTGATTTATAAAAAAAACTCTTAACTGGATTTTTTTCAAAAAATATACTTGTTTGAAATCACGTTACAATATATTATATAAAATTTAATTCAAGTCTCTAGCATTTTTGGTTCATAAGATATTAAGGGTTAACCAAACTTTTCACCTTTTTTTTAAACTGCTATGGTAAAATAACCACCCACGCAATTTTCTTGAGAGCCCTTTCTGCATCTTTCTGCCTTATTATCTGTATAACAAAATTTATTTGAAGTCGATATCTCTTCTGGTTCTTGAGTTATGGACGACGAAAAAAACGTCGCGAACGTACGGACGTACGGACATACGGACGTACGGACATACGGACGTACGGACATACGGACGTACGGACATACGGACGTACGGACATACGGACGTGCGAATGTACGTACACACGCACGCACAGACATCTTTCTAAAAATCTTTTATTTCGACTCTAGGGACCTTGAAACGTCGAGAAATGTCAAAATTTTCAATTTGACAAATCGGACCCATTACAATAACTTCCTATGGGAAGTTAAAAAGGTAAACATTTTGGTTAACCCTTAATATTTCACGAACCAATACCCCTAGCGACTTCAATTAAATTTTATATTATATTGAGGCATTGAGAGCAGAAGTGGCGTAACCCCAAATCACGCTTAAAGAAATTAAAGAAAAACATTTGTTTATTATTGGTTTCCTATTTGAAATAATGGCTAATAAACTTCAGCTATGTCATATCTGGTGGAATATCCTCTATTTTAGATCTTAATCTTGTCTGTAAATGTGTGATTTACTGGATTTTATGTGGCTTACACCACTTCCGCTTTCTGGATATAGAAATAATTTAAAAAAAGTAAGTTGGTTACACCAATAATTAAAAATACAAGTTATTAAATTTTTTTCTATTATGACTTTCTGAGTACAAAATAGGTACAAGTTATGAGTTAAGACTACTATGAAACTATCACTCTTCATCCTCATCTACGTATTCAACTAAGCCAACGTCTCTGTCTGTAGAAACAGTTGTCAACGTCAAGTTCTTATAAAAGTCCTGGTAACTCGGGGGAATAAAATTTAGTAGGTTGAGTAATTATTTCTTTTTCGCTTCACTTACGGCATTTCTTTTTGGAAACAGTAATTCGAGATCTGTGATTAATGCAGATGTTCTTTTTTTAATACCACAGTTTCAAAAAGCACGTCTCCGTTATTGCTGTACTTGTAAATAAAATGCACGACTGGGTCGCACGAACTTGCTCCTGTATGCAAAGAGTCTGTTTAAAAAAGCACCTATATAAGATTTAAAATTATACCTTTAAAACAAGTTTGTCTTCAAAGATTTAAAAGCTATTCGATTTGTCAAAAAAACCGCGCGATTCATTCCAAGACACAACTCATCCTAGGACAACTCATCCCGGAAATGAATTGGTATTTACAATAGTTATAGTTATAAACAATACATACATATGTACCAAATGCATTATCTAATTTGGATAAAAGATAGTAATCAGCCCTATCATGAATTCCATCGTAGTCGGAATTTTTACGAATCCCGAAAAACTGTATCATGAAATCCGTTCGTAATGCAAAATTGTATGAGATTTTCCACTACGAACGGATTTCATGATACAGTTTTTCGGGATTCGTAAAAATTTCTTTCTCTTTCTTTCTCTTTCGGGCTCACGCACAGGATTTGATCTGGTGAGATGGGAGGGGATTACATTTAATGCAGTTAAAATAATTTAAAAAAAAAACTATTTTAAGATTCAAAACTTTACCTGAAAAATAAGTTTGTCTTCAAAAATTTAGATGCCATTTTATAAATCAAAAAACCCTTGATTTTTCAAATTTTTTTTTTGAAAATCGTTAGAGCGGTTTTTTTTTAAATTAATTTTGTATATATAAAATTTTTAAATTTTGTTCTAAAAATATTTTTGGTATGCAGTTGTTTAGTGATTGTAAATATACGCTCTACATTTGAATTTCGTAAAAAAATGTTGACCCGTTTTTGAGATATAGAATTTTGAAAAAAAAAAATTCAATATTTTTTTAAAAATCCAAACAATAAAAAATTTCACTTTTGATAATCAAATATTGTTAAGGCAATACAAGAGCTTATTCAGAAAAAAAATTATTGAAATCGGTTGATAAGTTGCTGAGAAAATTAAGAAACAAAATAACGGTTCTATGAGCGGTACCATTCCTGAGCAATACAAAAATATGTTTTTCTTATGAAAAGAAGCCAAGTTTAAAAATAAAATTTTAGAGAAAATTTAAAAAAAATCTATCGGTTTGTTTTTGAGAAAATTCGAATTTTCGTTTTTTGACCAAAAAAATTGTATGGGGGCCACTGTTAGTTTTGGTCTTAAAAAAAAAATGAAAAAAACGCCTAACGCGAATCTGCTGAAAACCTTAACTTCCAAGTTTGAACTCAATCGACCCAATGGTTTAGGCTGTAGGAGCGTGGACAGACAGACAAAACAGACCGGACGGAATCGCGGGACCCACTTTTTTCGACTTCTCTACCATCGTAATATCATGTTTGATTAAAATCTCGAGTTCGAAATTTTGCACGAATGCAAAACTTGCCATATAGTTCCTATATGTCGCAAGTAAAAATATTGAAGGGGGTTTCTTTCAAAAATTGAAGCCATTGAATCTTAAGCCATTCCAATTTCCCTTTATTAACATTAATCTTTGGATTTGTTATATTTTTTTCCAATTTCTTAGTCGAAAACATCACAGATTCATCCATAACAATAATTTTAAATGGATCTTTCTTTCTTGCCGCTGCTTTAACCTTATACTAGTCCATAGGGCCAAAAATGTCTTTGAAATACTTCTTTTGTTTTTCGATAAGACCAAAGTCACTATGCGAAGCACAAAACGGGCATCTTAATATTCCTATTTTGCACACCACACTGGTCAGTGTACATAATTAAATTTGAGGTACTCACAAAATGTTTAATGTAATGCAATAAGTGGCTGCCAATTTCTTGGGGACTTCTTGATCCAACCGACTCATCCCAAATATACAAGTAAGCTTTGTTCTTTATCACGTCATGGATGCCTAGACAATTTGTTCAAAGCTGCCACTTATAATAGCACACACCCCTTGAAATGACTGGAGTTGGCAAGGTTTTCATAAGATCAAATGCAATTACGGAAGTGTCATTAGATTCCTTTGCTTTTGCCGCATCATATCTAATGCCATTTCTAGCCGATTCCGCTTTTCTAAGATGCAGTTCATGTTTGATTTAGCTTAGTGTACAATTTTGGTGCAGAAATGGCGTATGTGTTTGGAATTGATTAATTTAAAAAAAAATGCATAATGCAGAAGTGGCGTAAGCGGGTTACGCCATTTCTGTCCTACGAAAAATTGCGTGCAGAAACAATGTTTCAACAATTTTGTGTAGGTTTATAAACAAATATGAGCTACGCCACTTCTGCATAGAAAGAAAATTTAATTTTGGTCATGTTAGTGTAATAAACTCAAAATTGAAAAAATGAGGGTTACGCCACTACTGCTCTCAATGCCTCTGTACCGTGATACCAATCAAATATATTTTTGGGAAAACAAATATTTGCCACCTCAAAAACTTTACGAACAAAAAATGATTTTATCTCCAAAATAATTTCGCGCAACGAAAAATAACGTTTTTAACAACTGGTCAACTTTTGAGAAAAATCGAATTGACAGTATTTGTTTATAACAAAAAAAAAAACCTAAAAACAAATTACTCAAAGTTATTAAAAATTGAATTCGACTCAAACATCTTTTCAAAAACTTGAGATTATGGCTTCCAACTAATTTTACCTTATAAGAAATATTTATATCAACATTCAGTAAAATTTTGAAAAAAATCGAATAGACACTTTTTTTTACAAAAAATAAAAACCTTAACAACAATTAATAAAAGTTGGTAAATATTGATTTTCGACTCTAATATCTTTTCAAAACTTTGAGATATTGGCTTTAAATTAATATTATTCTATGAAAAATATTGTTATCAACATTTGGTACAGGTTTGAGAAAAATCGAATTGACAGTTTTATAACAAAAAATAAAAACTTAAAAAAAAAACAATACTAAAATTTGTTAAAAATTTACTTTCGACTCAAATATTTTTTCAAATTGAAAATATTGGTTTCAAACTAATTTTATCTCCCAAAAATATTGTTTTCGACATTTTTTTTTATATATTTGTTTATAAGAAATGATACTAAAATTGGTAAAAATTGGTTTCGACTAAAAATCTCATTAACAAAATAGATTTTGAATTCAAACTATTTCATTATATGCAAAATATTGTTGGTAATTTTCAAATTTCTTAGAATAATTCAACTGACAACTTTTTTAACAAAACACGAAAACCTACAAACTTTTAAGCAAGACAAATCGACAGACCGGATGGGAAGTCATCAGTGTGGGCGCATCCCAGCCTCTTTTTTTTGGTTTTAAAAAATATTATTAAAAAAAAAAACGAATATGCTTAAAACCTTAATTTCCAAGTTTGAACTCGATCAACCTAATGGCTTAGGCTGTAGAGGTGAGGACAGACAAAAAATTTAAGTTACTTTTACAATCTAATTACGAAATAAGGAAATTGAAAATTAAATTAAAATTAATTAAGATCCTATTTGGAGCTGGGCAAAGATTTATTAAGATTTAGTTAAGTGCCAAACAAAGGATATTAGGCTCGGAGTTACTTCATGAGATGCTGTAGTGACTAGGGACCTTCAAGCAATTTTTTGGAAAAGTGTTTGATTTTTTTAACTATTTTTTTCTAGTAAACAGAATCATATAAAAAGTTACCTAATAACAGATGGGCAATTTATTTTAACATGATTTTTTTTAATAAAGTAAAGTTAGGTAAGGTAAAAGGGCTGGAAATTTATTGATGTTATCGCCCCAATTAGATCCATTTCGATCTATTGTGATATCCCGAAGTATTAAACTTTCCTGAAAATAAAATATGAATTCTCTAGTTCTAGCCATTTAGAGGCTTTTAAAAAGCCTAATAGGCGGTTTCCTGAAATGCCTACTAGTTCTTCAAGATTATTGAAAAAGTGTTTGCCTAAGAATTTGTTTGTAAGAAGAAGTGGGCTGTATATTTCTGATCTTTATCGTCATTGTGGCCTTTGCACATGTCATCGGTGGTAAGTCACATTTTCTTTTCATTGTAACCTGTTAATATGATCACAAACAATCGTAGAGGTTTTTGTCTAGATGCATAATCGAACGGGATCTATTTTTATCGAATTTGGTCTATAATTCCCTGGCTGTAGCACAGGTTACAAGGCTTTTCCATCTTTAATTGGTTTTTCTGAAGTAACTTGTTACCAATGATCTCTTTAAGTTCACAGGATGGGGTGTTTATACGTGAGTCTATATGGGATTGATTCAGAGTTGTACCTGGCTTCGCTAGCACATCAGCACTCTCCTGTCCAGGCACATCACGGTGACCTGGTACCCAACAGAGTATAATTTTAGAGCCGTAAGTTGTTGGCGGCAATAATTTACAAGCTTCGAATTAGTTACACTGTGACAGAAATCGATTTATTTGCTGCTTGGCTATCAATGAAAATGGTGATATCAGCTCGTGATAACGCCATCATTAAGATCTGTTTTGCAGCGCTTGTCATTGCCAATACCCCAGCTTGATCGGGGAGTCTGAAAGAGTTGGCAAGATTGAGTGTTTCAGAAAAGAAACCTGCATCTACTATTCTCTCTACTTAGGTGTGAGACATTATTCATTTATTCGTTCCTATTAGGGAATATAGCATTAAAGTGTTTATTAAAATTCTAACATGGAGTCCTGTGTAGTCTGTGCTTGCATTGTTTCCTATGTATTCAATAATTATAATCTACGCGTACTGGTTTTCCAGCAATTGGTCTGACTTAGCCGTGAGCCGCTGTTTGCAGTTTCCTTTACATAATGGTCCAGGGGTAGAAGATTGAGTATTGCTTCCATTTCTGCAGTGATAGTGGTCATCATCGCTCATATAATGCCTATGCATGCCATTCTCTGTACCCTTGTGAGGGTTGGTAGATTTTTAGCTTTCTCTAACGCATTCCACCATACCATGTTACCATAAGTTACTACTGGTCGGACGATCCACAGTGTTATCTTAGGATTTGGTCCCCGGTTTCTACTAAAGATCCAATTGTTTGAGTAGAATGCGATATGAGCTTTTTTTGCGATCTGAACTTTTTTTTAGGATCTCTCCAATATATGTACGTGAATCCTAGCTTAGCTATTTATCTAGGATTACTTCTAGACTAGGAATTGTATAATCTGGTTTTTCCTTCTATTTGTAGAGATAGAAAGTACTTAATCTGTTTTAAGGGGGTTCATTTTCAAGACACAGATTTTTTTGTATAAATTCTGGATAAGGTTTGGTTCAGTTCTTTACTTATAGTGGTTAGGAATTTCCCTGTTGTCAGTGGAGCAATGTCATCAGTGTAGGCCACTGGTTTGACACTGTATTCGAGTTTGGTAAGGATTTCGTTCATGACCAGAATCCAGAGAAGTGGTGAGAGTAAGATTACACCACCTTGAGGTGTTCCTCTGGATGTTGATACTTTGATTTCTGTACCATCTAGTTCACTATTGATCTATCTATGCTTTAGCATGCACATGATCCAGTTTGTAATTGATTGTTCTATTTCTAGACCCGTGAAAACTTTAAACCGATAGTAGAAATTAGGTGTTGCTCAAATTTGCGGGCAATAAAGTTTAGCAAAGAACTTTGAGCAACTTTTCTATATATTCCAATGGTATTAAACCATGCTCCCTGAAAACATCCATTCAATTCTTACAGGCAGTACTTGGAACCTTAATAGAACATTCAAGTAAATAGTAAAGAAAAGGGGATATAATATGCAGCCTTGTGGCAATTCACCAATACTCAATTATTTAGCATCTGTGAGATGATGTGAGGTAAATAAGGTCTCACATAAGTTTATAGGTACATTCCCCAATAAGTTATAGAATAGTCTTTTTAAATTTTCAATTATAAATTCAAAAATCATCTAAATATTATATTTTACCTTTTTTCAAACAAGGAAAGCTTCAAAACAATAGATTTCTATGCATCGAATAGTTTAAAAAAGAAACCTTCATATAAACAATAAAAAAGTTAATTTGCACAATCAAGTAGACACACTCGTTTTCCCTCTTCAACAATAGACTTCAACTTATGACTCTTGATGAAAAGTATTTATTTTATTTCAAATCAGATTAAAACAAAAAATATATTGCAATCATCACAACTGTACAAATAAAAGAAAACAATCATAAATGATGAATATTTCGTAAACAATAATTCGTTTGTGTTTTGTTTTTGTTCTTTGTTTTTTTTTTTGGAACTTTTGTTAACCTTTTTTTTACTTTTTTTTTGCAGGCTTTAGTGATCCATATTGTATGCTGGGAATTCAACCAGATGGAGGACCACCAGTATCACCACAACCCTTACCACCTACCCCAAGGACCCTTTCGTCGGACATTAATCTTGGCACTGGAATGGGCGGTTTCGACAACAATACAGATTCTCCAACACACCGCAAACACAGTTTTCGCCTGAGTTTTAAACGAAAGGAGGCTACAGCCAGGAGAGAACAAAGGGACTCATTAGGTGGACCGGTACCTGCAAAATTTATAAGGGCCACATCAATCAAGCCGCATACGTTGTGCCCCAAATGGAACGAGAAATTTAAATTGTAAGTTGTTATCCTTTTTATGTTTTTATTTTTGTTGTTGTCTGTTGTCTGTTCTGGTTCTGGTGGTTGCGTGTGTACTGTGTATGTTGGGAGTGGGGGTGGTTTTTTTTTCAACAAAAGCAGGATCTAGATGTACATAACCGTATGCATTAAGGACTTATGTGGTCTAGGATCTGAGGGTTGTTTTTTGATGGAATTTATTGCCTGTGTCGTCTGTGGATTCTGTGTGCATACGTTAAAATACTCTTTCTAATATATTCAAACACTGATGCTGCTGCGACGACGAAGCTTTCATATCATGCAAATCAACCGGAAGCAAACAAATATATGGAAGAAAGAGAAAATGTATAGAAAAATATAGAGTGAGAGTGAAAAAGAGACAGACAAAGACAGGCCAATTTCGCAGGATAACAAAAATAGAAATAGAAAGCCTTTAACTCATCCCCTCTTACACTTACCTATAAACTTATTCGTAAAGAAGCTGGAAGATAAGTCACTTTCAGTTGCAGGAAATCATACTCAGCCATTTTGTTTAGCCTCATATCTCACAAAATCTAAAGAACCTTTATATTGGCTTAGATTTAGATTTAGAAATGTGATGTCCTGAAAACCAAACAAATCATCGTAATCATTCCGCATTCGGAATAAAACATCAAACTTCAACTTAATTTGTTATCCTTCCTGTTCCTGGTTCTGATTCTGCTTCCGCAGGTTCCTTTCCTGGATGACTGGATTAAGATTGTATATCTGATGAGACGTGGTTACATTTTCATATTAGCCATACGATTTAAGGTACATAATGTAGGAGTTGATTTTTTTGTATTATAAGCAGGGGAGATCACAGGTAATCCAGATGATTTAATGAGATATAAAGGTAGCCATCTGGTAGCTTTGTTTTTTGAGTTTTTGTCAATCACATTTATTTAAATTCCAAATCAATAGACTGATGTAGGTATTGTGCTGTCTTGTCGTGTCCTTTGCTGTCCCTGTCACTGTCAGTTACCTGGAAATTACCTGAACATCAAGCTGGTGTATCTTTTGAATTGGATAGGATTTAATTTCGAATTAGAAAACTCCAAAGCATCCAATACGACACGACGCGACGCGACGAGGAGGGGAGGTTAGTCTAGGTGCCTGGTGTAGGTTGTGAATGCGTGCATTGAATGGAAAGCAATTGAAATCGAACCAATTTCTAGGATATCTATTCAGAACACTGATGTGCCAGAAGACTTAATTGGATTACATCAATTGATTGGAATAAAATACTCTTTTCATCAAGATGCAGGATCAGTATATAATATAAATACATATATACGAGATTCAGGTTAGAAAGAGATAGTGAAATAAAAAAACAATACAAACAAAAAAGAAACAAGACTCTTTTCACTTGAATGTGAATTTTATTTCAATTGAGCTTTGCTTTGAAAAAGAAAGATAGAATCCATAGTTTTTTTTTGTTTTGTTTTCTAATCAACAAAAGCACAAGGCAGGGGATACATTATACACACATATATATATATATATATATATATATATATATATATTTGTATTTTTAGTGGAACAGATGGCAAATGGAAAATTGTGTGTTTATTGCGATTAATTAAAATGAAGTGTCAGTTAATATAGATAGTGATTTTCCAGGACAGAAGAAAAGGAAGAAGTTCAATGCGATGTTAAGATTTCTAGCGTTAAATTAGATTTAATGACTTTTTATTCCAGATAAGAACGTTTATTTATCACAGCACAACAACGGTGTTATTTGGATAATATATTTTGACATTATGAATAACATTATTAATTTTACTATTTTGAAGGGCTTTATTTTGATGTCTCATGATTTTGCATTCAAGTCAATGCTGCTACTGTACAGGAAGTTGGTTCTGTCAATTTTCAGATATGAATCCGAAATCTGTTTAGTAAAAGGTACTTTGACCTCTTAGCAGCATTCGAGAGGAAATTATTAAGGAGAATTGTTCATCCCATACCTATGTATGTGATGAAGGACGATTTTGGAGACGATACAATAATGAACTATATGCAATCTACGTCAAAACAGATGTCTTATATATATGTAAAAGAAACAGGCTGGGATACAACAAACACTGATATATGTAGTTTCATCCATGCCCGTCTATCGTTTTTTCTAAAACCTTAACAAAAAAAGAGGCTGGGATGCGACCCACACTGATAACTTCCCATCCCGTCTGTCGATTTGTCTTGCTTAAAAGTTTGTCTATATGTATCAATGTATCAATTTTTACCAAATTTGCGTACTATTTTTTGTAGATTTTATTTTTTTATGAAAAAACGGACTGTTGGATTTTTATATCGAATGATATATGAATATCGAAAACAATATTTTCTGTGCATGAAATAAGTTTGAAGCCAATATATTTAATTTTTGAAAAGCTATTTGAGTCGAAAGTTACCAAGTTTTAGTATTGTTTTTATTTTAAGTTTTTATTTTTTGTAAAAAAAAACTGTCCATTCGATTTTTCTCAAAATTTTATCGAATGTTGAAAACAATATTTCTAATAAGATAAAATTAGTTTGAAGCCAACGTCTTAAAGTTTTGAAAAGATATTTATGTCGAAAAACAATTTTTAGCAACTTTTGTTAAATTTATTTTAGGTTTTTAATTTTTTGTACAAAAACTGTCAATTCGATTTTTTTCAAAATTTTACTGAATGTTGACAACAATATTTTTTGAAAGATTAAAGTAGTTTAAAGCCAATATCTCCAAGTTTTGAAAAGATATTTTAGTCGAAGATCAATTTTTACCACCTTTTATAATTTTTTTTTTGGGTTTTTATTTTTTGTAAGAAAACTGTCAATTCGATTTTTCTCAAAATTGTTCCTAATGTTGAAAACATTAATTCTTATAATTTAAAATTAGTTGGAAGCCATTATCTCAAAGTTTTTAAAAGATATTTGATTCGAAAATCAATTTTTACCAACTTTTGTTAATTTTTTTTTTCGGTTTTTATTTTTTTTTTAAAAACTGTCAATTCGATTTTTCTCAACATTTTTCAGAATGTTGAAAACAATATTTCTTATAAGATAAAAAGTTTGAAGCCTTAATCTCAAGTTTTTGAAAAGATATTTGAGTCGAAATTCAATTTTTACTAACTATGAGTAATGTTTTTTTTAGGATTGTATTTTTTATAAAAAAAACTGGCAATTAGATTTTTCTCAAAATTTTATCAGATGTCAAAAACATTATTCTTCGTTGCACAAAATTGTTTTGGAGATGAAATCATATTTTAGTCGTAAAATTTTCGAGGTGACAAATTTTTTTTTTAAGTTTTTTTGATTTATAAAAAAAACCGTTAATTGGATTTTTTCCATAAATATAATTTTTCTGTATTACGTTACAATATATAATATAATATTTAATTCAAGTTTTTAGCGTCATTGGTTCCTGAGATATTTAGGTTTAACCAAAATTGTCACCTTTTTTTTAAACTGCTATGGTAAAAAAACCACCCACGCAATTTTCTTGAGAGCCCTTTCTGCATCTTTCTGCCTTATTATCTGTATAACAAAATTTATTTGAAGTCGATATCTCTTGTGGTTCTTGAGCTATGGAAGACGAAATAAACGTCGCGTACGTACGTACGGACGTACGGACGTACGAACGTACAGACATCTTTCTAAAAATCTTTTATTTCGACTCTAGAGACCTTGAAACGTCGAGAAATGTCAAAATTTTCAATTTGACAAATCGGACCCATTACAATAACTTCCTATGGGAAATTAATAAAAAAAATATATCTTGTTTTTGTAGGTTTTTTGTTTTTAAAAAAAGTTTTAATTTGAATTTTTCTAAAAAAAAAACTAAAAGTCATTTTGTTCTCATAATACTTGAGTTGAAAACTTGTCAGTTTTTTGTTGTTTTTGTAGGTTTTTTGTTTTGTAAAAAAAGTTGTTGGTAATTTGAATTTTTCTAAAAAAAAAACTAAAAGTTAGCCACATCCGATTCTGTCTTTGCTAAACTAAACTTTAGTTTATGTTATTCATATACAATTTAAATCCATTTTAAAACGATGGCCTGGAGTCTAAAAATAAACAAGACGGATCCCATGTTAAGCTGTTTTTAAATCTATAAAACGTCAAAAATAAAGAAACGGTTTGAGAAAATTACGCTACCAGACTTATTATTGAAAATTTAAAAACAAACATTAAAATGTCAAAAGACTTAAGCATATATTAATAATTTAATATTTTCCTGATGTTGGAATGCTACCACCCAATAGAAAACGAAAGCTCTAGTTAACCCGAATCGACCCCTTTGAAATAGATGAGGACGATTTGTATGAAAGGTATCGATCCGAGAAACAAAACTTTCAAGTTTATGATTGACCTTCTAAATATTGAACATCGAAATTCAATGAAAGGCTTGCCAATATCTGTGTGTTTCAAAGTATTAACAGCACCAGCGCACTAGACTTACATAAAATTTGTCAACTAACAGCAAACTGAATAATTTAAAGGATTTAAAAGATTTTGGCTCTCCACAGCTTACGCATTTTATTTTGTTCCCCTCTACAAGCCATTTTGTATAAATTTATGTGAAATTGTACTAGAATTGTAGTAGAATATACCTTAAACTTGTTTCTAACTAAACAGAGCTGCCAAATTCTTTATGAATAGTAGCTGTGTGTAACCTAGATGTTAAATTTAGGCTACAGTTCAAATAGACTCGGGTTTAAAATATGACTATGAATTCATTATTTCTTTTCGTTCATGACATTTTAAATTTAAAACCAATTTTTAATAATTTTAGGAGCATTTCTTGAAAGCTTTTATTTCTTATAATAAAATTTCTTATAAAAAATTAAACAAATAGGACCGATTACAATTACTTCCTATGGGAAGCTAATAAGTTCCGTAGATTTCGGTGGGCTATAGCATACTGTAGCATATAGGAGTCCTTTGTCCTTGTACTGAACAGATGGCGTAAAACATATCGCTCGAAGCCAGAACCGGTTCCAGGTTGTCGAGCCGATAATAATGACGATTTTTCATTACATCATTCCTACAAAAAAAATAAAAATACTTGCCCTATTTTATCAATTTAGTAGGAGCGAGTTAAATTGACGATATGTCCAAATGATTCAGCCCAAAAGAGTTCTGATTTTGATTTGAAATTAGAATAAATTGTTAAGCCATTATGTGCTTTATTGCAATAAATAACAGATAAATAAATGTCATTCTCAAAAGTGAATTGCGTATTAATTTTATATTCAAAAATCTAACTTAAAGGATTTTATAAGAACTATATTGCTAAACAAGCCTAAAACAGTTCAAAATATGTCAAATAAATGACATGTTAATTTTCATTTAAATTTTTTTAAATGTCAGTTGATGGAAGTCAACGGAAATGGTTTTAAAATAATAAATTTTGAAAACAGTATTTGCATCAAAAATGTAATTTGCTCTTAAAGGGTTTTCTCTAGAAAACAAGAGAAAACATTAATACGGTTCGGAGTTTCTTAAATAATTTGTGTGCGTACAACAATAGTTTAAAGGGGATATTTTGAAATTATATTTTTTACTGAAAAGCTAACCCAACAAAATTTTTAGACGAATGAATTTTTTTACAAACAAAAAACAGTTATTTAAGGTCAAGCAGTGAAAAAGTCGAGTTGATCCTTATGGCCTTTACTAATTATTGTAAAATGAGCATGTAGTTATTTAAAATAATAATATAATCTGGACTAAGGAACGTTTTTAGTGTTATTATAAAAAAGCATAAATCTCACATTAAATTCAGATATTTTTAACTTCCCATAGGAAGTTATTGTAATCAGTCCGATTTTTCGAATTGAAAATTTTGACATTTCTCATCGTTTCAATGTCCCTAGAGTCTAAATAAAAGATTTTTAGAGAGATATACATATATTTTTTATAAAAAACTAGCAAACCCGGCGAACTCCGTTTCGCCACCAGATGGCTTCGTTTCTTGTAACATTTCGTTTGGGGATTAAAAGATGAAGAAAACTTATTTTTTTTTTTT
The DNA here is from genome assembly GCA_920104205.1 of Eupeodes latifasciatus. Taxonomy (NCBI): domain Eukaryota; kingdom Metazoa; phylum Arthropoda; class Insecta; order Diptera; family Syrphidae; genus Eupeodes; species Eupeodes latifasciatus. The sequence goes on from OV049926.1 coordinate 161,622,223, forward strand.
GTTTTACAATTTGAAAAGGAAAAATTTTATTTCATTTCACAACAGTAATGAATTCATTTCGATTACAAAAATGAAGTGTAATTTAGTTGAACTTCTCTAAGTAAAAAATGAAAATGAATCCAAAGTAAATACTGAATCGAAGCGTTATACTTGTCCGAAAATTATCAGTTTCATTAAAGTGCTCTTTGGTAAACTACATTTTTTGTTCCCATGTTGAAAAACAATGATTTTCTAAATTTATCCCGCAAACACTAAGCGATTGGCCATGCGACTTGTTAATTGTCATTGCGAACGCAAGGCGAACCGGAAATTGCAATCGTTTGAAGTCAAACGGAAGATCAGTCGGAATCATTGGTATTCGAGGAATACATACATTTTCACCTGCGTACTTTCCCTTAATAATGGTTGCCTCAATCAAATTCGGCATAAGTCTTTTCACCGCAAGTCGAGTACCGTTGCAAAGTCGCGGTGGATTCAAATTACGCAGTATCATAATAACTGAAATAACTTTGAGTTGCAAGTTATATAGTGGAAATCCTGGTAACTCCAGAGAATTCAATAACTCCGTTGGATATTTTACTACATCATCGGGATTTGTTATGGAATCAACGGATTTGTATGTCACCAAATCGCCAGCGATTTTTGATTGCATGTTGAAATTCAGTGCGTGTACATCATTATTCTTTGCGGCGAGAATTGCTCGTTCTGATAATTCTCACTAATGTTTGGGAACACATTTTCAATAAGAACTAATTGAAAGTCTACAAATCGGTAAAAGTCCTTGGTAAGAGTAATTAATGCAGTTGTCGCATCAACTGGCACTTTTCCATTTCCAACAGCTAACAATTGTTTGGAAAATTGTGCAGCACTTTGATCGTTTTGAAGTTGAACTCTCATATTAGTGGTTAGCGATAATATTTTTAAGTTATTCCACAAAAGTGATGCCTTTAGGCAAGCATTCAATTCACCTGCAGGCGTTCCACAGGGAGTTACTAGCAACGTCTGCCTTAAATCGCCTGCCAACAATATCATCAAGCCTCCAAAGATGTTGTTACTTCGTCGAAGATCCTTCATCCTTGCATTAATGTTTCGTATACTTGTTTTTGCTGTTCCTTCAGCAACGGCACATTATTTCGAACGAATTTCTGCAATGTATCAACATTGTATTGCAGCTCTCGATTTAATTCTTGGTTCAATGCATCGTGCATCGATCGATTTGGCGCAATCATTCCTACTTCAATCAGTAGCTTGTTTGCAATAGTCAAGCATTGATCCTCAATCAGAATCATTCCGCAAGCGAAGTAAGATATCTACACATATGTCGTCTTTGTATTTGTTCCATAACTGAATTGGTTGTGAAAGGAAACATGTGGTGATGATAATAGCGAACAGCGTTCGTATTTGGTACGCATTTGATGAAACAACTGAATCCGCCAGTGTTAAATAAATGAGAATCGTTCTCCAGCAAACCCAATATTTGATATGTTTGCTTCTCGATATGTTTGACATTGGTGGCCCTTCACAGTTTTCAAATACGCAAATGATTTTGGTCTTTGGTTCGATCCCTGCCTATGCCACCTAAAATTTTTTTCACGGGTACTGCCTCTTGCGAGGAATTGACAAATTCTCCAAGAGTAATTCTTGTCATGAAAAGTGCTTTCTCAAATTTGCCGTTCGGATTCGGCTTAAAACTGTAGGTCCCTTACATCCCTGACAACAGTACTCACACACAGGAATGGTTGAGAGTTGTCAGTCACTAGGCCCTAGTTCTCAAACGGACTGTTGCGCCACCCAATTTATTATTTGTTAAATGATTTTGGTCCTCGTACATTTACCAACAGCAGTCGCAAATAAAAACATTCATCATTTCTAGGATGAACAGTGTACATGCGACCTAGTGCATCAGTGAAAAACACCTGTGGCCAATCTGGAACTGGGGATCCTTGTTTTCGACGTTGGAATTTCTTTGTTGATTGATTCCAAGTGTAATATTTGGGCATTTCAACGTACATCAGCTTCGCCGCTAATGGATCGTTTTAGCATTTTTTTCTTATTATCTTTAAAGCAAACGTTATTTGAAGTTGAATTCTCTAAAGTTTCTAGAGATATGGTTGACTAAAAAAGGGTCCCAAAAGCAAGCTTTGGTTTAGAATATAGGGCCCTGAAACGTCAAAAAATTTAAAAAATTTCAATTCCACAAATCGGAACTTTTACAATAGCTTTCTATGGGAAGCTAAACGGAGTTCAACGCTTTTCTGTTGAAATTTTTCCTGAATTTTGTCTGCTATAAACCTCACGGAGCCCGAATGCAAAAACGTGGAAATCGATTCGTGCGTTCTGGAGTTATAGCGTAAGGAAGGAAAACCCGACTTATTTTTATATTATAGATAAAAACCTAACAAAAACATCACTAAAAGTTGGTAAAAATTAATTTTCGACTAAAATATCTTTTCAAAAATTTAAGATTATGTCTCCAAATTAATTTTATCTTATAAGAAATATTGTTTTCAACATTCGGTTTAATTTTAAGAAAAATCGAATTGACAGTTTATTTACAAAAAATAAAAACCTAGAAAAAAAATACTTAAACATGGTAAAAATGTACTTCTGACTCAAATATCTTTTTAAAAATTAAAAATATTGGCTTCAAACTAATTAAATATATTTTTCAAAATTCGGTAAATTTTTATAAAAATCCAAAAAAACTGACTTTTTTCAAAAAAAAAAATAAAATCTGCAAAAAAATAGTACGAAAATGCTAATAAAATTGGTAAAAATTGGTTTTCGACTAAAAATGTCGTTAACAAAAATAAATTTTGAAATGCTTATTAAGAAATTTAGGATTAATCGATATCTTTGATAACATTTAGAGCATATTCAATGTCACTCAAAATTCCCACGTAGCAATTTTTAAATCATCTTTTAATGGAATAATAAAACATGAACTCAAATTTTATTTAGAATTTTTAGTTAAAAAAATAATACTAACGAGTATTTATTAAAGATTCACGTCTTCGTCATTTTATAAACAAAATCATTTTTTTTGCATGTACTTTGGAAAACACATGCTCGTTCCTCGTTCTAATAAACTACCCAATCTTTCATTAATCTAAATTGAGTGTACCATAAAACGATACGTGCTTTTATGTCGGAGTATTTTTTAACGACTAAAAGTATAGTATATTCGTATTATATGTACGTGAATGAATTTATTCTCACTTAATTCTTCCTCCATGTGCATCAAAAACTATAGTTATAGAGAAAGAAAGAAAAATATTTAAAAATTCAAACAATCATGAGAGCAGCCAAAAAAACCAATCAGGCTTTGAATAATTTGCTAATCCTTATTCAAAACATTTTTTCCACACGACGACGACGACACGCGACGATGACACACATTTCCACATCGTCATTGTGCAAAATTGAAAACTAATATTTTTATTCTATGGTCTTTTGTTTTGTTTAAAATTTAAATCAATTTTCTATTGCAGTGACATCGATGACATTAACACGGACACATTCCATCTAGACATATGGGACCACGATGACGAAAGCTGTGTCATGGATGCGGTGTCCCGCCTCAACGAGGTTCGGGGTGTTCGTGGCCTGGGGCGGTTCTTTAAACAGGTGTGTCAGTCAGCGCGTCAAGGTTCACAGGATGATTTCCTGGGGGCTGTAAACATTCCTATAGCCGACATTCCATCGACCGGGCTCGATGGCTGGTTTAAATTGGAAGCACGTAGTCAACGGAGCACAGTCCAGGGGCGAATACGCTTGAAACTGTGGCTATCGACGCGCGAGGATCATGGCACCTCCGAGGAGGACAACGAAATCGAAATTAGCAAAATTGAAAAGCTACAAATGGTCTTCATGGCACACGAAGTGTCCACACACGAGCCCACTTGGACGTGGAGTGGCGAATTACCCGGCCCCGCTCTGACCATCCTTCATCAGATGGCAGTGCAGGCGGATCTGGTGGAGCTGCATTGTGCTCTGGCGAGGTAAGTCGGTGGCGGCACCAGGGGCGGTGGTGTCGGTGGCGGTGATGACCCACCGCCTGCCGCACACATCACGTTCTCGTTTATCATAATTATCTCGAGTGGTTTCTTTGCTTGTGTTGAAATTTGTGTATATAGGTTTGTGGCAGCCGTTAAACTCAACCGCACCACACCCATCGATCCGAAGTTCATCCATCGGCTGCTGATAGATGTGGACAAGTTGTGGAACCAACCCAATCAAGAGGCACTTACACGGGAGCTGGAACAGTGGTTGGCCGAAGCAATGACAAGCATGGTAGAGCGGTCACTCAACCAAATCCGGCGACACCGAGACATCTTCCCGTCGCTGCATCCACCCTCGTTGATTCGATTGGAATTCCTGTTGCGATGCCTGGGTCTGTTGGGCTCAATGAAGGCATTCCGGCAGGTTTGCCCGTTCAATAAGGGTGTGCGAGGCGAGATTGTGGGCTCGTTGCGGAAGGGCTCCATTCAATGGGGACAAATGGTTTTGCGAGACTCACAGCGCTCACCAAATCCTCTAGTCAATTTCACAACCACCCTCATAGCTGACATCCAACTGGGACTTACCTACTATCATGCCCTCTTCGATACGTAAGTAGATATAATCGTAGATATGTGCATTCCAACGTTAGATAGTGGCATAGATATAGCTTTGTAGGTGAGGTAGGTATACGTACTGCATAACTATGTATATAGGAACAATTTGATGGTATGTTCTTGTGGTGTGGTCTTTGTGGAACAAGACATTGTGCTTCTGCTTTAATTAATCGTTTATGTTCAAGCAGCACGTAAACCCAATGCATCTTACTTTTATTCGATGGGTTGGTTTGGTTTTGGTTGGGACTTGTGGGGTTGGAATTAAACTGTACCTGACTGATGCAATTTGTGAGGCGAATGCGGGATTAATTTTATCGTATAAATTGATGAACATTTTAATTTAAAGGTTCTATTGTTTGTTGCACATGGGATTCCCATATTAATTAAAGTTTATGATTTGAATAATTTTTAACAAAAAGCGAGAGAGGATTTAGTTAGACAAAATAATCACTGAGTTTTTTACAGCTTATTTTCATTATTCGTAAAACAATCGTTGAACTTTCTTGTGTTTCTATGATTCAATTTGGGTTTCAATGAACAATTTAAAATTTTTATTCAATGACTGAAATTTTCAAATATAGCTTTAACCGAATTTTCAAAAATTCCAACGATTGGTTCAATAATAAGTAATAAAAACCAATGATATCTATAACTTACCCCCTAACCCTTTGATGACCGGTTGTTTTAAATGCATGGCGACACCACGCATACAAAACATCTTGTTTTGTATCCCAGTAGTAAGAACATTTTTTAAATTAAAGTAATCTTTTTTTTTTTTTTTTTTTTTTTTTTTTATTTATTTATTTATTCATCAATCAAACAAAAATATCTTACAGACTACTTGAAAATAACTTACATAAATAAAAATAAATATATATGGGTATGTACATAGTATTTTGCTTATTTCAAAAATTAATTATAAAATGACGTTGTAGATTACATTTAAGGGTAGAACGATTACTATGAAAGTCAAAATCAAAAACACAAGAAATACGATTAACTTCACGGACACAGCGAGTTACTGGCTCATTTTTGGCATAATTTGTCCTATGATCGCTTTCAAAAAATAAAAATCTAGTCCTCAGAGGACGACTTGGAGCATACAAATCAATTAAAGACAGAAGCGAAGAACAATTAATACGATAAGACAAAATATCGCTTACAAACAATACAGAGTACATTTTTCTACGATTTTCGAGTGACTGAATATCAATTAGCTTACATCTAGTTGAATAAGAGGGCATTTCAATATTCCAACCAAGTTTCCAAATAACGAACCTAGTGAACTTTTTCTGAACATTTTCAATTCTAGTAGAATGAATGTTGTAATGAGGGTTCCATATAACACATCCATACTCATAATCAATTGCATTATTGAGATAATTTCATAACACTTTGGTCTGCATATTTAAGTTTTTTTTTTCCTGTAGCAAATCAAAATAAGTACTTTTTTTTTTAATTATAGTTGTTTTGAATTCGAATCTTACTTTTCTATAACAATAGATAGATAGATTTTTATTTTCGTATTTGAATTACATTTGCTAAGCTATCGCACAGTTTACATATACAGAGATTTGATATAAGATAGATACATTATATCTTTCTACTGAATCAGTATTTATATTATTAAAATTAAGAATTATGTATATGGTGATATAAATATTTGAAGGAAAGTACAAAAAAACCCTTCAATATGAAAAAAAAAAAAAAAATATTCAGGTACATTGTGTCTTAACATAGTTTTTCAAATTATATATATTTGTTTGAAATAAATGGGTTAGTATTTTGGGTTAGTAACAAAATTCATAAATAATGGATAACTATAATTATGTTTATATTTTAGTATGAGTTAGTGACTTTATAATTGAATGTATAAAGAAATAAATAAGTAATTTAGTTATTAAGTAATAAATTAAATAAATAAATAAATAAATAAATAAAAAAATTAATAAATAAATAAATATAATAATAAATAAATTAGTTATTCAATAAAACAAAACATACAATCAAACTAGTAGTTTTTTAACTATTAATGTACAAAAATTTGATGAATAAATATACAAACATATAAATAAATAAATACATATAATGGGTCTATGAAATAACTCCCACGAAATAAGTCCCACTTTTAAAAACGAAATAAGTCCCACCAAAAATTGCTTAAAAAAATGAAATAACTCCCACGAAATAAGTCCCACTTTTGAAAACGAAATAAGTCCCACCAAAATGAAATAATTTAAAAATTTACTTGAAATGAAATAACTCCCACTCAAAATGAAATAACTCCCCCTTGAATAATATATTTCTTAAATGAATTAAGTCCCACTTTCATAAACGAAATAAGTCCCACTAGTAACAACGTTTGGATTCGTAAATGGATTAAGTACAGATCAATTGTTCTTATTGTTAAGATGGAAACCGTTTCGGAAGGACCATCAGATTAAAATTATCGACCTTTATAAATGGCTTGAAGATCCAGTGCATGGTAGACGGTATTATAGTTTTAACGCGGCATTGGGATTAGTTGTATTTTATAATGGTGATATTAGAAAACATGGAACACGAATTCCAATTTCCTATTTAATACGTAATTACGTCAACAATTTTTTTTAATATTGTTTTTCCAGTAGTTAAGTTCGGTACCTATTTGTACACATTTCTTTAAAGTTTTTTTATTATAGTAAGTACAAAGTAATTAATGAGAGATAAGGACAAAAAATTATGGTTGTCCCTTTTACGAAATGTCCAATATATAACTTTTTGCATAAGAGAAAAATGAGAAATAAAGCCATAATGGCCTTTTATTCAAAGAAGCTGTTGATATTGGCGCCTGCCTGGCGACTTTACATACCCTAAGCGGGCAACGGAGTTGTTTTTTTTTTTTTTTTTTTTTGTTCATATAATTGTTTCTCAAAAAAAATATACAGAAGCTTGCTGTTATTCCTCTTCCCTGCAACTATTTCGTATGTCACACTCATGTTCACTATTGAAATTCACAAACTTAACTAATCAATATAATGATAAGGTCTTGTAAACTAGCACACTTAACAACAAATTTGAAACAATACCATTCATTTCGTAAAGAGCAAGAAATAACGGAACTTTTTGAAAGCATATTCTACAATACAATACATTTTTTTAAAAAGCAACAAAAAAAACATTATGAAATTCAATGAGAAACAACGTGAAGAGCAACAAATAACGGCAAAAATTATTAAGCATTCACTTAAAATGTAAAATTATGAAAATGAAATAAGTCCCACTTAAAACGAAATAAATCCCACCAAAATATAAATAACTCCCACTTTACAAAACGAATTTATTCCCACTCAAAACGAAATAAGTCCCACTTAAAATAAAAACGCGTAACGAAATAAGTCCCACCAATTGACGAAATAAGTCCCACTTTTAAAAACGAAATAACTCCCACTTTCAAAATAGCAATTTTTGGTGGGACTTATTTCGTTTTTAAAAGTGGGACTTATTTCGTGGGAGTTATTTCATAGACCCACATATAATAAATAAAGTAATTGATTGCAATACATTGAAAACAAGTAGATAAATAATTGTGTAACTCACATAGAGGTAAATAAATAATAAATAAACAATAAATCAAATAAGTTAATTATAATGAATAAGTTAATATCACATAGTGTTTAAGTAAATAAGTAAATAACATAATTTAAGTATTTAGAAAAGACAAAAGGAAAACGAAATATAACAATAAGTAAAATTACAAGTTTTAACAAAAAATTATAGTAGTTGGCAGAAAAATGGTTAGGATATAAGTTGGTTGATCAATGGATTATCCGAAAAATCACATTTTAATATAAATGAATTGTTCAACTTTTCAATTCTATCACAAATTTTTTCAACATTTGCTCTTGCATGCAAGTCGGCTGTAGAATAATAACAAGGAAGATTAAGCATCATTTTAAGCAATTTATTTTGAGATATCTGCAGTTTTTTGATGTGACACTTTGCACATTTTCCCCATATTTGGCAACCATACAAAAGAATTGCCTGAAAAACCACTTTATAAATTATAATTTTATTATCGTTACTAAGACCGGACTTTCTATTGATAAAGGGATATAGTAGTTTTATCGCAATACTAACTTTCTTTAACGTTTTTTCAATATGTTCTCTGTAAATAAGTTTTTGGTCTAAGCAAACCCCTAGATACCTTACGCTCGTTTCCCACTTTATGTTAACACCGTTAACATTTATCTGATTGCTTGGAAGAAAACAAGAATTTCTTTTTCTACCAAAAAAGATGGCTTGTATCAGCATTTAGTTTTATTTTCCATTTAGAATAATACTGAGTTATAAGATCAATTGCATGGGTTAAATTTGTCTCTACCTATATTGAGACCAAATTCATGCGATGAAAAAATTCCAGTATCATCAGTAAATATAGCTAATTGACATTCAGGAAGCTTGGGAATATCGGACGTATAGATATTGTGAATGAATGGCCCTAATACAGATCCTTGTGGAACACCATGTCCAACTTGGTAACAATTTGACGAACAGTTATTAACTTAAACACTAAAACACCTATCAGACAGGAAACATTGAATAAATAAAATATTAAATAAGTTGGAAAGCCTAAGGAAACTAGTTTATGGACCATTCCATCGTGCCACACAGTATCAAAAGCTTTTTCTATGTCTAGTAAAATGAGGCCAGTTGATTTGCCAAGCAAACGATTCTTTTTCACATACTGGCATACTCGCAACACTTGGTGAGTAGTACTGTGAAATTTTCTAAACCCGAATTGTTCATTAGGAATAATGTTCAATTGATCAGCAATTTCTAATATTTTCTCTTTTAAATTTTTTCCAAAATTTTGCTAAGACTACTTAACAAACTTATTGGTCGATAGCTTTGTGCAAGTTTTAAATTTTTCCCAGGCTTTCGAATAGGTAAACCTTAGCTGTTTTCCAAAGCTTGGGAAAATATTGTGTTTTTAAGCATGCAATGACCAAAAACACTAAAAATACAAGCCTAGCCTTGGGTAGCATTTTGATATATATGTTTTTGATTTTGTCTAGTCCATACCTCTAGACCCAGACGGAAAGTACGTAGGACTAAACGGATACAAAATTGAAAACGGGAACAAATTAGACATATCAGATAACACATTAACCCACGAATTTGCACGATTACAGCCCCAATTTCTGTGGCGGCAGTTAAAATCACCACCTACAACGTAATTTTCGTTTCTAATTAATAGTTTTCTAAGGTCACTTTTAAAATGCATTCTTTTTTCTTCGGAAGAATTTTTGCCTGGGAAGTTTACGCAAAATATTTTGATTGAAGAATAATGCTTAAGCTTTACTTCAATTCCAATATTCTCAACATAGCGTGTCCTTACAATAGGCAAGAGGGAATGTTTGATTGATTTTTTAACAAATATTGCAACTCCACCACCTACATATTTGATTTCAGCGATCAACGCGATAACAGTAGTAGTTTTGAGTTGAAAAAGTAATGTCCGATTTTAACCACGTTTCTGTTACCAGAGCTATATCAATTACATTTTGTTTTAAAAAGTTTAAGAATTCCAATATTTTTTTTCCGAATGCCTTTGGCATTCCATGTTATAACATTTAAATTATAAGCTGAAATATTGTTTTGCATAATATTTTTACTTAAAATCATTATAAAGAAACTTAGTAGCTAATTGTGCGATAGCTTGAAATTGTTCGACTTTTGTTTTACATAAACAACAGGTTTTTAAAATATACCACTTTAAAAATTACTAAAAACATACAGCCCTATTCTGCTATTCACGTGGATCGTATATTCGATTCCCTTTCACACTGCCTTTGCATTTTACTATCCATCGGCTGAACTACATTATCCCAAACCAATTTGACATTCACGTAAACAGCTGTTCATGTGACAATATTGAGAATATTGGATAAATTATTGAATACAAATTTGAAATTATTGCTGCAAATTGTTCCTTGTGTGTCGTTCTTCCACTACAAATTTTAATAATCTTTTATATTTATATAGAACAAATATTCTGAATTAATCAATAAATTAGTTTTTACTTACACTTTGCTAACAACAATTAACAAACCCACATCAAATGAAAAATCCGCTACATTTTGTATGCGGATCTGAATTGTATAGAATGAATGCGTTCACGTGAATAGACGAATACAGCGCAGTATTACCGACATACACATATTCACTTTCAATGAATAGCAGAATAGTGATTAGTAAAGATTTAAATCTAACAACTTATGAAGATTTTTGGAAAATTTTATGAAATACTATAAATGTTTTTTCAATATTAAATTTAGGGATTATACATTTAAAATACCATCACGTATTTAATCTAAAAAAGCTGCTTCTGGAATTTACATAGCCTCTAAAAGCTATACATATTTGAATATGTGTTCTTTCGAATTTTAAAATGTAATATCTCCAAAACCTTACGTTAATTTTTAAGTTGGATTTGAATTAAGGCCATCAAAACCAATGGGAAAAATGCAATTTCATTGTCAAAAACAATAACGTAAGGTTGACCAATGAAATTTGGTCAACAAAGGGTTAAGGACGAAGATGTGAATTTAAACAATTTATTAAACTTATATAAATTCTGTGTAAATTGTAAACAAAAAGGTAAAAACATAGCTTAAGTTAATCTTAAGGTAATAAAAACAAGAGAAATTTAAGCAAATAAATTGTCTTGCGTGAATTGAAATCTATTTGTAACGAACTGTCAAGCTCAATTCGCGATTCACACTTCAACGAATAAAATAAATTTGTGTGCTTCTTAATCTAAAAATTGGATTCTAGTCTTTGTTGTGCATCTGTTATGACGAATAAAATCAAGCCTTGTGAAACAAATGTCATAATGGACGAATACTCGTTCATTCGTTGGCCGCTCTTATGTGAATACTCCTTTAATCGTTGAAAATAAAACTGACAGGTAGAAATACAAAGAAAATAGAACGAAATCATCACTAAGCATAGCATTTTTTTTAAAGTTTTAAAACTTATTACCCCCATTTTGCTATATACATACAACAAAAATGTAACATTCGCTTTTAAAACTTAAACAAAAAATGTTAAATGAAACAAACTAAAATGGCTCTTAAATAAAACTAACTTTTGATGAAGTTAAAATAAAAATGACAGTTGTAAACAAAATACATATTTTTACACAGTGACATTTAAATTAAAAGCGAATTGTATATTCATAATATCAATTAATATATTTCTATTTTTTAACAAGCTAACAATTATAGAATCGTGTCATAGCAATGAAATTCTTATGATATTAATGTCTCAGTTTCTTTTGAAAACAAAATCTGACGTTTTTTGACGTTTCAATCAGCAAACAACTTTCGTGAATATGTTTTACTTTGAAAATAAATGATGTCGATTGTGATCTACCTTACCACGTTCTACAACACGTTACTTTCTTCTGTGTAGTGCTTAGATGAACGAGTAGATACTTTGAATAAATAAATAATAAGCAATTATTGAAATCTCAAGTTGATTGATTTTTGTTGAAAAATTAACGCAGTCATGTCTAAAATAGCAAATAGTGTTTCCAATTCAAAATTACATATTTAGTTCAATTTAATTTTGAACTGATCTGTGTTTTCATTTCCTATACAATAAATATTGAAACATAACAAAATGTTTGACATCATAGAAAATGGAAACACAAATGGTTTTCCTTTCGCATTAGTTCTAATCAACATTTCTTTGATTTGTTCCAAACACTGTACATTGAATCTATACTAATATTATAAAGAGGAAAGATTTGTATTTTTGTATGTAACGAATAAACTCAAAAAGTACTGGACCGATTTTAATAATTCTTTTTTCATTAGAAAGCTACATTATCACTGAGTAACATAGGCTATATTTAGTACTATGTAGATTACTGCAGAAATCTTTTTTTTTTTTATTTATCTACAAGCGATTTGCTAACAGATGCAATTACAAAAATTGTACTTATTTATTTAAAATATAAATTTATACAATAATTCAATTTTAAATTTATCTCGAGATAAATGAAAATCAAAAATAACACATACTTCATTGAACGAGGAAATTGCTCGTGATATTGATTCATTTTTTCCATAATTTGTTCTATGCAGTTTTTCAAAAAGGAAACAACTTGTTCTTAACTGTCTAGATGGTACATAAATGGAAATCTGAGAAAGCAAAAAAGGACTTTTTATATGATAGCAAAGTATACCTCTCACAAACATTACATCATGAATTTTTCTTCTAGATTCTAGGGATTTTATCCCGAGCAATTGGCACCTAGCTTTTTAGTCAGGACTAAAATTCCAACGCATTTTACGAAACACGCCTTTGGACCTGTTCAATTCTATCAGAATGAACTCTATAGCACGGGTTCCAAATCACATCAGCATATTCGATTGTTGACCTAACTAGTGAGGTATAAAGGGTTAGTAAAACATAAGGATCCGTAAAATCCTTACTATTCCTTTTAATGAAACCAACTAGGGTGTTCGCCTTAGCCACAATGAAATCTATATGTTTTTTTGGAGAAAAAGTATTATCAAAAATAACGCCTAGATCTTTGATATTGTTCACTTTAGTCAAAAGATTCGATTCGATTTTATATGGAAAATTAAGAGCTAATGCAGATTTGGAAAATGATATAGCTTTACATTTTCCAATATTAAGTTTCAAACTGTTCAAAGAACACCACGTAGAAATATGGTCCAAATCTTGTTGAACTCTTACACAATCATCAATGGTTTTAATTTTAAAGAACAATTTTAAATTATCAGCATATAGTAGATAATTACAATTTTGAATTATGTCAACTATATCATTAATATATGTATATTAGGAAAAGTAAAGGGCCAAGATGACTCCCTTCCGGAACGCCGGAGGTACATTTTATACTTCTCGAAACTTTGTGGTCAATAATTACTCGTTGAGTTCTGGTTTCTTAATACGAAGAGATCCATTGAAGCATCTCAGAATGAAAACCAAAATATTGAAGCTTTTTCAGTAAAATAATATGATCTACCGAATGAAAAGCTTTACTAAAGTCGGTGTAAATAGCATCTACTTGAAATTTATTCTCCATTGCATTTAGGACATATGAAGAGAAAACAGCCAAATTAGTCACAGTAGACCGACCTGATACAAAGCCATGTTGTGACTCAGATAAGCATTCCTTTATCATAAATTCTATTTTATCTTTAACCAAACTTTCGAAAAGGGGGATGGCTGAGAGCTTGCAGATTCCTCTATAATTTTCTACTAGATTTTTAGAACCTGCCTTGAATATAGGAACAAGAAATGCTTCTTTCCATTCTGGTAAAAAGAACCCCATGGACAATGAGTTGTTGAACAATTTCAACAGAGGCAAACAAAGAGAATCACTACATTCTTCCATCGGCACCGCAACTATTATTTATTTTAAGGGCGTGAAGCGCTACTGAAACCTCATCGAAAGTCAATTCCATTGAACCAATGTCAACTTTTTCTTCCAAGTTTGAAACAAAAGTGTTAATTGGGGAGCAGTAAACAGACTCAAAAAAGTTAGAAAAAAGTTCCACATAAGTATCAACATTTGACGAATTGACTCCTTTATAACTAACATTTTGAGGAATCCCAGATGACTTTCTTTTGGTTCTTTTGGAGTTTATGAAAGACCAAAACGATTTACTATTATTTTTTATGTTGTTTTCAATATTCACAATGTAATTTCTGTAGAGGAACTTATTTAATACTGAAAAATCTCGTCTAAGGTTACTAAAAACCATATAATCAGTGTGGTATCCTGTTATTTTAAATTTCGCTAATGCTTTATTTTTAATATTTTTAAGGTGTAAAAGCCTTTTGTTATACCATAAAGGTTTCAGAGATTTCCGTTTTTGTACACGCGGGACAAATTGATTAAAGCCCATAAACAAAATGTCTGTAAAACGATTATGTATAATCGCGTCCTAAGTCAAAAAAATTTAGTTCAATATTCCAATCAATGCCAGAAAAGAAATTTCCTAGTTCAATGAAGTTAGTTTTTGAAAAATTAAATGAATTTACATAAGAATTGGCTTCGATTTGTTGGTAATCGTACATAACAATATTAATAACAATTTCTTTATGGTGAAGAGAATTATTAAGTAAAGAAAATGGAGCTTCAATAACACTAACGTTAAATTCATCAGAGCAAATAAAAACAAGATCTAATATTTTCATTAAACAATTAGTAACAGAATTAACTTGGCAAAGGCCTAATGAGCAAATAAAATCAATAAAACAAATTTCAAAATCTCGGTTTAAATTTAAAATTACAAGCAATAAGTGTTTTTTCATTTTGGGACCATGTCCAAACAATATCTGATAAATTAAAATCACCAAATACACTTAAATTATCCAAAACTGAGCATTTACAATTTATAAATTCAATATTTTGAATTTATGCTTTTCATATAAATTTAAACTACTTTTTGGAGGAACATAGCTTACTATAAAATAAAGATGATTTTTTGCACCAGTCTTAACACGAAATTCCTATTAAAACCAACCAAAAGGTGTAAAAACTTAGCCATAAAATTTCTTTCATCGCATACGCTGCGAAGAGTATTAATGATAGGACAAAAAAATGTTTTCTAATTTAGTGATTCATGGTCGTTTTAATTAGCATGCTTATAACTTAAATATTTGTACCTATTTATGTCTACCCGTGCGAAGCCGGGACGGGCCGCTAGTTTTTCATAAACTTAACATCATTAAATATCGCAACATTTAGAGTAAAAAAAGTTCATATGTGTGAATTAGTTGAAAGAATTTTAAAACAAAAAGTATAATACAATTGAGAATAAAATAAAATACGAAATAGCAGACTGTCACTTTGACAATTGACTAGACTTTATGCCATTAGAAACTCAAATGTCATTATAAGAATAAGTTTAAAATGTATATGTTCATTGATAACACTGCTATACACGACTGTTTGACATGTTTTTTTTTTCTATGTTGGGAGGTGTTTTAATTTAAATGTCCGTCTCATTTCTTAACCTTTCTTCAACAGTTAAGTTGTAGTAAGATAAAATAATATAACGTCAAGCTGGGTCGCCTGAAAAAGAACCAGTGTGAACATCAAGCGCCATATTTAATTCACAAATTTCACTTCACTTTTTTTTTAAATTTGGATCGAAAAAAAAATGGTTTGTCTTTTCAGTAAATCTATAATATGACTAATCTCGGATGATTTTCGGTAGTTTATTAAATTTGGTAATGACAGGATTTAAAAAGTCAAATTGAGCCAATTGAAATTGAAAATGAACACCATTTCTTGCTCCACAATAGTTAAAGTACAATTTACATTTACTTCCATTTTTCACGAAAATTATTTCCGTTGGTTAAAAAGTCTAAGCTCATTTCAAGATATTGCTGCTCTCTCCATAAAGCCAATTTTCTACAAGCCTATATAACCATATTTTCAATATCGAATCAACAAAGAAAACTCTTAAACGAAAAAGGATGGCAAGTGGAGTGAAAAGGCTTAGCATATTATTTTTAAGAAAAAAAAATGTAGTTACCAAAATTTCACACATGCCGACTTTATTTTTCCATATAGGATCGAAAATTTTGGTACCTACATAAATTTATTGATGTAAATTCATTTTGAATTTTATACACAATTACCAAATGGAAAATTATACCACATTGGGTCAAATAATGTCACCTTTATTTATTTCGTCACCCAAAAAACAAAAACAAATACACCCCCCCCCCTCACCCAAAAAAGAATCTTTTTCAAAATATCGATTTTCTTTTAGATATGTAACTTATGTATGTATGTATGTATGCCTATTCATATTATACCTAGGACGAACAGAAAACATACGAGATGTAAAAGAAAAATATTTTTCCCTTCTTCTTAAAAAAGAAATAGGAAGAAAAAGAAAAAACAAACCTTTCGCCTTTGATCTATGGCAACTGATGAAATGTTAGTGAACAGACGAGGCGGGCAAGATGTTTTGAAGTCGACGACGATGAAGACGCCGACACGATGTTCATTTAAAATTCCTCATTTAAAATTTAAATTTACAAGCCTGTATTTCAAGCACACAGGAGACGAGACGAGACGAGCCGAGTCGAGAAACAGAACTAAGGCACATTGCAATAAAGTTTAGGAAAACTCTTTAAATTGAGTTTCCTTAAAGACGAACAAAAAACAACAAGTCTTATGTATTTAAAATTCCCCTATCTATACTTCTACCTAAGGATTTGGAGTATGAAAGAGGGTATATGTGAACTGTGAAGTTTGAAAAAACCCAATTTAATGCCTTTTTAACTCTTGAATTCTTCCACAAATTCCATTTTGGTAAATCCATTGAATTCCAAAATTTATTCCACATTTTGCATCATATCAAGGGAAGACGAACAAGGGAAACCCTATATCTGTTCTTTTTTTTTTTTTGATAGGCTCCGCACAAAAGAAAGTTTAATTATTAACAATAATAATTATTAAATCCTATCCAGGCCCTTTTGAGGGATTTTACCATTAACTTTTAGATATCCATTTCTATATTGTACTACTATCCCTCTTTCTATCTTTGTCTAAAAGGAAAGCTTTAGCATAATCTGTGGCAACGTGTTTCGGTTTCAGTTTGAGTTTCGGATCCAAAACCATAATTTTTGTGAATAATTTAGTTGTTGGTTGCAACCTATACTCGTGTACGGGTATCTCTATCAAACCGTCTTAGCTTCTATACTCGCCACCGCCGGCCGGCCGCCGCGCCGCCACCTCTCCATGCCTTGTGTGTTTCATTTTGGCTTCAGGACTTTGGCCTTCAAAGGTTTTCATTGACTGATGCCCTCTGAGAGTGAGTAAAACACATTTCTAGTTCCCAACTTGTTTACCCTTTATACATCGGCATAACGCTTGCCCTGTCCTGTCCTGTCCTGTCCTGTGTTGTGCTGTGCTATGAAACCTGTCATCGACTCGTGTCTGGGAAATCAAATCAAGAAACTTTCATTCTCCTCCCGACATACCTAGACCTACCCATAGGTATAGAAGGCTCTACGTGAGCTTAAAAGGCTCTTTATAGCTGGATAGGGGGTGAGCATGTGCGTTTATGAAACATTTAATGGAAAAGGGTAAAATGTGACATAAGGTGAGACCAGGAGCAGCTGAAAAGGATTTCATAATGGTACATATATTTTTCAGACGTTTGGCTAGCCTTCATGGTAGAGCATAACAATTTTGACAGAGCCTCTCATCCTTTCTTCTGTCTATCCCTACAACTATAGTTCATTTAGGGACTGCTTAGTCCTGTTAACTTCATAAATTGCCAAATCACGCCAATGAGCCAAGGTAGTTAGGTAGGTAGGTAGGTAGTACCTAGAGGCAAACTATCCGACATTCTATAACAACACCTTTGTGGCACTTTAATTAGATTCATGATGGCAATTTTCATAGGCCAACAATTGTTGGCATAGGCATAGGCATGGGTGCGGATTATAAGAGTGAATAATAAATGAAAGCATTCCGACAGGGAAACAGTTTTTGATCTTATTAATTTTTTTTTTTCGGACTCGAAGAGAATAGAAATGTTAAAGAGCAATTAATTTAGAATTTTATTGGTCTCATAACGGTAACGGTTATTATAATAGGTTGCTTTGGAGACTATAAGTCGTCTCAGGATAAGTTTGAGAAGAAAAAGAAGTTTTTAGTGTTTAGTTCGGTTAAGCTTGTTTCTGGGGATGGCTTAAAGCCATTTAGGAATCTCGGGATAAATTATTCCGATTAGGAAAATCCCAGAATGTTAAAGCTTTTAAATGAGGTCTTGATGGAGACCCCAATGATCCGAAGCGGTCTATTAAGTTCTTGAATATTCTAAAGACCAAAAGCCTCTGAACGCAATTTAAAGTTTTAGTTTTTGACAGCTCTTAATTGAAACTTTTTTACAGCACCAATGGAATCCAATATTTTAGCATAATCTACAAGCAGTTCGATGCCATGCTGGCGGAGGAAGTTCTAAGCCGCATGGAAACGGGACAAGTTCCTGGAGTACCTAGTCTCAACCAGTACGCCGTCTTAGAAGGCGACAAAGAACCAGTCGACATACGACCCTTCGAGCTATTCCTCGCCCTACAGGAATTTTCAGCCTTGAAGCAGCACCTGTCTGTGATGCCACAGCCTCCCGAAAAACCTCTAGCCCTGCAGCTCTTTCATGAATGGTTCATCCCGATTGTCGAACGTTGGATGATTGTAAGCAAGACTAGGGCACTACAAAGAATTCGGGCAGCCATATCGATGGACCAAATCTGCGAGGGCGAACGAATAGTTCGGTATAGTACTTCGTCAATCGATACAGCGTCGTGTTTCTATCAGGTCAAAGAGTTCTGGAAGATGCTTCAGTGGCCGGACTACAATTCGGCCCCTCACTTTGAGGCTCAGCTCATAGATGTTGTTTGCTCGGCGGCCATGCACTACAGTGATCTTATACATCAGGCCTTGGCTGATAGCGGTTACTACGAACAGCAGGGACCTTTTCGTTGCTCTGATGATATGTGCGTGACGGTCAACAATTTGGAGTACGTTCGTCGATCACTGTCCGAATTCCGACCCGATGGACAACTCCTGCATGACAACGCCGAGGCCCTGTTAGAGTCTAGTCTAGCCCAATTGGAGACCCGTGCTGAGAGGGTTCTCTCGAAATTAGCTCCTCTTATGCAAGTTCCCCTTCAAAAAGCTGTGTTTCATTTAGCCTGGTCCCCGGACTCTCTACCCGCCAATCAAGCTATCGTTCCCCTTCTCGAATATCTCGATGTCCACCTTTCTGCCTTAAATAGCGCTTTGCTAACTAAAAACTTCAATCGATCCTTGAATCTCATCTGGAGCACCGTTCTAAGTGAGCTCTCCCGTCAAATGGATACTGGAGCCGAAGGCGATAAGCCATCAAACTTTCACAACAGACTGTACGAAGCCTTGCAACTGCTTGTCGAATTCTTTCATGCTGAGGGATTGGGACTCTCGATGGAGAATTTGCATTCGGGTGAATTCTGGAGGGTGGAACAACGTCTGCAATACCATAAGACCGAAACGGAAAAACTAATCGATATGTTTTACATGCAAAGATTGCAGGAGCAGCTGATGACCATGCCACCGGGGCCATATGGAATGTTATCGGTTCGGGCGTATTTCAATCATGATTCGCTGTGTGTGGAAGTGCTGCACGCGAGGGATATCATTCCGTTGGATCCAAATGGTTTCAGTGATCCTTTTGTCATAATCGAATTGCTTCCAAGGAGGGTGTTTGCTCATTGCACGGAACAGCAGACAAATGTTCATAAGGTGGGTTATACTCTCTCCATATGATGGTGTAGCGTAGTGTAGATGTAAAAGTAGATGCATAGTGGCAGATATTGAAGATGGGATTTCTATTGATTTATGAAATTCATATACATGTATTTTTGCATATTTCTTTTTACTTTTTCGTTTTTGAATTTTTATTTTTGCTGATTCCCTGCAGAAAACCCTGAATCCAGTTTTTGATGAGTGTTTTGAGTTTTCGGTAACGCTGGAACAGTGTCGGACGGAAGGTGCTATGATTGCATTTACTGCTATGGACCATGATGTTCTCACGGCTAATGATTTTGCTGGTGAGGCATTTTTGGCATTGGGAACAATACCCGGGGTAGCTGAATATACAACGAGCGTTGAGAATTTCCATGGACTGAAACAGATGGATATAGCATTGATGCAACAACATGATAAAAGTAAGTTTTTTAATACAGACCTGCAACGGTAAGTAAAGTATATGATAACGATTTTTGCATTTTTTTAAATTATCGGCACATTTCAAGCACTAATTAAAAACAAAAATCAAATTGATGAATTCAAAATATTCACCAATTAAATAAAAAAAACTAACTGAAGAATTAAAAGATTCAACTAACGAATGAGACAATTAAATCAACGAATGAGACAAATTAACTAATAAATCCGACTGAATGGACGAAATAGATAATAGAACTTACGAATCCAACAAACCAACGAACAAAATTCTAACGAATTCAATAGAGAATTAGAAAAAAGAAACAACGAAAAAGGAGAAAACAAGTAACGAATAAAACTTAACAAACTAATAGCCAATTACTTTTTAAGTTTTAATGTGACTATTCCACAGACAATTTTCAAAACATTAATAATTTGAAATTAATAGTGTTTATTAACGTACGTTTTATTTTTTAATTCCAGATCATCCTATTCTACAAATTTTGGAATCAAGAGCCTTGGACAAACAAGCGATAGATTTTGTGCGAAAACAAAAAGCACGACTTTCAGCATAATCAAAAAACTACAGTGAAAATTTAAATATTATAAATCTTACAAACTAAAGCTGCGTAAACTTATTGTTTCTATGCTGTTTATTGGAATGATGATGTACCTATTGTTTAACAGCTTCTACTCAATTCCTCTACAATTTTGTAAGTGTGCGGTGAGTCAAAACAAAAAACAAATCTAATATTTATTTTATAATCAGGCTAAATAAAAAACAAACATTAACATTAACTGTGAGAAAATATTAAAACAAAAAAATTATTAATCTCTCTATCGAATTTCAGACTTATAATTTTAAATATTAATTTTCAATTTTTCTATAACTATTAAAAAAAATAAAAACAAACTAAACTTAAAGAATTAAAGACTATCAAAATTGTATATTTATATTGTGTAACTTAAATTAAAAGAAAAACAAAAAACTATTATATGGCTAAATTAAAATCTAATTTATTAAGATTATAATAAAATGTATAAATATTATCATAACATAAATAGATATTTTTATTATTAATAAATAAATATTATATTAAATGTACATTTATTAATGTATTTTTGTGAATAAATCGCAGTCAATTTTTCTCACTAGCGCACATCTTTTCATTGGAAAATAAATAAAAAATATAACAAAATTATACACGAATAAAAATAATTAATTAAAAATAAAAATAAAACAAACAACTATTTTTGTAAAAGCATGAAATATCTATCTTCTCCATCAATCATTGCTTTTTATACTTTCTTACTACATAATATATAAAATAATAATAAATATAAATATAAAACTATTGAATGTAAAAACAAAAAGAAACAAAAACAGATATCAAAATAATCAAAATATGTCATAATTGTCTTCATTTTTAAAACAAAGACTATTTTTTAATGTTGATAAAGTCTAACACACACTTTTTGAAAAGTAACTTCAAAGACAACTGCTTCCATTTCTACTCTATACTAAGGCCAAATTAGCGAGTAATTGATAGCGAGTAACTGATAGCGAATAACTAACTCCAACGAACTATTTCAATTAAAGCTGATTCCACTCGATACTTTTTTCGAAGTCAGTTCAGCATCGAATAGAGGAGCGAGTGGAACTGAGTAGCTAGAAGAAAAGTGAGTTATTTGACAGGCGGTATATTTAGTTGTAATCCAGTCATTATTTATTATATTACTCGCTAGTGTGGCCTCTATACATCGTTCTTTGGTGCTTTATAAAATAAACATACATACAAGATCGATTCTTCATAAAAGAATTAATGTTTTCCATCTGACAGCTGCTTTTTTACTTCATAGTCTCATGATTAAAACCACAACAGAAAAGAAATTTTGAAAGTATTATTATGGTAATTTGTAACATATACAAAAATATTTGAAATTTACGCTCAAATATACCACCTAACTTTTGAAATAGTTTGGGGCATTCAAACAGTGAACAGTGAACACAGTCCAAAAATGTTTATTCAAGAAATAATTCGGAACGAGAGGACTATTTTACAATACACTGCTTGTAAAATTATTCGGTATTAAGCTGAAAAAGCATATATGTAAGTTCTGGTAGCTCGCTGTAATTATATTTCATTTAAGAAACTGTTATATTTCAGTTTTGACAGTTATACAAAACAGGAACATTTGGTAACAAATTTATCACATAATGTGGTTTAAGAAAATCAATGTCAAAATCTTGAAACGTTAGAATCACACAGCTGTCAAAGTTTAAAAGAAATTCTGTTTTAAATTGAGAATTGAAAATTGGGCTATATAACATCTCTGTCTCATTTATTTGACTTTTACTAACAGTGATGGTATTGTTAGCTATGAGAGGCGGCCTTATTTTCAAAATTCCTTCCATTTTTTAACACATTTCTATTTTTATGGATTTCTTAAAAAAAATACCATACTGATGAATTAAGTTGTATACATTTTAAATTTTTATTTTAAATTAAATAATACCAAGAATTAGGTAAACAAAAAAAAACTTAATTAAAAAGTGTTTCAACATCCTTGAACAATCTATGCATATTAAATTATTATATAAAATACAACTTTTTATACCTTTTATTATGGGCGAATATTTTATATCTATGATAAATATTTAACATGAACATACTATAAAAATGCTTAGGCTTACTCTACAAACAAATATATTTATATATAAATATAAAAATTAAATGTGTATAATATACTTAACAACAATTAAAAAAAGGAATAGATAATCAATTAACTAATAAATAATCTGTCTCTTCATTATCAGTTCAGAAGAAACAAAAACCAAAACAGAAACAAATAAATAACCAGAACAAAGCAAAATAAAACTTCAAATACAATTTAAATAGAAAAAAGATGTTTTTTAAATAAATGTACCAAAAACATAGCTATACAGCAAAACTACTATGAATCAAAACAAGTACCACCACAAACAAATATATTTTGTAAAAAAAAAAAAAAACAAACCTTGTATAATCAAAAACAAAAACAAACCATCCAAAATATACTAAAACTAAGTGTTTTGTTTTTTTTTGGGAAATTGAAGTGAATAATTTGGATACTTTAAATGAAGCATGTTGAAAAGGTGAGTCTTCAAAATTATGCTTGGCCATAGAAATAAAAATTAGTAAGACGTGATGTACCTAATTTGTGTACTATTCAAACAAAATTTGCTTTCAACATGGAATATGATCTTCTACAAGAGGGCTAAAATGGCAACCTTGGGGCACACCAAAGCATTTAACTGAAATAAAAAATGTGCTCAGATTCTATGACTCTGCCCAATAGTTATGCATTTATTCATTAAAGATTAAAGCATCTCCAAAAATGTTCACTTTTTGACCCAAAATAAAACGCACTCGGTAAATTTTTTTAAAGCTTTATTCAAGTACATTTTTATTAATTTACATACAAAAAAAAAAAAAAAAACTATTTATTTTTAACCAAAATGACAACCAATACTAGCTAAAACATTGTTACCTACTCAATTGAGTAATAAAACTGAAACCCTCCTGAAATGAAAACATAATCACACTTTATAAGAAATATAAAGAACAAAACTACAATTTTTTTAATATAAATATATTTTTAAAAAACAAAAACTTTGTTTTACAATTCTCTTTTTTTCTAACCAAAAACAACACTTTTATACGAATATTTATTTTTTGAAAAAAAAAAAAAAAAAAAAAAAAACAAAAATCAAAATAAGGGATTTATGTAAAACTAACAACTTAAAAATATTATATACAAAGAAATACATACTTACATACATAAATAAATATAGAGAAAATATATTAGGGAAAATTTAATCAAGATGTTTCTATACATGTACAACACACACTATCTTTAAAAGAAAAGTTAAGAGAAAGAAAAAACAAACAAACAACAATAACCAATTATTATTACTACAAAACAAAAACTGTGTTTGAATAAAATTTAAAAACAATACTAAAATCGTAAAATGTCTATGCTTCATATTATACAAAAAAAAAAAAACAATAATAATTGAAATGTAAAACCTGCAATATTGTTTAAATTGTGAACAATTAATTTTTATTTATATTATAAACAGAAAAACTATCATTATACAAAAACAAAATATTTAAATTTAAAATAAAAATTGTTGTTATGTTAAAGTATTTATGTATTGTTTAAACTGGCACCCAGAAAAATATGAAAAATAAAACCAATTTATTTGTACATTATTATAAAATATACTATATATGATAAATGTGAATATTATTAAAAAACAAAAAAAAAAAAAAACAACAAAAAGTATTATATCAAATAAAAATAAAATACAAAGAAAACAAAATTCTGAAACTCAAATTAAATGTTTTTTATTTTAATTTAATTTAATTTAATTTAATAGCAGTTCCTTCCCCAGGATTTTTCAGATTTTTGTCGAAAATGTTAAACTTATGTCTTTGTAATGTTAATTTAAGTCTAATTTGTTCATCTATGAGACAGAATGTGGTAAGGCATTCCACATTCGTGTAGTACGGCTAAAAAAACAATATCTGTATATATCACAGTAGAACCGAATTTGGACTCGGTTAAACTGTTTAGGGAAAGGAATGCAACTGGCTATTTTACTAGAGCTTCGGCCGTTAAAACAACAGTAAAAAAGGGTAAAGCAAGAAACATTCCGACGATGTTTCTTCTATCTAGAAGAAGAACTGTTAGTTTGTGTTGTTCGGAAGGCAGCTTTTCCGGATACCAAATGAACGCAGCATAATGACATTCATAAAATACCAACGTCAAATGTTAAATAAAAAAAGGTGATGGGATGCGACCCACACTGATAACTTCCCATCCCGTCTGTCGATATGTCTTGCTTAAAAGTTTGTCTATATGTATCAATTGTTACCAAATTTGCGTACTATTTTTTGTAGATTTTATTTTTTTATGAAAAAACGGACTGTTGGATTTTTATAAAAAAATTACTGAATATCGAAAACAAGATTTTCTGTAAAAAAAATGTTTGTAATTTTTGAAAAGCTGTTTGAGACGAAATTTTTACCAAGTTGTAGTATTGTTTTTTTTTAGGTTTTTATTTTTTGTAAAAAAAAACTGTCGATTCGATTTTTCTCAAAATTTTATCGAATGTTGAAAACAATATTTGTTATAAGATAAAATTAGTTGGAAGCCATAATCAAAAATTTTCGAAAAGATATTTAAGTCGAAAATCAATTTTTACCACCTTTTATAAATTTGTTTTTTGGTTTTTATTTTTTGTAAAAAAACTGCCAATTCGTTTTTTGTCAAAGTTTTTCCTAATGTTGAAAACAATATTTCTTATAAGCTAAAATGAGTTTAAAGCCAATATCTCAAAGTTTTGAAAAGATATTTGAGTCGAAATTCAATTTTTACCAACTTTGAGTAATGTTTTTTTTTAGGTTTTTATTTTTAGTAAAAAAAACTGTCAATTCGATTTTTCTCAAAATTGTTCCGAATATTGAAAATAATATTTATTTTAAGATAAAATAAGTTTGAAGTCATAATTTCAAGTTTTTGAAAAGATATTTGAGTCGAAATTCAATTTTTACCAACTTTGAGTAATGTTTTTTTTAGGTTTTTATTTTTTATAAAAAAACTGTCAATTTGATTTTTCTCAAAATTTTACCAGATGTTAAAAACGTTATTTTTTGTTGCACAAAATTGTTTTGGAGATATAATCATTTTTTATTCGTAAAATTTTTGAGATGACAAAATTTTTTTCGATTTTGCGGCTTTAAAAAATTAACTTAAAATTTTGTATACAATTCCATCTCTTCGTCACCTTAAAGTTGTAGCACTCCATAAACATTTTAAGAATGATATGTTACGTGACACATTTCCACAAATTTTTTATTTAAGTGTTGCTTCAGTTGAGAGATCTTTTTCAGCAAGTACATTTCATTAAGTACATTTCTGATATTATTTCTAGTCGCTCATTTTTCTCCGACTTAACTTTAGAAATAAGTCACGCCTCGCCACTGATAGGGTTAGGTTAGGTTAGGTTATAGTGGCTGTCCAAGATGGAAACGGACACACTTAGGCCAGTTTAATGGCCCATTGTGATACCACATGAATCTTGAGGTTACTTCCTAAGCTCAATGGAACCAGTTTGAGTCTCTTACGAAACGTGAGAGGCTGATTATGCCGATATGATTTAGATCGTTTAGATCGTTGAAGAAGAATTCTCCTAGGTAATTCTTGCGCTTTCGAGCCAGAGCAGGGCATGTGCAGAGAAGATGAAGAATTGTTTCTTCCTCTTCCTCGTCCATACAGCTTCTGCAGAAATCATTTGAGAATATGCCTAATCTCGTGGCGTGCTTTCCTATTAGACAGTGTCCGGTTATGACACCTATTATCGAGCTTATATGCGATCTGCTTAGAGAGAGCAAGCACCTTGAACGTTTTAAATCCAGTGTTGGCCAGATGTTTTTTGTGACTTGACACGTGGTGATGTTGTTCCACCTGGTGCCTGCCCTCCTCACAGCGTCTTGCATTAGCAAAAGTTTACAAGTAGCGATTGGTATGCCAGTACGTGCCAAACGTGGTAGGATGGGCTGTACTGTGCCGTTCCTGGCGAGTTCATCTGCCTTACAGTTACCTGGAATGTCTCTATGGCCCGGCACCCAGCAAAGGTGAATATTAAACTGTTGTGCCATCTCCATTAGAGATGATCGACAGTTATGGACTGTTATAGAGTTTGTAGAGACAGAATCCAGAGATTTGATAGCGGCCTGACTATCTGAGAAAATACGGATATCAGATGTTGATATCACGTTTTCTTTAAGCCAGGACAAGACTTCTTTTATCGCCAAAAGTTCCGCCTGGAACACGCTACAATGATTGGGAAGGCGGAAAGAGAGACTTAATTTCAGTCGTTCAGAGTACACACCTCCACCAACCCCTTCTTTTGTTTTTGACCCATCTGTATAGAAATGGATCGACTCATCTTCCAGGAATGTCCTATCCTCCCAAAAAGATCTGGGAGGTATAGAAATCTGGAAATTTCTGTCGAATTGCAGTTGGGGGATGGTGTAGTCTGTGTGCTTTGGAATTGATTCTAAATAACTAAGAATTACGGAGTGGCCAATGTTGTTGTTAGTCCACTGCGACGAAGCTTTGAGGCGAATAGCAGAGCTTGCAGCTATTTGTTTGCTAAAAATGTCAAGAGGTGTTAGGTAGAGTAAGGTGTCCAGTGCCGCAGATGGGGTCGTGCGAAGCGATCCACTTATACATAGGCAAGCTGAACGTTGGACTTTATTTAATTTATCTCGGTTTATACCTTTTTCTAAAGCAGTCCACCATACTGCCACACCGTATATTAAAATCGGTCTTATTACCGATGTGTATAGCCAATGCGTGATTCTGGGTTGTAAGCCCCATTTATTACCGATGGCTTTTTTGCAAGAAAAGAGAGCTACAGTAGCTTTTTTGACTCTTTCCTCTACGTTGCGTTTCCAATTTAGTTTTTTATCTAAGACAAGACCCAGGTATTTAGCCTCGTCTGAGAATTTTAATTGGATTCCTTTAATATGGGGAGGGTTGACAAATGGAATTTTGTATCTCCTCGAAAATAAGACCAAATCGGTTTTGTGTGGGTTAACACCCAGTCCACACCGATCAGCCCAAAGTATTAGTCTGTCTAAGGCATTTTGTAAGAGTTCTTTTAACGTGTTAAGATGCTTTCCTGAAACTGCTATAGCAACGTCGTCTGCATAGGCTATCACTCTGAAACCCTCCGTATCCAGACTAGTTAGGATTTCATTCACCACTAGGTTCCAGAGGAGAGGGGATAGAACACCACCTTGCGGTGTCCCTCTACTAACGAATCGTCTGCCAGAAGAGTTGCCCAGTTTTGAGTTAATTATCCTGCTAGTAAGCATTAAATGAATTAACTCCCGAAGCGAACTCTCTACATTTAGAGATGTTAGTGCAGATGTGATTGCAGATGTGTCCACGTTGTTAAAGGCACCTTCGATGTCAAGGAAAGCAACCATAGTGAACTCTTTATGATGGAGGGAATATTCGACGGTGCGTACTAAGGTGGGTAACGCTGTTTCCACCGATTTACCTTTACAGTAGGCATGTTGAGACGAAGACAGAAGTCTTGTATCAATACTTGCCCTTAAATGGATATCAATCAATCTTTCCAAGGTCTTAAGAAGGAATGATGATAGACTTATAGGTCGTAGATCTTTAGGATTAACTTGCGAGCATTTACCTGCCTTGGGTATAAAAACAACTTTAACTTCTCGCCATGCCGAGGGAACATGGACCAGGTAAAGACAGCTGGTAAAAATTGCCTCAAGGATTGGTGCAATTATGTCAGAAGTCTTTTGTAGCTCGGCTGGTATTATTCCATCTGGTCCTGCAGATTTAAATGGTTTGAAGCTGTTGAGAGCCCATTGTAGCTTGTCCCTTGTGATCAGACCTTGTGGATATGTTGTATTGGGACTTGAACGTATATAACCGTTGCAAGTCTCGGTAAGAGAACTTCCAGGAAAATGAGTATCCAGTAGTAAGTTCAGCGATTCATTACTTGAATTTGTCCAGGAGCCGTCTGCATTTTTCAAGCAGCTTGGCATCGCTGGATTAGTTGAAAGAATTTTCCGTAACCTAGAGGCTTCAGAAGTTTCTTCTATCGTGCCACAGAAGGATCTCCAAGAAGATCGTTTAGATTTCCTTATTGCCTTCTTGTAAATTCTTAGGGATTCTTTGTAAGAATCCCAGTGAGAGGCTAGTCTTGCGGCTTTGGCTCGGTTGAAAAGTTAGAAATAAATAAAAATGTATGGTTATTCTAAAAACAATTTTCTTTCTATTGACATGTGTTCTAAAAAAAAAAACTTTCTTTTGTCTAGACCCAACCTTTTTGCCTTAAACATTTCAAATAATATTATCTTTTGATAATAATTTTGTGATTGTCTTGTTCAAATCTATAAAAATACAATAAACTTTTTTTTTTGTTATACGAACGTACTTTTGATAATTTCAAAAGATAAAACAACAATAGGTAGGCACTATATTTTATTACAAGAACAGATGGATGCAATCTTGTTTTATTTGTCTTTTATAAATAATATAAACTATGACACGTAACACAATGAAAACAAAACACAAATTACGCATTGAATATTTTTCTGTCCCAAAAGGACAAAAGTCTACAGATGACGTAAATTATTATTTTACATATGTAGATATTTCTATGAGTTTTTGTCTTATATCCATAAAGTATAGAAAAGACCAATTTGGACAATAATCAACCCAAAACTCAACTTGTTTCGTTTTATGGTAAATTGTACGAAAAACAAAAAAAGTTAGAACAAACGCAACGAACATAATTCCATAACTCCTAAAAGTCCATAATCCTTTTTAAAAATGTGTTCTACGTGTGGGTTTCATTGTCTCTTAAAGCCTTCCAAGTTTTCAACATAAAAACCAAAAGAAAAAAAAAAACACAGCGCTATTGTAATAATAAATAAGACATAGCTACAACTTTATTATTCGAATCCCAAAGCGACTCGTGTAGGTACTATTTATCGTCCTTGTCCTTGTCCTTACCGTGCGTCGCGTCGTCGACGTTGTTCTCCTCCTCTCCTCCTCCTTCTATAGGTACATGCAATATATCCTTTAAATAGGTTTGTATGAGTGTTGATGATGGGGAAATTTGGATCAAAGGATATATTTTTTTTCTGTATACAATTGGGAAATGAATTAAAAAAAAAAGGATTTTTTTTATTTTCTGTGTTGTCAAAAATGTCTAATCCTATAACGCTTTTGTTAACAAAGAGGGGCTCAAGAACGCTCCATTACCATGCAAAGTGGATGCCGTAATTGCATGACTGAATTCACTTCTATACTGAGTATAAGTCTTTCCTTCGTCCTCATCACACATTATGTATGAAAAGGACTTTTCATCTTCAGAATTCAAGCAAAGTTATATGTTACTTTATATCACCCTAAATGACGTTTCGAAAACGTCACATTCCAGAATAGCACCATTCTTTTGAATGCATCATTTAAGTTTGGTTGTTGTACAATGTACCATATATGAAAATGGATTACCTGCAGGTACCACCTCTCACCCCCTTTCCAAGTGAGTCGGACTCGAGACGTGAGTAGAATTCCTATTCTTTTATAGAATGTTGAGGAATGTGTGTTATTTCGATATCAAGTGTCAGACACAATGTTCGATTTTGTGTCGATGATGGAATTTGTAGAACACAAATGCTCCCTTTTTCCCGAAATTTGTTAGTTTACCTTCCTCCTTACTTACATTTCTCTATGAATACTTTCAGAACCCAAACCATTCCTCTTTTCCTCGAAATTGCATGATGGAATATTGATATTCACATCCGAATTCTATTGGAAAATCCTTGCTGAAATTGGAATAAGTTGTGATTGCATGTAGTGTATATATTTATGTGTGCTAAGTAACGAACAACATAGAGTATAGTCAAACAATATTATGTGAATATTATATGTATGTAGATGTTGGCAAAGTTAGGGCGGTGGTAAGGTAGCTCAAAGGGCGGCATGTAAGGAATTTATGCAAATTTATTTGATTGATATTTTTAATAATTCTCGTGTATCTTCTGTGAATCGACAGCCACATATGATGGTGATGGAAATGGGCTTCGAGGGATGTCCTGGGCTGGTCGGGATATAGTGAATATGTAAAATTTATATCTATTATACAGAACAAGTTGATATCCGTTAAAATATGAGTTTATTAAGTTAATGTTTGCATAGCGCGTGATATGAGATTTTGATGGTTTGTTTGTAATTCAGTAATTAATTAAGTTTGATGGTAGTTTAATTGAGTCGTTGACTATTGTGTGAAATAAAATTAACTTCAATGTGGTGTTTGTCAGCTTGGTTAAATATACAAACAATGTTTATAAGTAAAAATTGTGAGATTTTTGGATGAGGTTGACTTTTTTCGTTTATCATTTGTATAATGTGATTTCAACAAGACGGTGTAACATGTAACACAGCTCGTGGCACAATTTATTCACTGACGTAAACTTTTGGCGACCGCATAGTTTCACATTATGGACCCTTGAATTGGCCTTCAAGATCATGCGATTTAAACCCGGTTGCTTATTCTAAACGATAAACCATTTGAAATACAATATTCACAGCGTTATTGCCAATATACACCCACAAAATGTTGGAAAAAGTCGTCTAAAATTGGACCTCCAGATTAGATTACGTCCGATCCATCTGTGTCGGTCATATGCATATCAAATTTAAAAAAGAGGCTGGGATGCAACCCACACTGATAACTTCCCATCCCGTCTGTCGATTTGTCTTGCTTAAAAGTTTGTCTATATGTATCAATTTTTACCAAATTTGCGTACTATTTTTTGTAGATTTTATTTTTTATGAAAAAACGGACTGTTGGATTTTTATAAAAAAATTACTGAATATCGAAAACAATATTTTCTGTGAAATAAAATAAGTTTGAAGCCAATATTTGTAATTTTTGAAATGCTATTTGAGCCGAAAGTAAATTTTTACAAGTTTTAGTATTGTTTTTTTGTAGGTTTTTATTTTTTGTAAAAAAAACTGTCAATTCGATTTTTCTCAAAACTGTTTCTATTGTTGAAAACAATATTTCTTATACGTTTAAAGTAGTTAGAAGCCATTTTCTCAAATTTTTGAAAAGATACCTATTTGAGTCAAAAATCTATTTTTAACAATTTTTGTTAATTTTTTTTCGGTTTTTAATTTTTTGTAAAAAAATGTCAATTCGATTTTTTTCAAAATTTTACTGAATGTTGACAACAATATTTTTTGAAAGATTAAAGTAGTTTAAAGCCAATATCTCGAAGTTTTGAAAAGATATTTGAATCGAAATTCAATTTTTAACAACTTTGAGTAAAGTTTTTTTTTAGGTTTTTATTTTTTATAAAAAACACTGTCAATTAGATTTTTCTCAAAATTTTATCAGATGTCAAAAGCATTATTCTTCGTTGTACAAAATTGTTTTGGAGATGAAATCATATTTTAGTCGTAAAATTTTGAAGGTGACAATTTTTTTTTCAGTTTTTTGATTTATAAAAAAAACCGTTAATTGGATTTTTTTCAATAAATATACTTCTTTTGTATCACGTTACAATATATAATATAAAATTTAATTCAAGTCTCTAGCAACATTGGTTCATGAGATATTTAGGGTTAACCAAAATTGTCACCTTTTTACTTGCGACATATAGGAACTATATGGCAAGTTTTGCATTCGTGCAAAATTTCGAACTCGAGATTTTAATCAAACATGATATTACGATGGTAGAGAAGTCGAAAAAAGTGGGTCCCGCGATTCCGTCCGGTCTGTTTTGTCTGTCTGTCCACGCTCCTACAGCCTAAACCATTGGGTCGATTGAGTTCAAACTTGGAAGTTAAGGTTTTCAGCAGATTCGCGTTAGGCGTTTTTTTCATTTTTTTTTTAAGACCAAAACTAACAGTGGCCCCCATACAATTTTTTTGGCCAAAAAACGAAAATTCAAATTTTCTCAAAAACAAACCGATAGATTTTTTTTAAATTTTCTCTAAAATTTTATTTTTAAACTTGGCTTCTTTTCATAAGAAAAACATATTTTTGTATTGCTCAGGAAAGGTACCGCTCATAGAACCGTTATTTTGTTTCTTAATTTTCTCAGCAACTTATCAACCGATTTCAATAATTTTTTTTCTGAATAAGCTCTTATATTGCCTTAACAATATTTGATTATCAAAAGTGAAATTTTGTATTGTTTGGATTTTTAAAAAAATATTAAATTTTTTTTTTTCAAAATTCTATATCTCAAAAACGGGTCAACATTTTTTTACGAAATTCAAATGTAGAGCGTATATTTACAATCACTAAACAACTGCATACCAAAAATATTTTTAGAACAAAATTTAAAAATTTTATATATAAAAAATTAATTTAAAAAAAAACCGCTCTAACGATTTTCAAAAAAAAAATTTTAAAAATCAAGGGTTTTTTGATTTATAAAATGGCATCTAAATTTTTGAAGACAAACTTACTTTTCAGGTAAAATTTTGAATCTTAAAATATTTTTTTTTTTAATTATTTTAACTGTATTAAATGTAACCCCCTCCCATCTCACCAGATCAAATCCTGTGCGTGAGCCCGAAAGAGCGCATTACATTGACAAAACTTTTATTATATTCAGCCCTATCATGAATTCCATCGTAATCGGAAATTTTTACGAATCCCGAAAAACTGTATCATGAAATCCGTTCGTAGTGGAAAATCTCATACAATTTTGCATTACGAACGGATTTCATGATACAGTTTTTCGGGATTCGTAAAAATTCCGACTACGATGAAATTCATGATAGGGCTGATTCCATCTTTTATCCAAATTAGATAATGCATTTGGTATATATGTATGTATTGTTTATAACTATAACTATTGTAAATACCAATTCATTTCCGGGATGAGTTGTCCTTTTTATATAGGTGCTTTTTTAAACAGACTCTTTGCATAAAGGAGCAAGTTCGTGCGACCCAGTCGTGCATTTTATTTTAAACTGCTATGGTAAAAAAACCACCCACGAAGTTTTCTTGAGAGCCCCTTCTGCATCTTTCTGCATTATTATCTGTATAACAAAATTTATTTTAAGTCGAAATCTCTTATGGTTCTTGAGCTATGGACGACGAAAAAAACGTCGCGAACGTACGGACATACGGACGTACGTACACGCGCACGCACAGACATCTTTCTAAAAAATCTTTTATTTCGACTCTAGGGACCTTGAAACGTCGAGAAATGTCAAAATTTTCAATTTGACAAATCGGACCCATTACAATAACTTCCTATGGGAAGTTAATAATTATGTCAGAATATTATAAATATTTGTTGTTTTATTTTATTTAAAAGTTCTTTACTTCTAAAGAAGCATTCTTTATATGATATTTTGATTTATTTTTAAATTTTATTCTTATTGGAGATTTGTGTAATATTGCAAAATATGCTCTTTTTTCCAGCTCTTCGGGAATTGGCAGCTAAAATGTTTTTCTATCTAATACTTATATACAAACTGATATATGTATATCTTCAAATTTTTGAAATTGTAGTTCAGCTACACGCAAATTCGTAGACCGTAAAATGATCCAGTAGTAAATTCTTACTTATAACGATTCCGAATTCTGCGTAGCTTATGGTAAGACTTTTTTTGCCAATTTTCAATATTGGTATCATTGCTTCATATTAACCGGATGAAATATTTCCAATGAATGTGGGTCGTGCATTTAAAATAGATTCTTAATTTAAATGAGATTTTAATAAACTCAAAGCCATTTCAGAGCAAACCATATAATCAATGAAGAAGAGAGATAAGAAAACATACTTTTTTCCAAAATTGAAAAGTACTCGTAAAACAATCATAAGGAAAATGCCCTTTATTTTTTTTCTTCTAACGAGGTGCGTACCCATTGCTCTATACATGACACCTTTTACGTTTTTATTTAACAAAATGAGGCTTGATAATCCAACCATGACGTAAAACGCACCAAACAGTCAATCTTTTCGGCTTGGGACAAAATTGATGGTTGATTCAACACTTGTAAATATTATTTTAAAAAATAAGAGTAATTACGTTTGTTAGCATAAACTTTTTTCAGGAACATTTAATTCTGGTTTAATTCAAGATTTTTGACCATTCCTAGTGCCCAATTTTATTTTTATTCGAATGACTCATTTTTTTTTTTTTTTTGAAAACCTTGGTTCCTCAACATTTTCACCTTAAGAAATAGGGGCAACCTAAATTTTTGGAAAATCTTTTTTTGTTATATTGTAAATTATACTGATCAACAAGGTAATGTATATAATTATATTTGTTCTAAGGCTTTTGATGGCTTAATCTCGAATCCAACCTCAAAGTCCATCTATTACTTCAGTTTTTTGACATACAACTTTTAATAATTCGAAAAAATCTTGTATTAGACTTTTTGAGGCCATGTGAATGTTTGGAGTAGTTTTCGTGATAAAATAAATATAAAATTCGTGATAATATTTAAAATCTACAATCCTTTAATTAATATTACGTTTAAAAATGTTCTGTATCTTACTTATTTTTCAAAAAATCGTCATTAGTTGGTTGTAGGTACATAAATCTTTAACCGCCATACACAAACCTTAAAAGAAAGCTGAAGCATCAATGGTAAATGGTTCTCATCAGAGAAACGCAAAACAGTATAAGAGAAATGTTTGTTCTTATTACGAATTCGCAGTCTTAAAGTTATAACATCAAGTTTTTATAATATATTGAAAAAAATGTTGAAAACGGGTATTTCTGTGTTTGAGCACATTTAACTAAAATCGAAACTTGGATTCAAAATCAATACTAAAAATTAAATTAAAAACATAAAAGCTTACATCAAAGTTTTTTAAAAACTTTAGACAGAATCAAATAAAGACCCATACACCATCACATAACTAATGAGAAATTACGAAAACTAAATAAGTTACTAACATTATTTAAACTGATTTAAAGATAAAGATTAGTACTTTGCTAAGTCATGATACAATTTATTGTTAGCCTTAAAAGCCCCGCTTTTGGTTGTTTTTAACATTTTTTAAGTGCCATATTTTAAAAACTCGATATGATAGAAAAATTTAATAAAAAGTAATTTTTCCAACCAGTGTTATAAATGGTAACCTGTAAGCTCAAATAATGTCCGGAAAAAAACTTTGAGTACCCAATTTCGATTGATTGTTTTTTTAAAGGGATTGCACTGCTAAAAACTTCAAACGGTTTATCTTAAAACAGCCCTGTATTAAATTGGAACATCCTTCGGTTTTTATATTGCATAATTTATTTGTTATTATAATTACAAAATTCCATCAGCTATTAGCCCTGCGGTGGACCTTTACAAAAAGAAGACATTATTGAAAACATTCTCCACAGCTTCCATTTTGAAATAAATAAATTTTGTAATCGGTCCGATTTGTAGAATTGAAAATTTTGACATTTCTCGACGTTTTAAGGTCCCTAGAATTTAAATAAAAGATTTTTAGAAAAATGTCTGTGCGTGTGTACGTTCGTACGTTCGGAAAGCTTTTTTTGTCGTCCATATCTCAGGAACCAGTGGAGATATCGACTAAATTTTGTTGTACAGATAATAATGCAGAAAGATGCAGAAAGAACTCTCAAAATTGAGTACGTGTTATTTTTACCATAGCAATTTTAAAAAAGTGAACACTAGCGACTTGAATTAAATTGTATGTTATATATTGTGACGTGATACCTAACTAGTATACTTTTGGAAAAAATCAATTAACGGTTTTTTTTTTCATAAATCAAAAAAAAAACTGAAAAAAAGTAAGTGTCACCTTGAATATTTTACGAAAAAAAAAAAATGATTTTATCTATAAAATAATTTTATGCAACGAAGAATAAAGTTTTGGACATCTGGTAAAATTTTGAGAAAAATCGAAATTTTTTAACAAAAATAAAAACTTAAAAAAACATTGCTAAAACTTGGTAAAAATAGATTTTCGGTTCTCGATATTACGTGAATAAATGAATGTATTAACTTCAAAATGATTTCATTCTGTGATAAATTAAAAAAAAAAATCCTATTTTCATTTTTTTATAAAAGAAATACAAATTTTCAAGAAATGCTGCTAAAATTGCTAAAAATTGGTTTTTGACTAAAAATCTCGTTAACAAAAATAGATTTTGAAATCAAACTATTTCATCATACGCAAAATTTATGTTGGTAATTTTTAGTTAATTTTTTAGAACACTTCAACTGACAACTTTTTTTTTCAAAAGACAAAAACCTACAAACATTTTAAGCAAGACTAACCGACAGACGTAATTGGATGTTATCAGTGTGGGTCGCATCCCAGCCTCTTTTTTTATAGTATTTCTGAAAAAATCTGCAAAAAGCCTACTTAACGTCTAAACCCTTCATCAAGTCCTTGAATTGATACCACATATTTTCCTAACCACCCTTAGTTACGTTTAATCCTTGAACTATGCAAACAAGTTCAAGTGATCCAGCCTTTTCTTAAAGGAGCAGTAACTACCTTAGTATGTTAAAAGTAAAATCCAAACTTATTCTGACAAAAAAAAAGAAAACAATTAATTAAAAAAACGGCATTCCTTCAAGTGCACAGATAGCACTTTAAGTCAGCACCTTTTCAATTTATACTTCAATTAGAATATACTCGTATTCTGAAAATATGTACCTACATAACATCGTTTGAACACTCGACACTCAGGCGTTCGTCGGGACTTCTTGATGTAAGCAAAAGTAAATGTATCTAGACCTACCTATAAATATATTCTTGAGTATACATAAACATCAAATTCCTTACACTAAAAGTGTGCACAACCCTGATGCTGATAGGTAAACAAATCAGCCAGCAGTTTTTTTTTTTTTTTTTTTTTTTTTTGAAGAATAAAATTGAGTGCAAAAGCAAGCTAAAGGTATTTTCTTACTTGAAGCCTCTCGCACTCACAGTATAATGTGTTTCATAAATATAAAATAAAATTTGCTTCTACATATAAATACATTATATTTATACTTGCTGGCATTAACTTTCAGAAGATGGAGTATCTTCTTCGTCAAGTCGCGCGCTTTCTGTCTCGATTGTGCTGTTTTGTTGTTATTAGACCCAGGTCTCTAGGTAGGTATGCTTAAGGAGTAGGGAGGGTTGTATATGTTTTTTCATTGCACAAATATTATTTCCCTCTCAAAACCAGCAAATAAATCGAGGAACTGTAGGCTGAAGGCTGAAGGCTGATATACTCTGATCTGATGAGAGACAAAAACAACGAAACAGGGTAATGGGGAAAATTTGTGCCATATAATAAATTTGGCAGCAGACTTCATCCTTCAAATAAATTACCTGCCAAATTTTGTTTACGCCATCAGATGAGTTTCTGTATCCTATTTACGAGTATAGTAGGTACTATCACTACACCTAACCTACCTATAGAACATCATCAACAGCCAGAAGCACGGTAATCGCATCCTCACACCCCAAACATGTTAATTATAAAATCCGAGATAGATTTCATTACACCTTGGGGCTAGGTATCCAATATATTTCTGCCTGGATGGATGATGAATTGATTTGAGGTATAGATGAATATATATACCCCTATGTATAGCAACATAGGCTTTGAAAACTATACCCGTCCTCTCTAATGCCTCTCTATACTCCATCTACGTTGTATTCTATATCCTGACGAATATCGATTTCTGGGTTATAAATTATTTCACTAAGTTTGTGTGTGGATAAGGTCTAAGGTTATGAGTTCATCGCATTATAATATGTTTGCTAACAAATGTAAATGTTTAACATTAAATACATAACATATTCAATTTAAGGGACAACCACAAAGTTATATGTACCTATCTACGAGTATAGTTTTGAAACAAAACTTATCAAATAATTTTTTGATTCTATTTTTGTTTTATTTATATTTTTATTTTGTTTTTTCTTTTTGATTCTAGGAAGGAATATTTGTAAGATGGAAATGTATTATTTTGTCCTATATCTAACCTAAGCTTGGTAAAGAAGAATGTCGTCAAAAGAAATAACGTTTCATTAACTACATATATTTTTCTCGAAACTATATGTATTATATATGAATAAGAGGAATGAAATTTTGAAAATATAAAATCAAACTTAAGGATCAGATCAGCATGAACTTGGAAACTTATGGAGGTTTGGAAGATGACAACCAAAAGAAGTTTTTCTCTTAGAACTTTTAAAAGCTAACGATTGATAGTGATGGTTGTTTTAAAGAAAAAAAAAGAGAACTCATTGGTACTAATAGAAAAGAGACTGAAAACCTAAAGATTTTTGGGAAGAAATTTAGCTTTAGTGGAAAATCGGTAAAAAATTTCTTTATCGGAAAAAAAATAACAGTGGGGCTACAAGTTAAGTGTAGCCGTGGGGCACTTTCTGGTTTAAGATTAGTTTGAGATTCTTTCAGAATTGTCGTTTAGACACCGAAGTTTTGTCATGTACAAAAAATAACATAAGTTTTTTAACATTGCATATGTATAAGATCCTTCCTGTCGTATTATGTGAACGTCTGAAGCCATTCGTCAACAATCTGATGCCAAGATGCCAAAAAAGAGGCTGGGATGCGACCCACACTGTTAACTTCCCATCCCGTCTGTCGATTTGTCTTGCTTAAAAGTTTGTACATGGGTTTCCGTGTTGGGTTAAAAAAAGTTTTTATTTGAATTATTCTTAAAAATTTTAAAATTACCAACAATATTTTTCATATAAAGAAATATTTTAGTTTGAAAATATAGTTTTATTCAATAGATTTTTAGTCAAAAACTAACCAAAAACAAAAACAAAAACAGTACTGGAAGAAAAAACGTCAAACCGGTACCGGTATTCCAGCTCCACCGGGCGGCACACAGTGGGGCATCTTGTATGGGGGAGCGGACAAAACTCTATAAAATCTAAACTAATGAACCGATTTGAATGAAATTTTCAGGAATGATAGCCAATAGCAAGACAAATCTACACCAGAAAATTCCGCCCATTTCCACGCCCACTAAAAGAGAAAATGGCTTTTTTCGGAAAACATATCTGAAAACAAAGATTTGTTTACCGAATTTAAGGTATATTGCGAATATAATAATAAATAGCGAAAAAAGAATTTTAAAAGCATTGTAAATTATTAAAAATTCAGTTTTAATATGCTTAAAGGTGAATGGTTGTGAGTAAAAAACATCTTTAGGTTTATTTTGTTTGCAGTTGTAAGGATAACACATTGGATTTATAATGACATAGATAGTTGGTGTTTTCAAAGCTTACCGTTTGATTTGTTTTAAATGTAATATAAAATAAATTTAAATAATAAATAAAAAAATAATTCAAGTAGGTAAATAAAAAAAAAATAATTCAAGTAAATAAAAAAAAAAATCATTTAATCTTAATAAGCTTATTCAAAATAATTCAAATAAACTTAATTTGATATATGCAAATCTATGAAGTTTCAATTTAAGGCATTTCTGATGGACATTTAATTCTTACATCCCTGGTATTATTAAAACTTGTTCAACGAGAAAATGAAGAAAAATCTTCGACCATCCTCAACCCATCATTCACCAGCTCTTCAATTTTTCTTTTCGAAAGAAACTCTGCAAGAAGGTAGAAAAGAAAAAGACCGTGTAGAAGCTGAAATTTTGAATCTCCGAGATACT
The DNA here is from genome assembly GCA_920104205.1 of Eupeodes latifasciatus. Taxonomy (NCBI): domain Eukaryota; kingdom Metazoa; phylum Arthropoda; class Insecta; order Diptera; family Syrphidae; genus Eupeodes; species Eupeodes latifasciatus. Next base: position 161,662,844 of record OV049926.1, read on the forward strand.
GAAATTGAGTTCAATGGATTCTTTATTAAAATAAAACATGCAATGTATTTCACAATGATAGATGGAAAAACGGCACAAATTGTTACAAATACAACTTCTAGTAGTAATTGTACCATTTGCGGGGCAAAGCCATCGGAAATGAATGACATTGCAAAACTCCAGTGTAAACCAACAGATGAAAATGCTCTAAAGTTGGGAATGTCATCATCATCGTCAGAACTGGTGGGGAGAGTACGATAACTTTGGCGACAATATCGATTTTTTTTATATGACTTCCCAACTTAAAATTGCTCTAAAAACCGCATCCGGACGTATCCGGATGAGATTTTTACTGAAAAATGTTGCTGAGACCCTACACTATCTATTGGGAATAGTTTGCTAACAGAGGCAAACAGAGGCAGTAGTTAAAACCTTATGCGAACTAAAAAAATCACATAAATAGAGTGTTTCTTCGTCAAAAAATACCTTATCCAATTTTTTTCAATAAAATAACATACTGTATTGTTTATCTATTTATTTCAATCATGTAAGCAGACAAAATTGTTTAAAACTTTCAAATTTCACAATATACTGATCATTTAAGGAATACCAATATTTTATCAGTTTTCACGATATTTGAACTTTGAGCGAAAATCTACTGGTCTACAATTTTTTTTTTTGAAAAACGGTTTTCATTTTCTGATTCTACAACCAATTAACTATAAGAAACACTTTCAGTTTAAAAAAAAATCCTACTTTCAAAAAAATAGGTTTTGTCCGCATTTTCCCCACTGTGCGGCAGCTCGGCGGCAACGTCGGCTGTCGTTACTCCTGTGCCGAGCACCGGAAAAGGGTCTGTGCTAAGTCACTGCCCTTCTTCTAGTGCGGTACAGGATGTATCCACACCGGGCGGCAGTTCGGCGGCAACGCTGGCTGTCGTTACTCCTACGCCGAGCACCGGAAAAGGGCCTGTGCCTAGTCACTGCCCTTCTTCTAGTGCGGTGCAGGATGTACAATTGGCGAAAACGCTTCCTCATGTCGGTAGTGGAAAGTTCGTGAATAATGATCTTTCCACTACTAAAGAGAGTAAACCTCTCCAGTATGCTCCTAGGAGCTCTTATAAACAACGGCGGAATGCGATGAGGATTATAAAATCCTCTGGTTCAACACTGGGGGATGGAAGTAATCCCATCCTTAACAAAAGGCTGGAGTGGGCTAGATCCATTCTAGACAATACTAGTCGCCACGACTCCACGTCAAAGCGACAAAGGTCCTTGGAGGAGTCCACTCCCGTCCCTAAAAAGCCTAAAGTGCAGAACACCAGCACTCCTATCATTCCTAGAGTTCCTCTCACTAAACCTTTTAGTGATGTACTCAAGGAATCTAATAAAATCATTATCGCGGTCATTGATAGGAGCAATATTGATGGCACGATTACATCTCAACGTTGGCAGAGGGTGAATCTGGAGCTCTCGGCTGGCTTTCTAAAAGTCATGCGGGATCATCCGGGTCCACCGCCTGTAACAAGCGATGAGGGTTGGCATCAAGGTCATGTCAAGCTCATCGCTTGTAAAGATCAGAGGTCGCGCGATCTTTATACGCTTGCTGTCGGCATGCTGGGCGAAGTTTGGCCAGGTGCAAAACTCGAGGTCGTTGCAAAGGAGGACATTCCATGCAGGCCGAGAGCTCGCACGTGGATCCCTAAAGAACCCTCATGTCCGGATGACATACGCGAAATCATAAAGATTAGCAACCCGGACCTCCCTTGTCACGACTGGAAGATCGTGAAACTGGAGGAGCCAAAGGGTCTTTGTCGAAATGCGATTATCGTTATCAATAAAGACTCTGTGGCTTCTCTGGCGCGAGATAAGGGAGTGATAAGATACGGTTTTGGGACAATTACATTGCGTATCTATAAAAAAGATGAGGTAGACGCTTCATGCGAGCCTCCACGACCCTTTTCGGAAGCCGTGTCGCAGGACGTTGGGGGTTCCAGTGCTACAATCACCTTCCCTTCCTTGGATGTGGATGAAGTTGTAACTGGGCCCTCTTCTGTCGCATCACGGTCTTCCTATGAACCCTCTTCAGAAGCTGTGCCGCAAGACGTAGAGAGTCCCAGTGACATCATCACCTTCCCATCCTTGGATGTGGATGAGAATGTGGCAGGGCCCTCTTCTGTCGCAGCACAGTCTTCTTCTAAAAACGTCGGAGGTTTATCCCTAATGGAGACCGAAGACTCAAATGACAAAGCTCTCCCCAGTGAGGAGGAAGATGAACTATTAGGTTCTTCTTCGTCTGATCTGGATGAGCTGGATCTAACAGTGGTGGAGGTTGATCTGCCAACTTGTAGCCAAAATGCTGCAAATACTACAGATTAACCTCCAACACTCTAAAACGGCTTCGGCCTCCCTACTTCTCCGCCTGCCAAAAACTGGAGAAGATGTCGTTCTCATCCAAGAACCCTGGATTGTGAAATCCCTGGTTTGAGGATTGAGAACTCCTGGTTACTACGTACTCTATGTAACAGGAAAAGGTAACCCAAGGTCCTGCATACTAGTGAAACGTAATCTAAATGTATTTTTACTCCCTAATTTCAGTGATAAAGACGTCACCACAGCCAGTATGGTAATAGACAACCATACCTACTGGCTGGTATCAGCGTATTTGGGCCACGACCACTAGGGCCCACTACCTGGTACCATTCTGGAGAAGACGGTCGCTGAATCAACAAGACTTAAAACCAACATAATTATTGGTTGTGACGCCAATGCGCACCATACTACGTGGGGTAGTACTGATATAAATGAGAGGGGTGAATCTCTTTTTGATTATATTTTAACAACTAATCTGGTAGTATGTAATGCAGGTAGTGAACCAACCTTCGTTACTAAAAATCGACAAGAAGTTTTAGATAAGACTCTTGTCTCTTTACATCTCTCAAATAAAATATTGAATTGGAGAGTATCAAAGGAGCACTCGTTCTCCGATCATAGATACATCCAATTCACACTTAATGAAGAGTTCCCAAAACCGATCCAATTCCGAAACTATAGGAAAACAGATTGGCCAAAATATAGGGCTACTCTGAAGAATCTGATTAAACCAGAACTTTATGATCCGCCCTTCTACGCTTTTGAACTCGATCAAAAAGTCGATGAACTTACAGCAGCCCTTAATAAAGCCATGGAAACTGCCTGCCTCACTACAGTGCGGGGAAAGAAGAAACCATATTGGTGGGCTGCTGAACTGGGTACACTCCGGAAAGGCTGTAGAAGGCTTTTTAATCGTGCAAAAAAGACTAGACATTCACAAGACTGGGACTCCTATAAGGAATCCCTCAAAAAGTATAAACAGGAACTGAGAATAGCCAAAAGATCCTCTTGGAGATCCTTCTGCAGCTCAATAGAAGAATCCTCGGAGGCATCAAGGATAAGGAAGATTCTCTCGACAAATCCAACCATGCCTAGTTGTCTAAAAAACTTGGATGGTACTTGGACTAACTCTTGCGAAGAAACGCTAAACCTGCTACTTGACACCCACTTCCCTGATAGCTCCAAATACGTTAATACAACAAACCATCCTGGGTCGGGTATTAACTTAACTTTTCCTCAAGGTCTTGTTACAAAAGAGAAGTTGACTTGGGCTCTGAATAGTTTCAAACCTAACAAATCTCCAGGGCCAGATCACATCATACCAGCTGAGCTGCAATTTACGACTGACATAACTCTACCCATCAATGAGATGATTTTTAAAAGTTGTCTAGATTTGATCCATATACCTCAGCGATGGAGAGAAGTAAAGGTAGTTTTCATTCCCAAGGCGGGCAAATGTTCGCATGTCAACCCTAAAGATCTAAGACCTATAAGCCTATCATCATTCATTCTCAAAACTCTGGAACGTCTGATTGATATCCATGTACGTAACAGCATTGATAAGAGACTATCGATGTCTCAGCATGCCTACTGCAAAGGGAAATCGGTAGAAACAACCTTGCACACCTTGGTAAGAACTATCGAATACTCCCTAGAACAAAAACAATATACTATGGTGGCCTTCCTCGATATTGAAGGCGCTTTCAACAACGTTGGCACATCCGCTATCACTTCTGCTATGACGACCCTAAACGTCGAATACTCACTCTGTGAATTGATAAATCTAATGCTAAAAAGCAGGATCATCAACTCTAAGATGGGGGATTTTTGTACGAAAAGGTCTGTCAGTAGAGGCACTCCGCAAGGTGGTGTTCTGTCCCCTCTCCTGTGGAACATAGTGGTTAACGAGCTACTAATATCCCTTGAGAGAGAAGGTTACAGAGTGGTTGCGTATGCCGATGATGTTGCTATCGCCGTCACAGGAGAACATCCTAATACACTGAGAGACCTCCTCCAAAACGCACTAAATATGCTCACTAGATGGGCAGATCACTGGGGACTTAGTATTAATCCTCAAAAAACAGACCTCGTACTTTTTACACGGAAATACAAGATCCCAGAAATTATACCTCCCTCAATAAAAGGTGTACCACTAATTTTTACCAATGAGGCCAAATATCTTGGTCTGATATTGGACAAAAAATTAAGTTGGAAATCTAATATTCAGGAAAGAGTTAAAAAAGCTACAGCAGCTCTTTTCCTTTGCAAAAAAGCCATAGGAAACAAATGGGGTTTTCAACCTCGCATAACTAATTGGCTATACACATCGGTCATCCGACCAATACTTATGTACGGGGTTGCAGTATGGTGGACTGCACTGGAGAAAGTCACTTACTACGACAAACTCAACAGAGTCCAACGCACTGCATGTCTCTGCATTAGCGGGGCTTTGAGAACCACACCCTCAGCAGCGTTAAACACTCTCCTCCATCTGACACCCCTCGACATTTTCAGCAAACAAATGGCAGCGATTACAGCTATAAGACTCAACGCCTCATCTCAATGGACCAACAACAATGTTGGTCACTCCATCATTCTGAACCTCTTTGGTTCTATACCAAAGTACATAGACTACACTATCCCAAAACCTCAATTTGGTAAAAACTTCCAGGTATCCATTCCATCCAGAGATGAATGGGAAGACAATAAACTCCTTGATGACAAAAGCATCCATTTTTACACAGATGGATCCAAGACAAATGAGGGAGTTGGTAGTGGTGTGTACTCAGAAAAGCTTAATCTAAGCATCTCATTCCGTCTCCCTAATCATTGTAGCGTCTTCCAAGCGGAAATTTTAGCGATCAAAGAGGTTCTCTCCTGGCTAAGAGAAAACGTGATATCAGCTTCTGATATACGCATCTTCTCTGACAGTCAGGCTGCTATCAAGTCTCTTGACGGCGTCTCAACCAAATCTCTAACGGCCCTCGATTGTCGATCGTCTCTTATGGAGATGGCGCAGCAATTTAACATTCACCTATGCTGGGTGCCGGGCCACAGAGACATCGCAGGAAATTGTAGAGCCGATGAACTCGCTAAAAATGGAACTGCCATACCTATTTCACCTGAAAGGGAGAAGATAGGTATACCAATAGCTACATGTAAACTTCTGCTAAAAGAAAAAGCTTTCGAGATAGCAAACTCTAGATGGCACAATTTACCAACATGCGCAGCCACAAAACTAATATGGCCTTCATTGGACCTAAAGCGCTCTAAAGACTTTTTATCCCAAAGCAGACTTCATATTAGCTCCCTAATAGGTGTCCTTACGGGACACTGTCTTATAGGCAGACACGCAACACGACTTGGTGTAGCCTCAAATGACTTCTGCAGAAGCTGTATGGACGAGGAAGAAGAAGAAACAATCTCTCACCTCCTCTGCACCTGCCCTGCTCTTTCACGAAGACGCAAACTTCATCTGGGAGAATACTCTTTTGATGATCCCAGTGAACTAGCTAAAAAGGATATCAGATATCTCCTTCGCTTTATAAAAAGCTCGAAATGGTTCAACTAGTGAGAAGTAATTCTTTAGATTCATGTGGTATCACAATGGGCCTTTCTTCTGGCCTAAGTGTGTGGTTTTTGTATCCACAGCCACATTAACCTAACCTAACCTAGTCAAAAACTAATTTTTACCAACTTTTGTTAAATTTTCTTTTAAGTTTTTATTTTTTGTAAAAAAACTGTCAAATCGATTTTTCTCAAAATTTTACTAAATGTTGACAACAATATTTTTTAAAAGACAAAAGTAGTTTAAAGCCAATATCTCAAAGTTTTGAAAAGATATTTGAGTCGAAAATCAATTTTTACCAATTTTTATTAATTTTTTTGTTTGGGTTTTTTTTTTTTGTAAAAAAAAACTGTCAATTCGATTTTTCTCAACATTTTTCCGAATGTTGAAAACAATATTTCTTATAAGTTAAAATAAGTTGGAAGCCATAATCTCAAATTTTTGAAAAGATACAAAATCTGTCAATTCGATTTTTCTCAAAATTTTACCAGATATTGAAAACGTTATTTTTCTTTGCACAAAATTGTTTTGGTGATAAAATCATTTTTTATTAGTAAAATTTTCGAGGTGACAACTTTTTTTTCAGTTATTTTGATTTATAAAAAAAAACGTTAATTGGATTTTTTTTAAAAAATATACTTGTTTGGTATCACGTTACAATATATTATATAAAATTTAATTCAAGTCTTTGGTTCGTAAGATATTTAGGGCTATGGTAAAAAAACCACCCACGCAATTTTCTTGAGAGCCCTTTCTGCATCTTTCTGTCTTATTATCTGTATAACAAAATTTATTTGAAGTCGATATTTCTTCTGGTTCTTGAGCTATGGACGACGAAAAAAACGTCGTCCATAATAAACTTAAAAATAAAAAATCTTTTATTTCGACTCTAGGGGCCTTGAAACGTCTTCGAAAAATTCAAAAATCAAAATTTTCAATTTGACAAATCGGACCCATCTTAGACAAGGCAATGCTTTGTCATGCGACATCTTTAAATTCGTTCAAAGGCACAATCTTCTACAGATCCGTCCAATTACTCGGATACGGTGGAGACATTGACATAATTGAAAGATTTATGCATGATGCCAGTGGCACGTTGTTGACCGTCGTTGCAACGAAAGCGGAGAGGATGGCTTTGGTGGCCAATTCGAGCAAGAATAAGTTAATGTTGCCATCAAGAAAGGACATTAAACGACGACGTCTTGGACAAAACCGCTAGAACTTTAGGGTAGTTAAGGACTTTGTCTACATACATAGGTAACGCTATAAATTTAGACAAAGACACTAGTGCTGAAATCAAACGAAGAATAATTGCAAAACGCTGCTTTCTTTGGACTAAGACTGCATTTAAATGGTAGAGTCCTCTCTCGAGCTATTAGGGTCACCCATCATCCTGGTTTTCATTTATATTGCTAAGGCTGGATATTGTCAAATAAATTTAAAAACGTCTTAGGATGCTTCGAGAAATTCCGATGATTTTCGGTCCCATCTGAATAGATGGAGAGTGTAAAAGAAGGTACGACGACGAACTGTCTGTACAGCGACACTAATCTGTTGGAATAAAAGAAGAAATAAAGCCAAACTATCCAATCCAAGGGGACGGACGGTGCAGTAGAGGAAAACCGCGGCTCAGCTGGTGCACGCAGATTATTAGAGGACTTCAACCACAAGTGGCCATCACAAATCAAAAAAGAGGCTGGGATGCGACCCACACTGATAAATTCCCATCCCAACTGTTGATTTGTCTTGCTTAAAAGGATTGTAGGTTTTCGTGTTGAATTATTTAAAAAAAATTAAAAATTAAAAATTAATAAAATTAATTTGAAGCCAATATTTCAAATTTTTGAAAAAATATTTGAGTCGAAAATCAATTTTTACCAACTTTGAGTGGTTTTTTTTTTAGGTTTTTATTTTTTATAAAAAAACTGCTAATTCGATTTTTCTCAAAATTTTACCAGATGTTGAAAACTTTATTTTTCGTTGCACAAAATTATTTTGGAGATAAAAACAGTTTTTGTTCGTAAAATTTTTGAGGTGACAAATATTTTTTTTCAGTTTTTTTGATTTATATAAAAACCGTTAATTGGATTTTTTTCTAAAAATACATTTGTTTGGTTTCACGTTACACTGTATGTATAATATAAAATTTAATTCAAGTCTCTAGCGTTATTGGTTCGTGAGATATTTTGGGTTAACCAAAATGTTCACCTTTTTTAAAAATTGCTTTGGTAAACTAAAAAACCTTGAAACGTCGAGAAATGTCAACATTTTCAATTCGACAAATCGCACCAATTACAATAACTTCCTATGGGAAGTTAATAATGGACGTTTTCAAGAAACCACGATGTTTAATACCCATTTGATGTTGTTATATTCTATAATGCCTTTTTACTGACCTACTCGTGTTTTTAAGCAAACAGATCTACAAAAAATTTTAAAATTTTTGAAAAGAATTGGAAATGAAGCATGAGAAAATTACTTCCCTAAAAGTATCTAACCACATTGGCGAGGGTAACGAAAATATGATTTAAGTGCACATTGGTCTTAAAGTTCTTGAAAAAAAGAATCTCTAAACCAATAATAAATAGTTTTTGTTTGGAAAGAAATTGTTGATCTACAACAAGCTACAATATTCTAAATGTGACAGGATCTTAATGTACATAAAATAGGCACATAACATTTTTATTACCTCTTTTAAATAAAATTAGTTGTATAGTACTCGTACTGTTAGAAATGCTTATATTTTTATTTACCTATGTGCTGACCTTCCAACGCATTTCTAAAAACATAAATAGTATATTATTATTATTATAGAAATATAAAACGGTTAACCAGCCTATTATAATTTATAACACAAATTTCATAACTCACAAAAAATCCATAAAAATTATATTGAATTTCAGACATAGTATCAGTTAACACAAAACAAACAATTTTGAAATCACGTTACAAAACTAGTTTTCCGTCACTTTCTCTATAGATAATAGAATTCTCCTTAAATCCTAATTATCATGCGAAAACTCTTACATACCAGGAAATTTATTACGCAGTAAAATGGAAAAAAGGCTTTTACACATCCAAAAAGTAGGAACATTTTCAATTAAAAAATAGTACGTATACGCCTCAGTGAACAATCAAATTTTAATCAGCATTTTAAGAGGAAATAACACAACTGTATGCAATAATACTATGTGTATCATTATTTTATATGCAAAATAACGCCTGTTTTTTTGAAAAAAATCAGAAGGAATATTCATAATACATACATAACTTTAAATAGACTGTTTTTCATTACCTTAAAATAAAAAAAAAAACAACAAAAATGAATGCATCATATGTGTATGTATATATTAATGTTTTGTATTTCTGTCAAACATAAAACATCTTCATTATCTGATAATATCAAAGTTTACATCCATCAGTTCTGCAACAACGACAGCGATGACATTTAACTGATGCTCGTTCATCTTCAAGAACAACCAAGAACCATGCACAAATCTTACAGCCAAAGACAAACTCTGCAACGATTATGGCATATGATTGAATAGCTTACAAAAATCTAGGTGCTTGTATAACATTCCAAATGAACATTCATGCAACCAGATTGAATTGGACTCGTTTATATGTTCGTACCACATTCACATTCCTTTAACAGGATTCTTTTTATTCGCACACCCACCACATTACAGCGATGTACACCTTCATTTTCCACCTGGCTAACACAATTTATCTCCGGTTGCTCTTATAGGAAACTTCCATCAATCTTTGTGTAGAGACGTATTATAGTGTCGTCATCAAATCTCATTGATTTTCCCATAACTCAATTGACATCTCTTTTTGGCTTCTTTCATTTTTGGTTGCTCTGTAGACAAAAAAACAAGAACAACAACAACAATTAGAACTGTCGCATGATGAAGATGATGATGACTTGACAATGGGTAAGTGCTGCAGCTCCAAGCTCAATGGTGTAAAAATAGCTTCTTGCATTTTTAAGTTCTAACATTTTCTACCCACTCTTTTCCTGTTAAAAGGAAGCTTAGATGAATTTTGAACATAAATTGAGATGAATGGTGGACTTTTGTTTTGAAGCAACCTCGTTTAAATAGAAGACACGTTGACAGGATTTTCTGAAATGTTGCAAGCATGATAAAGAATCCTCGTTGGAACTTAATTCATTTGACACAGATTTTCCATTTTTATTTTTCTGCGAAATATCTTTAAAAAATATTTCTTTTATTAACTTCCCATAGGAAGTTATTGTAATGGGTCCGATTTGTCAAATTGAAAATTTTGACATTTCTCGACGACGTTTCAAGGCCCCTAGAGTCGAAATAAAAGATTTTTAGAAAGATGTCTGTACGTTCGTACGTCCGTACGTCCGTACGTTCGCGACGTTTTTTTCGTTGTCCATAGCTCAAGAACCAGTAGAGATATCGACTTCAAATAAATTTTGTTATACAGATAATAAGGCAGAAAGATGCAGAAAGGGCTCTCAAGAAAATTGCGTGGGTGGTTTTTTTACCATAGCAGTTTAAAAAAAAGGTGAAAAATTTGGTTAAACCTAAATATCTCATAAACAAATGACGCTAGAGACTTGAATTAAATTTTATATTATATATTGTAACGTGATACAAAACAATTATATTTTTGGAAAAAAATCCAATTAACGGTTTTTTATAAATCAAAAAAACTGAAAAAAAAACATTTGTCACCTCGAAAATTTTACGACTAAAATATGATTTCATCTCCAAAAAAATTTTGTGCAACGAAGAATAATGTTTTTGACATCTGATAAAATTTTGGGAAAAATCTAATTGACAGTTTTTTTTTATAAAAAATAAAATCCTAAAAAAACATTACTCATAGTTGGTAAAAATTGAATTTCGACTCAAATAACTTTTCAAAAATTAGAGATAATGGCTTTTAACTAATTTAAACTTATTAGAAATATTGTTTTCAACATTCTAAAAAATTTTGAGAAAAATCAAATTGATAGTTTTTTTACAAAACATAAAAAACAAAAAAATATTAATAAAAGTTGGTAAAAATTGATTTTCTACTCAAATATCTTTTCAAAACTTTGAGATATTGGCTTTAAACTACTTTCATTTTTTAACAACATTCAATACAATTTTAGAAAAATCGAATTGACAAGTTTTTTGCAAAAAATTAAAAAAACCTAACAAAAAAACAATACGAAAACTTGGTACAAATTTACTTTCGACTCAAATAGCTTTTCAAAAATAAAAAATATTGTCTTCAAACATTTTTTATTTCATAGAAAATATTGTTCTCGATATTCAGTAGTTTTTTTGACGTGACAACGTCTTAAATTAGGTTGCGGCTGGGAGTCACTTATGAAAAAGTGTAACGCCCGGTAACGTTACGATGAGTCACCGAACGAGAGAGAGGCCCGCCGAATGCCTTGCGTCTCTCTCCCACTCAACTATGATCGGTCTGCCGCGCGCGCAGCACTAGAGAATTAGGCGCATTGAATCGGCGCATGCTTGTGTCTCTGTCTTTGTCTTTCTCGAACGTTCTTGGCGTTGGAAAAACAAGAAAGCGTCATAATACAAGTTCACACGTGTGGTTAAAGTATCGTCAGCTGTGTCTGTAGTGAAAATGTGGAGTGCTTAGATTCGTCATTTACAACAACTACAACAATAAAGGTAAATAATTGTACACTGATATTTCATTATCGTAAACTATGATTGATTGATTAATTGTTAGATTGACACAAAAGTTGAGAAACTGAGTTTATAGGTTATGTCATACTATTGATAAATGTTGATAGTGTTAAGTAAATTATTAGTTTAAAAAATTTGTGCAATTCTTATTTTCATTCAATTCCTTGTTCCTATTGTGCAATTTAATTATATTCATACCAATAAATATTCTACCGAGAAAAAGACGTTGTCACGTAAAATCTTCGCCCGTAACAGGCAACCATTTTTTTTTTTATAAAAATCCAACAGTCCGTTTTTTCATAAAAAATAAAATCTACAAGAAATAGTAAGCAAATTTGGTAAAAGTTGATGTTCGGTTCTTGATATCTCTCAAATTAATTTCATTCATCCAACTTGTAAAAATTTAAGAAATGCTACTAAAATTGGTAAAACTTTGTTTTCGACTAAAAATCTTTTTAATAAAACTAGGTTTTCAAACTTAACTATTTCTTTATATGAAAAATATTGTTGGTAATTTTAAAATTTTTAAGAATAATTCAACTAACAACTTTTTTAACCCAACCCTAAAAACTTTTAAGCAAGACAAATCGACAGACGGGATGGGAAATTATCAGTGTGGGTCGCATCCCAGCCTCTTTTTTGTCATGGGGTTTCAGCAGAATATTTTGACATTTTCATTTTTGTTATTCGATCTTCGATCTTCGATATTTTTGTATTTTTGTTTGAACTTAGACTCCATACAATTCACCTTATTCCAATTTGGTAGCAATTTAATAATTAACTGTCAGTTTCCAATTGTGTTAAGATTTATGTTAAGAAAGCGGTTTATCAAAACATATTTGATAGATTCCATGTAAGTTAAAAATGTTCACAAAGTGAATTCTGTCCTGAAAACCGTTGTCATTCGTAGAAAAGTCTGAGTTTGAGTTCAATTGGATCAGACAGAAATTTTGCAAGTTCCCTAAATGCAGCCTGAAAACATTTTCAGTAGATCTGGATTTTGAAAATATTGTATCAAATGTTAATCTATCCACAAAGTTTGACAACCTAATTATTCTTGTTGCTTAGGTCTTAGGGCATGGGAATATCAGGGGACCTGACTAGGAAACTAGTCATCAGACATGAAACTAAGCGAGAAGTCGTGTTTTGAAGTAAATTTGTTAACATCTTGATATCTCTTCTACTTAATGCTGTCAACCTTCAACTTATAATATTAACGTCTTTATACATTAAAGTAAATTTAATTAATTTTCTGACTTTTGCAGTTGCCATTACTAAGAACTATATGCAACACAATTGTTCATGGAAAGCCCTATACAACTTACTTCGCTGTTGCACTGCTGTCAGCATTTTAAGTTTCCATCTCACGCATTGGCATCCATCTTCATCTCTTAATAATTAAATTCGATCCTAGACCAAATTGTTTCTGACATCACATTTGACCAGACCATCAGCTCATCAACATCAACACTTTTGCTTAAGGTACATATAGGATAGGTACGTATTATTATGTCAGACACAAAGATACACTTCCGAAATTCTAATTGCACTTAGCTAGCTCCAGTAACAATACAGTAGCCTAAGGCTCTATGATGTAGATATATTGCAACAACAAAATTAAGGCTTTATATAATTTTCCAAAGAGGAAATTCAGTCAGACACCACCATGGACCATTATCATTATCATCATCAACAGCTTCAGCTATCCTTCGGCAAAATAATATATATATAGGAGTGTTGTGTAGGAGCACTCTAGTGAACCGATTGCGCTTCACTTGCAATTCTATATATGCCATAATATGCGCAGCGAAACAAGAAAAGTAAGGTAGGTTAGGTTAGGTAAGGTAAGGTATGTTAAAATTATTCCTAATGTGCATATTTGCAATTTGCCACTACAGCTATTCTACTTGAGAGCCAGTTGCAGCGATGAGGCATAAAATTAAACTTAAACTTCAAATGTATCCAGTTACAAGTTGAAAATAGAAAGAGAGTCATCTATGTAAGTCTATAATAATGATGGAAGTGATCAGGGTTGTTATAGGCATATCTGGAACGTTTTGAAAATTTTTGAACAGAACTTTCAGGAAAGTATTGTTTAATTAGTTTTTCCTTGAAAGAGTTTGAAATTAAGTGATCGATACAGGCTGCTTTTTACTACTTTTCATTACGAAACAGATGCTTCAAGATTAAAGCTCCTTAAAAATATGAAATGACCGCCTTTGAGCTTGACATTGTTCTCCTCGAATTCATTTTACAAACGTTTTTCTTTTTTCACTGGTTTTGGTAATAAGTATTTTTCCCTACAATGAACAATAGAAAAACTGCCTAAGTTTGTTTTTTTAACTTTCCATAGGAAGTTATTGTAATCGGTCCGATTTGACGAACTGAAAATGTTGACATTTCTCGACGTTTTAAGGTCCCTAGAGTCGAAATAAAAGATTTTTAGAGAGATGTCTGTCCGTACGTTCAGGACGTTTTTTTCGTCATCTATAGCTCAAGAACCAGTGGATGTATTGACTTTAAATAAATTTTGTTATACAGATAATTATGCAGAAAGATGCAAAAAGGACTGTCAACAAAATACGAGTAGCGTGGGTGGTTTTTTTTTACCATAGCAATTTAAAAAAGGTTAACATTTTGGTTAACCCTAAATATCTCACGAACCAATAACGCTAGCGAGTTGAATTAAATTTTATATTATATATTGTAACGTGATACAAAACAAATATATTTTTGGAAAAAATTACAATTAACGGTTTTTTTTATAAACCAAAAAAACTAAACTAAAATTGTCACCTCGAAAAATTTACGGACAAAAAATGATTCTATCTCCAAAACAATTTTGTACAACGAAGAATAATGTTTTAAAACTGGTAACATTTTGAGAAAAATCGAATTGACAGTTTTTTTATTAAAAATAAAACCAAAAAAAATCATGACTCAAAGTTGGTAAAAATTGATTTTGGACTCGAATATCTTTTCATAAATTTGAGATTATGGCTTCCAACTAAATTTATCTTATAAGAAATATTATTTTCAACATTCGTACAAATTTTGAAAAAAAATGAATTGTCAGTTTTTTTTTACAAAAAATAAAAACCTAAAAAAAATTAATGAAAGTTGGTAAAAATTGATTTTCGACTCAAATATCTTTTTAAAAATGTGGGGTTATGGCTTGAAACTAATTTTATCTTTTAGAAAATATTGTTTTAAATACTCGGTAAAATTTTGAGAAAAATTGAATTAACAGTTTTTTGTACAAAAAATAAAAACCTAAAAAAACAATACTAAAACTTGGTAAACATTTACTTTCGACTCAAATATCTTAAAAATTTAAAAATATTGGCTTCAAAACAATTTTATCTTACAGAAAATATTATTTTCGACTTTCAGTAAATTTTGTATGAAAATCCAACAGTCAGTTTTTTTCATAAAAAAAAAATCTACAAACAATAGTAATAAAAATTTGGTAAAAATTGATGTTCGGTTCTCGATATCTCGTGAATAATAGAAGATATTGACTTAAAATTATTTTTATTTATCCAATTTGTTTTTGTTTATATAAGAAACAAAAACTTTTAAGAAATCCTACTAAAATTAATTTTTGACTAAAAATCTCGTTTACAAAAATATATTTTTTGAAATCAAACTATTTCGTCATATGCAAAATATTGTTGGTAATTTTTAAACTTTTTAGAATAATTCAACTGACAACTTTTTTAACAAAACACGTAGGCCTACAACACTTTTAAGCAAGACAAATTGACAGACGGGATGGGAGGTTATCAGTGTGGGTCGCATACCATCCTCTTTTTTTTTAAGAAATTGAAAACTTCGATTTATATAACAACCCTGCCTTTGGTATGATTACATCAATTCGACGTGCATTTGGGTTCCGCGTTTAGTGCTTTGGCAAAATGATCGAGAAAAATCATTCCTTCTACACCTTGGTGGTGTGGCAGGCGTATGGTAGACAAAGCCAAACCAACAATGGAACACCAAGAAGTGCCTCACATCAGAACAGAAAATTCGAGTTCAGTTTATTCCAGAACAAACGAGCGGGCGGGCACAAAGTCCGTATTTCTATCTTTCTACTAACCTAGCCAGCAATTTTAAGAATCATTTAACCATTTACCATCATACCACTAGCTAGCAGCCAGCAGGAGGAACTTAACACCGCACACGAAAGACACAAAGCCGCGGCATCGTTCGTCGTCGTCGTCGCGTCGTTGTTTTACGATTATGCCCATTGATGTCCAGATCAAAGTAGAGGTCCCATTTATGGTGTGAAGGAGCCGACCGTGTTAAAGTGTTCATTGAACTGACAAAATTATACCAGGATTTTGAAGCACTGCCTGCCTGTTAGATGTTAAGTTGGAAGGTGAGAAGCAGAGGAACTATATTACAACGAGTGCTAACCCAGGGATCGCTCATTATCGTCATCGTCGTTCGTCGTCTTACGTCCTCGTTCTCGTCATAGTCAACCACTTGACCCAGTCGGATTTCCTGTGCTGCACAATATAGTTGGGTACCGCCGCCGCTGCCAGTACCAACTGCCACAGTTAGATATAGGCTCTCGCTGTCTTGAAGGTTTCGCAATGAAATTATGCAAATTACTAGTAATCCACGTTGGGGTTGGGTCTTCGAGCTATTTTGTTTCACTTATTTTTGTTTTTTGAGTTTTTGTGTGCGTTTTATTGTCGGGTGATGATTGGATGGGATGGTTTGGGATCACAGATAGATAATATGATGATTCTGTTGAAATGCCTTAACGGTGCTTTGAGGAAAAAAAAGAGACCATTGTTAGCGCAGCCAAAGCACACTGATTTAGACCCAAAAGCAAGGAGAGAACCATTTTCATAATTTCTCCACAGGAATACAACAAAAATATAAACAAAAAAGGTAAAGTGGCAAATGGGCTTTTCCATTTGAAATTCCAACAAACCCAACATAGAATTACCGCATCAAAAAATGTGCGGGGTTTTATGGACGGGCGGGGTTGAAGACAGCTATGATAGTATGGTTGGTTGGTTGGTTGGTTGGTTAGTTGGACGGTTAGGTACCACCATCAGCGCACTCATGATGGGTAAATGGAGCATTTTCAGGCATAAAACGATATTATGCGGCAAATTAAAGAATTTCCTATGGCAACGGGCAACGAGTGAGCTGTGTGATTTATGATTGCATTAGATTTCCTGGAATTCTTTTGTACTAATTTTGTTGTTGCAAATATGTTGTTTTTTTGTTTTTGTTCCTGGTTTATTGTTGGTGTTTTTGATTTACCTTTTTTTTAGTTTAATTGATTAATAAATAAAATTTGTGTGGCAAGTATGATGACTATAGTAGTTATAGAAATATTTCGTCTTTATTTTTCACATTCATTTGTTTAAAGGATGCAAATATTTGTTATTTTTAAAACCAGGTCTTTTTTGAATATTTCAAATTCATAAATTAAAAAACCATCGTAAATAGAATGGGCGTGTTTGAGAGATAAAAAATATTTCATGTGTGGTGAGACTTTTAAAAATTTAATAAATATCTATTCATAACCAATGATGTGGTTTAAATATTTGTATACAAACAAATTGTTCCCTGAATTATACGCTCAAATTTGTTTCGAGAATAATTTAAGTGAATTCTACTTTCATATCAAATCAAAGCCTATAATATGGATTTTAATTTCTGTTATCAAAAATATTTACCACTCCAGTACATTTCATTCCATTTCACAGTTAAAATACCCTTTTAGCGACATATACAGATAAATTCTCAATTATGCCCTTCAAAATTTGAACCATATATTTAGTTGCAATATACTAAATGATCAGTTGAAATAATTTAAACAAAGTATGCAATTAATAATAATGAAGTTGAAGCGAATTTCGAGTATCATACCTCAACAGATTATACAGCGATTCTTAAGTGCCACATAACCTAAACAAATCAGTTATTTTTGCAATTAACAAGAGCGGTAATGCCACCCTACCGGAAAACTACAGAGGAATTTCTATTTTAAGCACTTTGAGGAAGATTCTCACTTAGATTCTATACTAAAGGCTTACCAAATGGATCGAAGAAAAAAACATTTTAAGTATGTTCCAAGCTGGTTTTCGGTCGGGCTTCTCAACCATGGATCAAATATATGCTTTGACAAGCATTGCAAGAAAATTCACTAATAAAAAGAAAAAACTATACGCTTGCTTCGTAGATTTCAAGGCAGCATTTGACAAAGTAAACAGGCAGGCTTTGCTGTACAAGCTTTCAACGATAGTAATCTCCCAAAAATGTTTGACCATGTACTCTAAATTTCTTGCTGCATCTAGTGCATCTGTATGGGACGGAACAGACTTCTCAGAATGGTTTGAAACAACTGCAGGTGTCCCACAGGGCTGTATTTTAAGCCCATTACTTTTTGCTTTGTTTGTTGACGACATTTGTGATATACTCCCAGGAGGGATATCGTTGGCTGATATACAAATTAAAGTTTTGTTATATGCTGATGACCTAGTACTACTCCCCGAAAACCCTCACACTCTGAAATTACAAATAAACAGGCTGAATGCATTTTGCGAGAAATGGGGATTAGTCATCAATACAAGAAAGACAAAGGTGATGATTTTTGAAGCACGTCAAAAGAGAAGACAACCCGACGAAAAATGATTTCTCAATAATGTAAACATCGACGTTGTGCAAGAATTTAAGTAGATGGGTGTTTGGATTACACACAATCTCAATTTTTCAAAACATGCCAAACAAAAAAGTAATGAAGCAAAACTAGCCTTGAGTATGATGTGGACTAAGTTCTTTGCAAACCAAGATATCGATCTCGCGTCAAAATACCGTGTTTTTCATGCAACGGTCAACACTTGTATGTGTTATGGTGCCCAGGTTTTCGGCTATATAAATCTCGATACGTTTGAATCGGTGCAGAGATATTTCTTCAAACGATTATTCAGACTACCTAACTCAACGCCTAACTATGCCATCTATGTGGAATCTGGTATAATGCCTTTGTACATAAGAAATCTAAAAGCCATCTATGATTATTTGATAAGGGTCATGAGCAGAAATGGAACAAGTCTTCACAAGTCTATCATGACAAGACTTTTGCAAACTAACGCTTCTCCATTCAAGGACTGGAATGAACTAGCTCATTCTCATACAGCTCATCTATCATTATT
Source organism: Eupeodes latifasciatus (assembly GCA_920104205.1). NCBI lineage: Eukaryota > Metazoa > Arthropoda > Insecta > Diptera > Syrphidae > Eupeodes > Eupeodes latifasciatus. The sequence goes on from OV049926.1 coordinate 161,681,631, forward strand.
GGAGTCAAATGTTGATGAATGGCAGGGTATGTTTGCGGAGGTTACTGCGAAAATAGACGAAAAGATTTATAACCAACATCTATCCAGGGCGAATTCAACATTGTCTAGGAGCATTTATAAGAATCTCAATTACCAAATTTCTTCAGGAATGAACTATTTTCGTAATGAATACTCGGCTGAAATTATAAGCTACATATTTAGAGCACGTGTTAAAGTTCTTAACTTAAGCTTTATGCCTCATCGAGCAGATTTACCCCAAATCTGCTGGCTTTGCAATAGAAGAGAAAATGAAGATATAAACCATTTTATTGCCATTTGCCCAATACTGCAGGAAATCCGCCGACTCTATTTTGATGAGAGCTACATTTCTCCAAGCAGACTTTACGAAATGTTAAACGGAGGACTAGGATGGTGTACGTTATATAATTATTGCAAACACGCATTTACCTTCCACAACAGTTTCGATATTTAAATCCTTAAAAAATCCAGTTACTACAGTTTAATGCAACCTATTTTTGTGTTTCAAATCATTTAAAAATTGATTTTTTTTGTGTTCCAAATCACTTTAAAATTGAAAAAATTGTGAAATTTTTGTTTATAAAATAATTCAAAATTTTTAATACTTTTGTGTTTCAAATCATTTAAAAATTGGTATATCTTTTGTGTTTCAAATCATTTCAAAATTGGCAAAATTTTGTGTTTCAAATCATATTAAAATTGAGTTAACGCTTTCAAAATCTAGTGTAAAATTATTAACAACAAACATACAAATGTATCTCATTTCTCACAACCTTAACTTTCAATTAAATAAGAATTATAACCCATTTTAGAATACTTATACATACTATATTATTAACAACTTTTATTTTTATTGTTCACTTCATATTAAAAATTGTAATGAAATGTCACATTCTTAAGAAATAAAATTTGTAAACCATTTTTTTGTATAATAAAGAATTAATCTATCTATCTATCTATCTATCTATTTCTTTGTATTTTTTTTTTTTTTTTGTAAAAATACTTTGTTTGATTTTTACAAAAATCAAATGATGTTAACAAAAAATATTTTATATGAAATTAAATAATTTTGAAATCAATTGCTTTATTTCTGTATATATATGCGCCACCCAATTTATTTTTATTTATTTTATGTATAACGGGCTAGAATTTGACATCTGTCAAACTAAGTTGTTTTTCAGATTAAAGTCAGACATTTACGAAAATGGATCGATAAACTAAAGCACAACGCATAAAAATTGTTAAAACCTAATACAAAAATAGAGATTCTGCCACAGCCACATATCACGCTATAAAAGGGGATTATGGTTAACATAATCGTCCAACAACGCAAGCAATTAGCAAAATTGTGAAGAAATTTGGAGAGACTGGATTGATAACAGATATTGTAAGGCCTGTGCATCATCGTTCCGCTCGTATCACTGAAAATATCCCTGATGTAAGTGAAAATGTTACCGTAGACCCGAATGTATCGATTTCTCGTCGTTCTCAGGAATTAGGACTGTCTTACGGCACATTATGGCGTATTTTGAATTTGGATCTACACCTACATCCATATAAAGTCCAGCTCATTCAACAACTGAAGACAGCTGATCATTCACAACGTCGTAGATACGTCTAATGGGTGCTTGAACAACAGGCGATGGACGATGATTTTTCGAACACAATTTTCTTCAGAGACTTATGATAACTGACTTCATTTTGCCTGATATTGAAGAATACGAATTATACGAGAATATGTGGTTTCAACAAGACGGTGCCACATGCCACACAACTCGAGCGAATATGGCTTTATTGCAAGAGACATTCCCTGGCCGCATTATTTCTCATCGCGGCGATATCAACTGGCCATCAAGATCATGCGATATGACACCGCTGGACTTTTTTTTTTAGTAAGGCTACACAAAAGACCGTGTGCCTAATTTGTGTCAAAAAGTGGCGATAATTACCTCAAAAGAATCGTTTGATTTCACGTCCAATTGTGAACCATCATGGCTACAATTCTCAAATTGTTCATCAACATCATCATCATCATCAATTACCAGCTTCTTCTCAATTATTTTTAGGACATTCCAATACTCACCATAACACCAATTCCTACGCAATTCAAAGTTCATACAATGTTCCATTGGCACCTCTTGGAATTTACTCTTCACCACTTGCTTCAACTCATACCGGCATCTCAAGATGGTAATCAAATAGGAACAAAACATTCTATATTTCTTTGTCAAATCGTTGTTTAAATATAAATAACTCTGTTACCTATTTCTTGTGTTCTAGTTTCACTTTAGGGTTTTAAGATATTGACGAGCATTTTTGTTTTTAAAACAAATGCATAATGGAAAGGTTTGACCCTAAAAAAAAAACCTTGACCATTTTTGGTAAATTTTGCTGTTTTTTAGAGTTCTTCTTCTTGCGTTTTAAATAAGATGTAGGCTTTGAAAGGAGTGCTATCCCACATTATTCATTTTAAAAATTGAAATTCATCATTTGTTTACTTCCCAAAACCCTCGTTTTTGAAAATTTTGAGAGCACTTAACTCTTTGACATATTTCATTTCAAAAAAAGGTCAACAACTTCTCACTAGATATAGCCAATTTTTCACAACTACACCTCGTTCTTGAATCCTCCAAGCAATACTTCATTATTTTTTATAGACCTGAAGTTTTGTTTCTCAACGCTGTTGATTCAAACATTTTTTTTTTACAAAAATTTCAACAAAAAAATTAATGGTATATTAAAAAACTTCACTGATAAACAAAAAATGCAGGCAAAGTCAATTTTCAATTGCTTTTTTCCTAGAAAAGCAAGTACTGTTATAAAGGATGTCCCAAAATTAACGCAAGATTTGAATTTGCCGCCATTTGTGCAGTGAAGTGTTGGCAACCCTGAAAAAAAGCAATTTGACAGCTAACAGTATAGGGTTATTAAAAATGGAGCGTTACACGATAGAACAACGTGTCTTCATTATTAAAGAATATTTCAAAAATAGTGAAAGCTTGGCGGCTGATTTTTCGAGCAAAATCATCCTAAGCGATGAAGCACATTTTCATCTTGATGGCTTTGTCAATCGCCAAAATTGCCGCATTTGGGGTTCGGAGAACCCACATGTGATTGTCGAAAAACAAATGCATCCACAACGCGTGACTGTATGGTGTGGATTTTGGGCTGGAGGCATAATTGGGCCATATTTTTTTGAAAATGATGCTGGTCAAGCAGTGACTGTTACTGGTGCTCGATATCGCGACATGATTACACAGTTCTTTCTGCCAAAATTGGATGATATTGATGTGTCCAATATGTGGTTTCAACAAGACGGTGCCACATGTTATACAGCCCGTGACACAATTCAATTACTGCATGAGACATTTCCAGGTCGTGTACTCTCTCGTTTCGGTGATCAAAATTGGCCTCCTAGATCGTGTGATTTAACACCATTAGACTTCTTTTTATGGGGTTATTTGAAATCACAAGTCTATGTCAACAAGCCCACAACCACCCGTGCATTAAAGGAGGAGATTCAACGCTGCATCAACGAAATTCAGCCACATTTATGCAAAATGGTCATGGAAAATTTCAACAAAAGAGTGCGCATGTGCATGCAAAGCCGTGGAGGCCATTTGTCCGATGTGTTATTCCATACATAACCCTATCCTATGTACTTTACGAGTCAATAAAAATATAACTATCAAAAGACTAAAAACGGCGTTTTCTATTTAATTCAAATCTTGCGTTAATTTTGGGACACCCTTTATAACATATTGTACACACATGACAACATGATATCAACCACTATTTAACATCTTTCATGTTGTCAGTCGCCTCCTTTTCGATATTGAGTCAAGCTATAAAAATAAATTGTTATAGATGGGAAATTGACTGCAAAACCTTTTATCTAAATTAAAGTCCGAACGATTTTCCACAAAAAGGAAGTGGATTTCTTTTTTTTTGTCATATTCAATATATATGTATGTACATATGTATGTAAGACAAAGAAAAGAAGAACAAAATTTAAGTTTTGTGTTGAATTTTAAGAAAAAAAGGACAAGACAAAATAAGTAGTTTTCTATATCATTGGCTGGACAGGTGACAAGTTTGAATGTTGTATCTTATTTTGTCATTTATAAGTTCAATGATAATACAAAGAAAAACACCAACCCCTAGAATTTCACCAAACAGCAGGACCCAGGACCTGTATTTAATAAATTAAATATTTCCTTTTTAAGTTTAAGTGAGGATGACCGTCATTGCGGAATGAAGGTACAAGGTAGTTTAGAAGTCAAGTTTTATCATAGGAGAAGTCCCCCCATATTTCCTTATTTTAAGACAGAAAAAATAAAGAATTTTAAAAATGAAAGTGTAAGAAAGTAGAGTTGGAAGATGACGTTAGGGAGATAACGTCACACCATGCATTTTGTATTTATATATACAGTGCCATTCGAAAAATGTTGGCCAAACTTGTTTTTCGATTTTTTTCGAATTTTGTCAAATGTGTTGAAATAACAACAAATTTTTGCTTGCGACATACAGGAACTATATATGTATGTACATATGGCAAGTTTTGCATTCGTAAAAAATTTCGAACTCGAGATTTTAATCAAACATGATATTACGATGGTAGAGAAGTCGAAAAAAGTGGGTCCCGCGATTCCGTCCCGTCTGTCCACGCTCCTACAGCCTAAACCATTGGGCCGATTGAGTTCAAACTTGGAAGTTAAGGTTTTGAGCAGATTCGCGTGAGGCGTTTTTTTCATTTTTTTAAGATCAAAACTAACAATGGCCCCCATACAATTTTTTTGGTCAAAAAACGAAAATTCCAATTTTTCAAAAACATTTTCTCTAAAATTTTATTTTTTAACGTGGCTTCTTTTAATAAGAAAAACATATTTTTGTATTGCTCAGGAAAGGTACCGCTCATAGAACCGTTATTTCGTTTTTTGATTTTCTCAGCAACTTATGAACTGATTTCAATATTTTTTTGAATAAGCTCTTATATTGCCTTGATAATATTTGATTATCAAAAGTGATTTTTTTTGTTTGGATTTAAAAAAAAAATATTGAATTTTTTTCAAAATTCTATATTTCAAAAACGGGTCAACATTTTTTTACGAAATTCAAATGTAGAGCGTATATTTACAATCACTAAAAAACAACAAATGAATAGCATTTTCTTGTACCTGTTCGTATGCTTGTTTTTTTTTAAAAAACTTTAACGAAAAAAATAAGCTGAACGTAATAACTCGATGTTTGCGCTGAGAACTTCTTGGAAAGAAGGAATGTGATTGGATTGTAGTAAGTACCTTCTACCTACCAATAACATTCCTTCATTATCATCATAAACATGTCTTTATCTATCTATCTGCTTAAAGCTGAGCACGCCAATGAACTAATCTTTATTCGTTTTTAGACACCTACCTAACTACACAACCAATAGGCAATCGCTTTACAATTTAAACATATATGTTCTTCCTCTTATCTTCAGATAATTTATTTCCCATCCTGGTTCTTCTAATATGAAATTAAAATAAAGCTATCCAAAAGAAAAAGCTTTGAACGAACTAGTTGAATACACAAACAATTGTTTTCGTTAAGTATGCTTACAAGTTTTTTCATTTCCGGAATGAGTTGTCCTAGGATGAGTTGAGTCTTGGGATGAAACTAGCTTACCGACAAAAAATGGCGTGTATTCGATAAGTTCATTCAAATACACAAACCAGTTCCCTTAACATAATAATATTTTCCGAATATTTCATATTTTTATTATAATAAAAAGTTAAGTTTTTTCAACAAATTATAAATTAATATTCAATAAAATACAATTCGCATAATCTACGGAAAATTCTCTTTGTTTTGACACCTTGTTTGTTAAAATTAGTTCCGTATGAGAGCCGAAAAGGGGAGACATGCTAACGAAATAATATATATGACAATAAACACACTAAATTTCTATTCTCGACAAAAAAATTTCCTTTTACCATAAGCGCACTATTTGCTTTTGCACCCGAAAAAAATATAGCCCATATCAATACTGTCTTAATTTTTTTATTAGTATTAAATTTTCTCAAATTTTTTTTCTTAACTTGGCTTCTTTTAGTTAAGAAATGTATTTTTGTATTGCTCGGGAAGGGTACCGCTCATAGAACCGTAATTTTGTTTTTATAATTCTCAGGAACTAATGAACCGATTTCAATATTTGATGATCAAAAGTGTATATATTTTTTTGGATTTTTGAAAAAATATTGAATTTTTGTTTTCAAAATCCGATATCTCGAAAAAGGTTCCACATTTTTTTACGAAATTCAAATCTAAAATTTGTATTTATAAAAAAAAATCATTTAAATAAAACCGGACTAGGAGGTTTTTTGACAAATCAAATGGCATTTATATTTTTGAAGACAAACTTATTTTACAGGTTATTTTTAAATCTTATAAAGGTACTTTTTTAAACAGACTCTTTGCATACAGGTGCAAGTTCGGGCAACCCAGTCGTGCATTTTATTTATTATGCGGTTCAAATCGTTTTCTGATACAATACGAATTTTGAGATTTTTCTAAAGTGAATTTTTTAGATACCTGCCTCATTTTTAAGGATTAAAGAAAAATACTTTATTGGTGCAGTTTTTTGTTATTTTTATTGCTTTTCAGAAACTTGTTGTATCTAATTAGTACTTTATTGGACCTCCACTTGCTTTTATTACGGCTGCATATCGGCGATATATTGAATGAGATAGGTTTTTCCATGTGGATTCAGGTATCGTTTTCCAGGTCCGGGTAAGAAGTTTTTTTATTTACATCAACTCAGCGCTTCTTTGCAACCTCAAGTTTCATTATAGACCAAATATTCTCAATTCTGGACTGTAGGGAGGCCGACTTCGTACATCGATATTATTTTCTTCGAAGTACTTTTTAACCTTAGAAATAAAAAAAAAAAAAATATTGTATCGAACGCGCTAAACACATTCAAGTCAATTGTCTTATTCCTTTGTATTAGTAAAGTTATATATTAATATTATTCTTGTTATTGTATGCGAGCCTCGGATAAAATATAATTGTTGTAAAGAAACTAATACTGTATAAAGAAAACTGACTGTACAAATAAACCTTATTAATAAAAATAATCAATAGTCGGGTTTTTTAACCACTTTTCCCGACTCTAAAGTGCCGTGTTTTATTTTTCCTATGGTTTTACAGTCCGCTTTATACAAATTTTATTTTCAGTCATAAAAGGTTTAGCTTTTAAGCTTTACTTATTATTAGTCAATCATGGTAAAAATAAAAACAAGTTCATACTTACAATTTTGGCTGTATGACAAGGAGCATTGTCCTGTTGAAAAATGAAACTGCAAGTGTCTCCAAAAAGCTCCAGCACCGTGGGCTCCAATACTTTTTCAGGACTCGAATATAAACTTTTGCATTGACTTTGGATTCTAGAAAGCTCATTCTTTTTCATCTCCAGAGAAGCATCCCCACACCATCAGAGCTTAGTCTTTCTTTCGGTTCTCTTCGCGGAAGGATCCACCCATCTTCAACATCGAGCTTAAATTTCTATTCGACCAAAAAGATGACATTGTTCCACATGTATTGAGTTCAATTTAGGTGCTCCTGAGCCCAGAGCAATCGTTTTTCTTTGACATTTTTTGTAAAATCCGGCTTCAGTACCGGCTTGAGGGTTTTAAGTCCAGCTTTAACGAGCCTTTTTCTCACTGAGCTCGGCACAGATCGTTCTTAAGGTCCACCGAAATCCTGAATCGATTCCGACGACTGTACAACACCAAAAAACAAGCTTCAATTGGGGTCGTATTTTTGGCCTCCCTGAGCCTTTTTTTCCTGCAAGTAGTACCGGTCTCATGATATTTTTTTTCAAATTTTATGCCGCAGTTTGTTGAGCAATATTCATTCTTTTAGAAAGTTCACGTGTTGTCAAATTGAGACGTGACCGACACAAAATATTGGCTTTATGTTCCGAACTGATTTTTCCCATTTTTTTCCACAAAATCACTTCGGTTGATATTGGACTACTATCACGAGTCAAATGCAGCTCTTATTGATAATAACATCAACTTTTATACAATGTGTGAATGACATGTTGCTGCCTAGTGCAAAAAAACCTTAGCGTTCCTGTAAGGGTAATAAAATTTGTGACCAACATTTTTCGAACAGCACTGTCTGTATGTATATGCTGTTCAATTATATTAGAGGTTAGGGACACCTCAATCTAAACATTTGCAATTGCGATAAAATATACTGAAGTGATTCACGGATTTCTAAGATCCAGGGATGAATAGTTTAATACATTTTTTTCCAATTTGATAGTTGTTGATAGGTAAAATAGATTTATATGGTTAAGGTTAATATAAAGGTTGTTTAAAAGTAAATGCATCAACAATGAAAACATTTTGTATGATCCTTAAATGCTCCATTTTTGCTAATCATAAGATTTCAATTGTAAAATAGCATTTGAAGGTTGTCCATTCTTTAAAATAAAAATAGTGTCAATAACAGTTGACTTGAAAAGACGAACAAATTAATTTGAGTAAATGCTGCTAGCGAGTAAATTAAGTGTTAACTTTATTCTGACAGTAAAGTAACAAGGAATTGCATCATGAAAGTTTCTATGTACAAATAATAAATGTATAATTAAATCAATAAATGTTTAAAACAAAATAACCAACCCTGGATTGAATATAAATCGTACAATCCCTTAACCATTATTGTCAACTTCAGTGCTACCGTTACCGTCATCGCCATTGTTACTTTTTTGTCACGTTAAACATCGGAACTCTCTTGAAGACGTTTTTTCTTTATCGTTGGACATTATCAGTCAATGTCACAAAAGTGGTATTTGTTTGCACTAACATTCCAATTCAACTGAGCACACACCTTTATTATTATTTGAACTCGTACGTTGTCGTCTACGTCGTCGTCGTCGTCATCATCAATGGGTGACAAATATATAGGTAAAAGGCAAAAAGGGCAAAGGTATCTTATTTTCTAACTGTTTATCTACCATCTCTAAACACACACAAAGGATTTCGTATGCAAAAGTTTACTTAACAAAATTGAAGTCGTTTTATACCTTTACCTAACTTTTACTCATAAGTGTATAGAGTATCTTACCAAGTAAAGTGTATATATGTATGTATGTTACAATACACTATAACTTAAGCAGGATTTTTACGCGTCTACCATGTCGCGTCGGTCGTGTCATGATGATGATGATGGTTTGTCAGCAAAAGCCGCATTTTATGCAAATTAAATTTGTATTTCCTGAAATGCGAAGGACGTGTCATTGGTAAGGTTCTTTTTTGTATAATATGTATGTATGTATGTATGTTTTGTGTGATGTTGTTGTGTGTTATTATTAATATTAGAGAGTGTGTCGGCTGTATTTTGTGACAATGGCATTTTATTTAACACTTAAGTATGTACATTATACATACTGAAAATTTGATGCGATCTTTAAGTAAATGATGACATTTAATAATATAGAAAAAGGTTTTTAATTAAAGTGTAAGTAAAGAATTTCCGACGACGACGCTGAACGCTGATTTCTGAATGGTTGTTAGGTAAACATTTCCAATTTCCGGTAAATATGCTAATATGCATGCTCAAGGCAACTTAATATGCGCCGTTAATGTGTACCCAATCTTATGAAGGAACTATTTTTTACTCGCTACTCACATTTTTTTTCTATAAGCGATAATGTTTGCGAAAGCCACAATGCCGTAAAATACAATTTTATTTTTAACTTCCCATAGGAAGTTATTGTAATGGGTCCGATTTGACAAATTGAAAATTTTGACATTTCTCGACGTTTCAAGGTCCCTAGAGTCGTAATAAAAGATTTTTAGAAAGATGTCTGTGCGTGCGTGTGTACGTACGTCCGTACGTCCGTACGTTCGCGACGTTTTTTTCGTCGTCCATAGCCAGAGAACCAGAAGAGATATCGACTTCAAATAAACTTTGTTATATAGATAATAAGGCAGAAAGATGCAGAAAGGGCTCTCAAGAAAATTGCGTGGGTGGTTTTTTTACCATAGCAGTTTAAAAAAAGGTGAAAATTTTGGTTAACCCTAAATATCTCATGAACCAATGACGCTAGAGACTTGAATTAAATTTTGTATTATATATTGTAACGTGATACAAAACAATTATATTTTTGGAAAAAAATTCAATTAACGGTTTTTTTTATAAATCAAAAAAACTGAAAAAAAAAAAATTGTCACTTCGAAAATTGTACGACTAAAATATGATTTCATCTCCAAAACAATTTTGTGCAACGAAGAATAATGTTTTTGACATCTGATAAAATTTTGAGAAAAATCGAATTGACAGTTTTTTTACAAAAAATAAAAACCTAAAAAATAAAATAAAAAAAAGTTGGTAAAAATTGAGTTTTGACTCAAATATCTTTCCAAAACTTTGAGATATTGGCTTTAAACTACTTTTATCTTTCAAAAAATATTGGTTTCAACATTCAGTAAAATTTTGAAAAAAATAGAATTGACAGTTTTTTTACAAAAAATTAAAAACCGAAAAAAAAAATTAACAAAAGTTGGTAAAAATTGATTTTCGACTTAAATATCTTTTCAAAAATTTGAGATTATGGCTTCTAACTAGTTTTATCTTATAAGAAATATTGCTTTCAACAGTAGGAAAAATTTTGAGAAAAATCGAATTGACAGTTTTTTTACAAAAAATAATAACCTAAAAAAAAATAAAAAAAAAGTTGGTAAAAATTGAGTTTTGACTCAAATATCTTTTCAAGACTTTGAGATATTGGCTTTAAACTACTTTTATCTTTCAAAAAATATTGTTTTCAACATTCAGTAATATTTTGAAAAAAATAGAATTGACAGTTTTTTTACAAAAAATTAAAAACCGAAAAAAAAATTTAACAAAAGTTGGTAAAAATTGATTTTCGATTTAAATATCCTTTCAAAAATTAAAAATATTGGCTTCAAACTTATTTTATTTCACAGAAAATATTGTTTTTTATATTCAGTAATTTTTTTATAAAAATCCAACAGTCCGTTTTTTCATAAAAAAAAATAAAATCTACAAAAAATAGAACGCAAATTTGGTAAGAATTGATACATTTAGACAAACTTTTAAGCAAGACAAATCGATAGACGGGATGGGAAGTTATCAGTGTGGGTCGCATCCCAGCCTCTTTTTATTATTTAAGATTAGCGGGATTTAAAAATCAAATATCTACACTAACATCTGAGTTTTGCAAAATATAAGTCATGAAAATACTTACAAAGTTACTGACTTAATTTTTTTCAGTAATTATTTTATACCTGCCCAATACCATTAATCTTAATATGTAAAAATCCAGTGTCATATGTATGATCCCAGTGAACTATTCACCAAGTCAACCGATTTCGATGAAAGTTGGCATTTTATGTGTAATTTGGTCTAACTTGAGATTTAGGATAGTTTATATTTCGATTAATGGTCTTAATAATTTATAATTAACAATAAACTGATTGTCAATGTTGATGTTTGTTATTAATCGTATGTTTCTTAAGTCTCGAACAGATGGCGCCTTAAATCAGATTTTTTACGGAAAATGTCGGACTATACTTAGTCATTATGGTATGCCATCACCTAATCGTCCAGCTATAGATTTAGTGAATAGTGATTTGCAGCGAGAAGAACAATTTAATAATCTTGACTTAGCTACGATTGTTGCTAATAATGAACCATTATTAACTGACGAACAAAAAAATGTATACAATCGGATTATGTTGGCTGTTGATGCAAAACAAAGTGTTTTTTTTTTTTCTTGGATGCACCAGGTGGAACCGGTAAAACATTTTTGATATCGTTGATCCTTGCGAAAGTACGGTCACAAAAGAAAATTGCATTAGCAATTGCATAATCAGGCATAGCTGCTACTTTGTTAGATCGAACAGCACATTCTGCTTTTAAGTTACCACTAGATGACCATACAAATCCAAATGCTATGTGTAACATTAAGAAAAGGAGTGGAATGGCTACAGTGTTACAAAGGAGTTCAATCATAATTTGGGATGAGTGTACCATGGCTCATAAACATTCACTCGAAGCATTAAATAAAACTTTGCAGGATTTAAACAGTAATGACAGACTTTTTGGTGGAGCTATTCTACTATTATCTGGTGGTTTTCGGCAAACATTGCCAGTGATTCCTAGCTCTACTTTTGCTGATGAAATCAATGCATGTTTAAAACAATCATTTTTATGGAGAAACGTCGAAACACTAAGGTTAACAAAAAACATGCGAGTACAACTTTAAAATGATCCGACAGCACGAGTATTTTCTCAGCAACTATTAGATATTGGAAACGGTGAAGTGGAATTTCATCAAGATTTTTTTTTCAAGATTTCGAGGCAGTGAATTTTCTAATTGAATTTTTGAATTCTTTAGACATATCAGGAATGCCACCACACAATCTTCGGTTAAAAATTGGATCACCGATTATTCTTCTGCGTAATTTGAAACCCCCTAAACTATGCAACGGTACACGTTTGGTAATAAAAAAAATCACCGGAAATGTTCTTGAAGCAACTATTTTGGCAGGAAAGTTTAAAGGAGAAATCGTTCTGTTACCACGCATTCCAATGATACCGTCAGATTCTCCAATACCATTCAAAAGAATGCAATTTCCTATCCGTTTAGCTTTCGCGATAACTATTAACAAATCACAAGGACAAACAATGTCTATTTGCGGCTTACACTTAGAGAATCCATGTTTCTCTCATGGGCAATTATACATACGTGGCCTGTTCACGTGTAGGGAGACCATCGAGTTTATTTGTTGACAAAAGACAGGCTGACCAAAAATATTGTTCATCCATTGGCACTTCAGTAAACTTTAACTGTGATTTAATTTAATTTATGTTAATCATAGTATTCATTAATAAAATAAAATTAAAGACGTTATGTAAATTAGTGTTCAATTTTATCTATTAAGTCCTTCTTTAATTACTCAGCCACAGCAACGCGTGGCCGGGTCTGCTAGTCTGTTATAAAACCTTACTATGGTCGAATTCAATTAAAATACTTATTTTCCTACTTTATTTTCATATTCCAACATAAATTAACAAACAAACATTTTTAAAACAATAAAAAATGTAAAATGTTTGTATGAAAAACAAAAGAGCTGATATTCGAACTTGATTTAATTTTGTATTTTCTTTAATCAAATTTGAATTGTTAACGAAGATTATTTTTTCTAACTTAACGATCAAATCAAATGTATCAACCATTCAATTTAAGACATGAACCATAAAACTTTGTTAATTCCAAAGCTATACAGATAGCCCAACCATCATCGTGAACACTTCTTTCTTTCTCTCTTAAACGTTTCAGTTTCACCACAAATTACCCATCTAAAATAACACACACACAAAGAAGGTGATCAGATGATCAGTTGTTAAGTCATTAATCACGTTTTGAGATATTCTCTCTTGATATCAAATTTCTCTCTCACTCTCTAGTTCTCTTTGAAAGATTAAAAAGAGCTTTTAAATTCTTACTTCTGGTACAACTCTATTGCAAAACCAGACCGATCATTTTTGCCACACCACCACCCGCCTTTCCCTCACACCGCCAACCAACCAACTGCCCAACCGATCGCAACCTGTCAGATAGATTTACCCCCCCCCCCCCTTTTCACTCTTCTATCAGCAGAAATTTCTCGGCAAACAGCAAACACTGAATGTAGGCTCTCTTTTTTTCCCAGTTTTATATATTTATTTTTTTTTTCAGCTAGAAACGTAGGTAAGTAAAAACAAATCTCGTTTACCAAACACGCCGCCGCGCTGCCGCAATACCGCAATTAACTCGGTCTAAGCCGATGTTGATTTTTTAACTTGGTTTAGTCTTAGTTTTATACTCGCAACGAACGAGTTACGATGCAGGGTTAACAGACAAAACAAAAATAAAAACAAACTCACACGGCTTATTTTTATAAAACTTCAGGTGCGGTTTAAGTTGTTAAAGTTTTGTATCTGACGGATTTACGAGTATGTGAAAATTCCATTCAATTTTATCGATGACGTAAACCTGTTCCAAAATAAAAATACTCCTAATTTCCTAAATAAATATTTATTTTTAAATGCATAGAAAATCAACAAAAATTTGTTGTTAATCATTTCCTGTTAAAGTATCTCCATCTGTCCAAAAGAGTTACTTCGTGCAAGAGTATCTTATGTCCACGATTATACTTCCTCAAAAATAAAAATACAAAAAATGAAATGAAAAGTTATATCGGTTAACAAAGCTGAGAAAATTGCCGCTGTTTCATATATGTTTGTAGTTACGAAAAGAAGAAAAGTGGATGTTAAGAAAAAACAAGAGTAAAATAAAATTTCATCTCGAAAAAAAAGAGTTATTGAGAAAAGTATCTGTATCTGTGCTATTATATCATCTTGTATCAATTCATAAAAAAAATATATAAAATAATAATAAAAAAAAGTAGATTGCAATCTTTTGGTTGAGAGGAGTGTGTGTGCTGTGTGGAATAGATTGCGCGCCCTCTATATTGCTGTATATGGTGGATTGGATGGAGTAAGCCGTACTTATTCGATTACAATAGGCAGCTCGAGAGTCTTATGACGGAGGGCGGTGTTGCAAGGTGAGGGGTGTTTAGTGTTATTTTTATTTTTCTTATTATTATAAAGCACAACACACGGTAACGACGACGAGCGACGTCGCAGAGGCCGTTTAAAGCCGGACAAGTTGTTAAGTTTTTATCGGTCGGTCGGTTGGTTGGTTGGTTGGTTGGTCGTTTTGGTCGGTGCGGAGATACATTTTTTAGCTTATGAAGTAGTAATGTTATTATTATTATTTTTTTCTCTTTGAGTGTATCTGAGGGATTGAAACAGAGTGCGGAGAACAATAAGAAAAACTTCAAAAATAGAAAAAGTAGAAGCACCCTACACACGAAGAATTAAACAACAACAATAGAGTTGAGGTACAATCGAACGACCGCAGAAGGTGAACAACTTTATGTTTGGTGTTATTTTTTTGCTTTCCGTTCCTAGTTTGATTTGCAGATTTGTTTTTGTTGTAAACATTCTTGATAATTTCTTGTTTCTAAACAAATTTTGTATTTATTATTATTATTTATTTTTACTTTTTGGTTTTGCTATGTGGATTATAGCTGTGAATGGTTATATACTTTTATTTATACCATATTCGTTATCATTACACAATTATAATTGGGTTTCTTGAATTTGTTGCTTTTTGTTGGTTTCTCTATCTTTGGTTGGGTTGGAAATAAGAAGAAACTTGCGCGCTCATAATAATGGATTAAGGGGAGGCAATACAATTATTACAACTAAAGGCGGTTTGTATATACTCGTGGCTGAGCGAGAGTTTTTAATTGCTTTTCATGTGTTTCTAGGGAGTTGACTGTAATTTTTTTAAAGTAATTGAAGTTTCGCTTTAAGAA
Source organism: Eupeodes latifasciatus (assembly GCA_920104205.1). Classification (NCBI taxonomy): domain Eukaryota; kingdom Metazoa; phylum Arthropoda; class Insecta; order Diptera; family Syrphidae; genus Eupeodes; species Eupeodes latifasciatus. The sequence goes on from OV049926.1 coordinate 161,697,095, forward strand.
TTTGGACGGGGTGCAGAGGTTAAAAAGAATTCGTAAAGAAAATCTTAGTAGGTTGGTTGGCTTACTATATTCTATCATTGTCACTGTTTGTTGTTAGTCAACTATCAGAAATGTATGGATTTTAATTACATGATACTGATTTTTTTCTAAAGTTTTTTTTTAATTTAAGAATTTTGCTTTAATTTTTATGATGACAATGCAAATTATCATTATCATTCGATTTTTAAGTTCTCAAATATTTGTTTTGGATTCATTTTGAGTGGATTGTTTTTAAGAGAAAAAGTTTTAAATTAAAGTTTCAAAATCAATAAGTCGATATTTTCTCTCTAAATTTGTCCTGTTTTTCTGATAAGCAATGTTATTTGCAGTTTCTGGAAATTGTCCATATGGACTTGTTTCTATAAATTGGACCAAAATTCCGATCCACATTGCATTCTAACTGAAATGTCTTTTTGATAGTGTTGTGTAATTTTATCAATTTCCAAATTAAATAAAAAAATAAATAAATAAGGTGGCACAAAAGTCCGTTGAGAATTAGGACCTGTGACTTACAATTCTCAATCATCCTTTTGTTTGAGTAATTTTGTTAGAGATAGAGGAAACCTACAGTATTAAGCCGAATCTGAACGGCAAACTTGAAAAAGCATCTTTTATGACAACTATTTCTCTTGGAGGATTTGTAAATTCCTTGCAGGAGTGAGTGCTCGTGAAAAAAAAAACAAGCAGGGATTGAACTCAAGACCTCTGGCATGATAATCCGCCACTAACCATCACGCCAAGGGTACTACTAATTTCCAAATTAAAAAGCGTATTTAAAAAAAAACTGGAACTTCACATCACATCAACCCTCCACTGATGCAAACAAACTACTTCATGCTTACTTGGAGGAACTGAAAATTTTCCATTTTTTATTTTATTTATTTGAACAAGAATTCGTATCCGTATTATTAACTTCCTATAAGAAGTTATTGTAATGGGTCCGATTTGTCGAATCGAAAATTTTGACATTTCTCGACGTTTCAAGGCCCCTAGAGTCGAAATAAAAGATTTTTAGAAAGATGTCTGTGCGTGCGTGTGTACTTACGTCCGTACGTCCGTATGTTCGCGACGTTTTTTTCGTCGTCCATAGCTCAAGAACCAGAAGAGATATCGACTTCAAATAAATTTTGTTATACAGATAATAAGGCAGAAAGATGCAGAAAGGGCTCTCAAGAAAATTGCGTGGGTGGTTTTTTTAGCATAGCAGTTTAAAACATTTGGTTAACCCTAAATATCTCATGTACCAATGACGCTAGAGACTTGAATTATAACAACAATTATATTTTTGGAAAAAAATCCAATTGACTGTTTTTTTATAAATCAAAAAAAATGAAAAAACAAAGTTGTCACCACGAAAATTTTACGACTAAAATACGATTTCATCTCCAAAACAATTTTGTGCAACGAAGAAAAATGTTTTTGACATCTGATAAAATTTTGAGAAAAATCGAATTGACAGTTTTTTTTTTATAAAAAATAAAAACCTAAAAAAAACATTACTCAAAGTTGGTAAAAATTGAATTTCGACTCAAATATCTTTTCAAAACTTTGAGATATTGGCTTTAAACTACTTTTATCTTTCAAAAAATATTATTGTTAACATTCAGTAAAATTTAAAAAAAAAATCGAATTGACAGTTTTTGTACAAAAAATTAAAAACCTAAAAAAAATCTAACAAAAGTTGGTAAAAATTGATTTTCGACTCAAATATCTTTTCAAAAATTTGAGATAATGGCTTCGAACTAATTTTATCTTATTAAATATATTGTTTTCAACATTCGATAAAATTTTGAGAAAAATCGAAGTTACAGTTTTTTTTACAAAAAATAAAAACCCAAAAAAACAATACTAAAACTTGGTAAAAATTTACTTTCGACTCAAATAGCTTTTCAAAAATTAAAAATATTGACTTCAAACTTATTTTATTTCACAGAAAATATTGTTTTCGATATTCAGTAATTTTTTTTTATAAAAATCCAACAGTCCTTTTTTCATAAAAAAATAAAACCTACAAAAAGTAGTACGCAAATTTGGTAAAAATTGATTAAGCAAGACAAATCGACAGATGGGATGGGAAGTTATCAGTGTGGGTCGCATCCCAGCCTCTTCTTTTTAATTAGATAATGCTTCCAGGGCACGATTCGTTATTCTCTTTTAAGAACAGTCCCCTAAGCAACACCGCTTAGACAGAAGTACCGACTTAATATAATGACCTAAATGACTGTATAAATGATATGATTTTATAAACTGTCTTTTAAATTATTAGGGGCCTTCCACTTTTTACAATAAATAATGTCGTATAAGTCTGAAGAAAGACCTATTGAAAACCGTCAAAATTTCAACTTTTGGTTCCGATCAAAAATTTATAATTCTTAATTCTCTGCAATTTTTACAAATTGTGTTTGATGTTCTTATAAAGCAAAAATAAAACACTATTTTTGTTACAACATTTAAATTTGTTTGATAGGAAACAGTTCTATACAAAGCAATAAAGTATTTTTTTCAAATTTAGCAAGAACGAAGGCAAATGTTTGGCTAATATATCATTCAAGAAAATATCTCTATGGCATTTACAAAAATAACCTTGATTTTACACTTATGCACATATGTATTTGTATATGGCCTTTTATTTCAATCGTACAAGGTTCCAACTTTCAAACTAAAAACTTAATTTAAAATTTAAACAAAATCCTTCCTCTTTCTTTAAAGAATTGTCTTATCTCTAATACTATTAACAACACAATAATAGGGTCACATTGCAGCGTGTCTGGCGTGTATATAACGTTCTTAACTTTATCTTTATTAAAAAAATCTTTCTTAAAAGCTATAAATCTGAATTTAAATACATAATAGTAACAATTCCCATGAGATACAAAAAACATAAACTGCTAACGCATAACTGGAAAAATTAATTTAAATTGTTTTTTTGTTTTTTGTTTCATTTGGAACATGTGAACGAAATTGTACTTTTTTCAAACTTTTTTATGGTTTAGAGAGGTTTTTATAAAAAGTAAGTGTATTTTAATTAAGCTACTTAAGACAAAATCAAGTTAAAGTTATAAAAATTAAATACCAACAAGCGAAATATCTTAAGTGACACTAAGAATACAAAATGGCTATTTAAAATCAAACCCACATAACTGTGAGAAATAAACTTGCTTGTTTTCAAATGTGTACATATCATTTACCTTCTTGAAAACATATTCAAATAAAAGAAGCACCACAAATGACCCTGAACTTGAAATCTTAAACCACGCGATATATAAATCGAACTGAAAATAAAATGCACGACTGGGTCGCACGAACTTGCTCCTGTATGCAAAGAGTCTGTTTAAAAAAGCACCTATATAAGATTTAAAATTATACCTTTAAAACAAGTTTGTCTTCAAAGATTTAAATGCTATTCGATTTGTCAAAAAAACTGCGCGATTCATCCCAAGACACAACTCATCCTAGGACAACTCATCCCGGAAATGAATTGGTATTTACAATAGTTATAGTTATAAACAATACATACATATGTACCAAATGCATTATCTAATTTGGATAAAAGATAGTAATCAGCCCTATCATGAATTCCATCGTAGTCGGAATTTTTACGAATCCCGAAAAACTGTATCATGAAATCCGTTCGTAATGCAAAATTGTATGAGATTTTCCACTACGAACGGATTTCATGATACAGTTTTTCGGGATTCGTAAAAATTTCTTTCTCTTTCTTTCTCTTTCGGGCTCACGCACAGGATTTGATCTGGTGAGATGGGAGGGGGTTACATTTAATACAGTTAAAATAATTAAAAAAAAAATATTTTAAGATTCAAAACTTTACCTGAAAAATAAGTTTGTCTTCAAAAATTTAGATGCCATTTTATAAATCAAAAAACCCTTGATTTTTCAAAATTTTTTTTTGAAAATCGTTAGAGCGGTTTTTTTTTAAATTAATTTTTTATATATAAAATTTTTAAATTTTGTTCTAAAAATATTTTTGGTATGCAGTTGTTTAGTCATTGTAAATATACGCTCTACATTTGAATTTCGTAAAAAAATGTTGACCCGTTTTTGAGATATAGAATTTTGAAAAAAAAAATTCAATATTTTTTTAAAAATCCAAACAATAAAAAACTGCACTTTTGATAATCAAATATTGTAAGGGCAATACAAGAGCTTATTCAGAAAAAAAAAATAGTTGAAATCGGTTGATAAGTTGCTGAGAAAATTAAGAAACAAAATAACGGTTCTATGAGCGGTACCTTTCCTGAGCAATACAAAAATATGTTTTTCTTATGAAAAGAAGCCCAGTTTAAAAATAAAATTTTAGAGAAAATTTAAAAAAAATCTATCGGTTTGTTTTTGAGAAAATTCGAATTTTCGTTTTTTGACCAAAAAAATTGTATGGGGGCCACTGTTAGCTTTGGTCTTAAAAAAAAATGAAAAAAACACCTAACGCGAATCTGCTGAAAACCTTAACTTCCAAGTTTGAACTCAATCGACCCAATGGTTTAGGCTGTAGGAGCGTGGACAGACAGACAAAACAGACCGGACGGAATCGCGGGACCCACTTTTTTCGACTTCTCTACCATCGTAATATCATGTTTGATTAAAATCTCGAGTTCGAAATTTTGCACGAATGCAAAACTTGCCATATAGTTCCTATATGTCGCAAGTAAAAAGAACTTAGTACCTGCCTTATGCCAAATAAAGAAACAGAACGTCCCTTTAAACCAAATTTATTCTTCGTTTGATTCTGAGTTTTGATTTATTTAAGGATTTCTTCAAAATAAATTGCGGTTTGATAAAAACTCGTTTTCAAAAAAACTCAATATAAGAAAGTAAATGCACTTTAGACATGGTTGCCACTTGCAAAAAAAATCATTTATTTGAAATAAAATAAACTTGTATAGTTTCTGGAATAGTAAAAACTTCAAATCTCTGTGTTCTGACACGTTTTCTGAAAACTTTCAGGACGAATTGTTTTTGTTCTGTTTTTGGAACTCCAACAATATTTAATTTTATCTACACCATATCCACATGTAAATATAATAAAAATACAAATTTATTTAATTTTCAGAAGGTAAAAGATTCAATTGTTTCAAAGAAATGGCTTTCAGTCGTTAACAGTTTTATTTTCGTAATAAAAACGAAATTAATTCGCTGTATAAACTATTAACATTTTTCGATTTTCTATATCAGCTAACGAAAATTCTATCATCAAAGAAACGTACCGAACTAATAAGTACTATTTTCGACGTCCTAATAGCTAATAGTCTTCATTAATCATTTTTTGGCATACAATTTAGGTTATAAAGATTAACATTGTTTAACGTCAAAAGATTTATTGGCTTATGAAAGTGTTTAATAAATAATACGTACGTCAGCTAACAATTTGTCCTTTAATTTAATGAAACATTTTATAAATCAACTCAATTATCGTGCGGTATCATACGAAATGTTTCTTTAACTTTATGAAATGTTCATAAATTCATTAAAGATACATACATTTGTAAGCTGATGAAACTTTTAATTCTTTTTATAAATAGTTTTGTAGATTTTGATATAACTGTGGGCATTTTCGATAAGGAAAAACATAGGAAAACAAAGAAAAATCAAACAATTTAATTGAAATAAAAAAATTATTTCTTAACACTTTTAGGACACCCCCGCATTTGTCGGCTTGGTATCTGTAATTGGTGTTTAGCGCTTTACCGATTAAATATCGATTTCATGTGTAGCTTCTAACTTTTCTGAAAACTTTCAGAAAATATTCATGCTACTTTCTTTAGCTGGTTTCCCTATGGAAACAGTTCTTCTTAGGCGTGTTTGAGCGAAAAGTCTTACGAAGAATTGTTGGCCCCTTATGTGAGGAAGGACGTTTCCGGAGGCGCTACAATAATGCAGAAGCAGATATCGTGAAAGCTCGGTAGACTCCTGGGGTCGGACACTTAGTATGTATGAGCGAAGAGGAAATAGCTCAAACAGTCTTTGTAAAGGGTTTTTTTTTAATAAGGGCGGGTAGATGTTGTGTGTAGATATCGTGGTGTTTGCTGTGTGGCGCGCAGCGCCGCCGCCGTCCTGCTGGAACTACATGTCGTCTAGGTCCATATGGTTCAATTTGGGTCATAAGAAATTAGTTATATAAACGTTATGTAGCGTTCGCAGTTGACGGTGACCGCCTCACTAATGTCGTTTTCAAAAAAGTACGGACCAATTACGGCGCTGGCCCGAAATCCACACCAAATGGTAACTTTTTGAGGATACATTATCAACTGGTGAACCTCGCGTGAGTTGGTGGCGTCCCATATACGGTAATTTTGCTTGTTAACAAACGATTCCAAACGATTCGAAGCCCAGTCAGTCAGAACAAACGGCGCGGCGTTGTCTATGGTTATGAACTTTGAGCTCCTGGGTCAGGTGGATCTTGTACGGGTGTAGTCCCAAGTCCCGACGCAAAATTCGCCAAGTTGAAGTCTGCGAAAGCCTGAGTTCATGTGCACAGCGAGGTATAGACTGCCTTGGGTTCTGCTGTACACTTTCACCGGCCGATCTTGCGTTCCTTGAACGTACGGGTGATGGCTGATTATTTACTGAACCGGTCGCCTCAAATTTGGCCACCAAACGTTGAAGAGTCGACTGTGAAGGACCACCATGTTTGCGTTAGCGAACACTCATTTTGATAATAAAGTTTTATCATTTGAATGTGCTGTTCAATCGTGTACTTGCCATGATGATTTGGCATAAACAACTGAAAAATAAATAAAGGATTTGACAGATGTCACCAAAACAAAATGGCAACCACAGGGAGCCAAAATCTACCAGCGCCAATTGAAAAACCCTTTAGTAAATTTTATGGTAGGCAACAGAGTGGCAGACCATGTTTACGCTGGAGAGGTGGCGTTTACCAGGACCTTGAGTTGCGCCACAAGATGGCGTTGGCTGATGAATGGGATAAATGGAGAGAATTGTCGAATTAGCCACGACCGGATAGCGGCTGTCGAGTCGATGATGATGAATGGAAACAATTTAAAAAAGCCGAAAATTAGTAAAAACTAAAGGATAGAACTAATTTGACTTAAATTTGATAAAAGATTATTATTTTTGGGGTTTCCTACAAACTGGAGCGTTCTTGTATTTCGATAAAATTGTTTAAACAAAAATGTTGTTTATTTGTATTTTTTCTATAAACCAAAAACAAATGAGTAAAAAAAATTACTTAACTATTATTTTTTGATTTACAAATATTTTCCACACTTTCCCACAATTATACTGCACAAAAATTGTAATAATTAAAATTTCTATTTCTCTTAAGTCAAGTCAATATTGTTATCCAGTTGTGGAAATTTTATTTTTCAACACTAAACAAAGCTGGAATAAAGTTTCACAAGATTAAATTCAAAAATTGGCAACCGTGAATTTTGGCAAAAAACCAAAAAAAAAGATCACAAAACACCAACCAAACAACCAAAAACTTCAGACTTGTTTCCAAAAGAAACTCCAAAATCGCAAGCCAAACGATGATGTCACCATCATCATCCGTATCACAATTTTTGTTGATGTTGTTGTTGTTGGTTTTTGTACTTAAATTCTCTAAAACTTTTCTCATTGTCTGCGAAGTGTGTAAGCTCTGGTGATGCTGAGTAAGCACAATAATAACAAGCAGCAAAAAAAAATATTCGCCGAATATAAATTTAATCCAAAATCCAACTTTGGTTCCCCAAATTAATGCTAATGTCACGATTTGGTCATAAAAATACCATAAAACTATGTCGCGAGAGTTTCCGTTGCTGCACTAGAGTTATACCCTAAATGGTCCTAAAAACTTAAAATATACGGAAAAAGATAGACCAGACTTTTGTATTCTTGTTATATGTAAGTTGACAGGAAAATATGGAAAATCCAAGATCCCAAATCGAGAGAGATGTTTTAAAGGCTTTCAGGCTTTCATTTTGAATAAAATTACGAAACAATATCTTTATACTGCATATACTAAAGGCGGAGGATGGAAGAACGTGAAGATAACATACCAAGTTATACATATATGGTGAACATTCAAACTCACGTCACGCAGAAGGCACATCAGTGAAAGTGAAATCTCTGATGATGATGATGATGATGAGATTGTAGACCATCGTCATCATCATCGTATCGTCGGAATCATATGGATTGAATTGAAACTGGATTAAAGCTTCCATCCCATTGAAAACCTTGCATCGCCTAGACGCGACTTTATCGTGATGTCGATCTATCCAAATTGGGTGAATGGTTAGTTTGTTGGTGTAAATGAGAGTGGTAGTTTCCCCAAATTGGGCATTAATTGGAGTTCAAATTGAGTTTATACATAGTTATGGAATTCCATCACAGTCGAGATTATAGATGATTGTTGTTTTTCAAAGTTTCGTAATGATTCATACGTCTTGATTCTTCAAAAAGGCTTTTTTACTCATTGGAAAATCTTTAATTTGATTTATATTTTTGGTCATATGGTATTTTTAATTGTGTATGCGAGAATTTATTGATTTGATATTATTAAACTTTCGCAATTCATTCAATATTTTTGCTCCAACGAATCATAAATATTTAGGTACTAAATTCTACCTAGCAGTACGAAAAAGATAAAGTATAATGTTTTATGTCTTCTATGGTCAACTTATAAATATTAATATTCAATAAAATGTTAGGTAACTGTATCGGACTTTCTGATCTTCTAGCACCACTGCTGATCTTCTACAATATTCTACTTTATTATTTAGTGTGACTGCTTCTTTTCGAATCAGGGAATTAATTAACTTGTTATTCTTTTTAGGCGTCTTTTGGAGCAAAACGTAACACTCCCATGACATAAAATTGTTTATGTTCAACCTTTTTAGTTCTGGTTTAATTTTAGGATATCAAAAAGATCAACCCATTTTGACCCTAATAGAATAACAATTTAGCCCACATAAATGTCTTTAAAACAAACATTTTTCAAAATATTTTGTTTTGATTGATAGATTAAAAAAATCCCATGTCAAATGACCACACCTACTTTTGGCTTAATCAAATAAGAACGAAAGCCATGACTAACGTCAAAAGTCACGTTTCGATTTTAACAATTCAGAAAGTTCACACGATGTAGTGCTTTTGCGAAGTCCATTTCTCATATAGTTAATTAGTTATAGTAAAGGTAGGTATGCATCTTATTTAAGATTTATTTACTTTCCTTAACCTCGTTTCTTAGTTTTTTTAATTTTTTTCTTCACATAATAAAGAAATATTGAAGAAGTAATAACTTTTATAAATATGTCTACCTACTTTTTGTTGGTAGGTAGGTTGGAAAAGGTACATATATTTAAATGCCCTAAAGAGTTTAACGGTGAACTTATACAATAGTTGGTAATTGATTAGCTCGAACAAAGTTTTATAGAATGAATAATTTTTTAAAAGCACTTCATTCATCAAAATACTTTTATTTTGTGTTTAAATTTAATTGGCAAATATCTTTTTTATTTTGAACTTACCTTACGGGCATGATAGTGCTATAGCAAATGATGATGATTTGCAGTATTAATCTTATTTATTTGTGGGTACATTGGCTTAAAATGTACAAGGCAGTAGTACCTTGATTCTCATCAGGTTTTTTAAGAAATGAAAGTGGTAGTTGATTTTTATTTTGATAAGGTAAATGTTAAGAGTTGTATTTTATGCATGTCAAAAACTTATACTCTCTCTGTTAAACAAATACTATTTGTATTAAAAAGATGAATGCAAAATAATGTTTTTAATTAAAAAATTAGTGCAAGGATGTAAATGTCTTTCATTATGAAAACAAATGCAAACTTATAAATTTCTTCATTCGAAAAAAAAGTTCTATTCGGAGTTAAAAATTCTTGTCTTGTTTATAAACAAGATCAATACAAATTTGAAACTTTGCTTGCATTAAAATAAATGGATACAAAATAGAAATTTTATTGATAATTGCAATACAAAAATTTATACAAACCAATATTTTTCACAAAATTTCTTTATCCAAACGAACATTAGAAGCCTGCATTATTCTTTATGTTATTTATGTTAATCTATAATTTATTGAAGGAAAAAACTCCACTAAATTACAAAAAAAAAAAAAATAAAATAAACACACGACTTTTATATTTTATCAGTTTATTTTTAATAGAAGAAAATTTAAAATTTGTATTGATTTTTTTCCTATACAAACAAATTATACAGGGTTATCCATTTTGCGGTTTCCCAAGTAAATTTAAATAAAACACATATAAAATAATTTTGTCAGGATATTTCTTTTCTATTATAAAGTTTGAACGTTGAAATTATGTGTGAAATATCATTTAAATGACCACCACGCGAATTGTTGCAAAAAATTGATTCTTTTGAGGTTATTTTCAACCACTTTTTGACACTTATTAGGTGGTATCTCAGCCATAACTTGACGATTGTTGGTTTTTAAGTGCTCAATAGTTAAAGGTTTATCTGCATAAACACGGTTTTTCGCATAGCCCTACAAAAAAAGTCAAACGGTGTCAAATCGCATGGTCTTTGTGGTCTGTTGATATCGCCACGACGAGAAATTACGCGGCCAGGAAATGTCTCTTCCAATAAAGCCATATTCGCTCGAGTTGTGTGGCATGTGGCCATTAATTCAATTAACTTCTCTCTGATTTAGTTTACGTCATTTTTTTGGAGATCCATTAATGCTTCATCGAATATCCAAGCTCGTAGTTATTTTAGGCATGAATAACTATACAATTTTGCATGTTCCTTATCAAAATAATTATTTTCAAAAAGAGAACTAAGACTTCATAAAGTGAATTAAAACTTCCTTGGACCTTATATATTGAAATATTTCAAAAACCGGATGTCATGAAAAGTTAATTATTTTATTCAGGTTATATTTAATCCTTGAGGAGAAAAATTTTGGATTTGATCAACATAAAATTAAGTGGTTTAACAGTCCTTTGAGAACTAGGTCCTAGTGACTTACAACTTTCAACCATTTCTGTGTGCGACTACTACATTAACTACTAACTACACCTATTCGAAAACACTAAACTTGAAGATTGTGTTAATTTTTACCAAATTTGCGTACTATTTTTTCTAGATTTTATTTTATTATCCAAAATAATATTTTCTGTGAAATAAAATAAGTTTGAAGCCAATATTTTTAATTTTTGAAAAATTATTTGAGTCGAAAGTAAATTTTTACAAAGTTTTAGTATTGTTTTTTTTTAGGCTGTCAATTCGATTTTTCTCAAAATTTTATCGAATATTGAATACAATATTTCTTATAAGATAAAATTAGTTTGAAGCCAATGTCTCAAAGTTTTGAAACGATATTTACGTCGAAAAACAATTTTTACCAATTTTTGTTAAAATTTTTTTAGGTTTTTAATTTTTTGTACACAAACTGTCAATTCGATTTTTTTCAAAATTTTACTGAATGTTGAAAACAATATATTTTGAAAGATAAAAGTAGTTTAAAGCCAATATCTCACAGTTTTGAAAAGATATTTGAGTCGAAAATCAATTGTTACCAACTTTTATAAATTTTTGTTTAGATTTTTATTTTTTTGTAGAAAAAACTGTCAATTCGATTTTTCTCAAAATTTGTCCTAATGTTGAAAACAATATTGCTTAAAAGTTAAAATTAGTTAGAACCCATAATCTCAAAGTTTTGAGAAGATATTTGAGTCGAAAAGCAATTTTTACTAATTTTTGTTAAATTTTTTTTAAGTTTTTTTTTTGAAAGAAAACTGTCAATTCGATTTTTTACAAAATTTTAATTAATGTTGACGACAATATTTTTTGAAAGATTAAAGTAGTTTAAAGCCAATATCTCAAAGTTTTGAAAAGATATTTCAGTGGAAAATCAATTTTTACCAAGTTTTATTAATTTTTTTTTAGGTTTTTATTTTTATAAAAAAAAACTGTCAATTCGAGTTTTCTCAAAATTTTTCCTAATGTTGAAAATAATATTTTTTATAAGATAAAATAAGTTTGAAGCCATAATCTCAAGTTTTTGAAAAAATATTTGAGTCGAAATTCAATTTTTACCAACTTTGAGTAGATAATGTTTTTTTTAGGTTTTTATTTTTTATAAAAAAAACTGTCAATTCGATTTTTCTCAAAATTTTATCAGATGACAAAAACATTATTCTTCGTTGCACAAAATTGTTTTGGAGATGAAATCTTATTTCAGTCGTAAAAGTTTCGAGTTTTTTTTTTTCAGTTTTTTTGATTTATAAAAAAACGTTAATTGGATATTTTTCCAATAACGTACTTCTTTTGTATCACGTTACAATATATAATATAAAATTTAATTCAAGTCTCTAGCGTCATTGGTACATGAGATATTTAGGGTTAACCAAAATTTTCACCTTTTTTTTAAACTGCTATGGTAAAAACACCACCCACGCAATTTTCTTGAGAGCCCTTTCTGCATCTTTCTGCGTTATTATCTGTATAACATAATAAATAAAATTTATTTGAAGTCTATATCTCTTCTGGTTCTTTAGCTATGGACGACGAAAAAAACGTCGCGAACGTACGGACATACGGACGTACGGACGTATGGACGTACGGACGTACGAACGTACGTACGCACGCACGCACAGACATCTATCTAAAAATCTTTTATTTCGACTCTAGGACCTTGAAACGTCGAGAAATGTCAAAATTTTCAATTTGACAAATCGGACCCATTACAATAACTTCCTATGAGAAGTTAAAAAGCTTTGGACGCAGTCAATTTTAAAAAAACGTTAAATTGTGAAGACCATTATTGACAAAAGTATGAAACAAAATATTTCAGTGTTCTGTCTTTTATTTTACGTTCAAAAATAATATTTTCTTAAAATTCTGCTCGCTAACGGCTGCACACCCTCCCTGCCATTGAAAAAATTGACTAACTGCACCAAGGCGAAAACACTTATCTTGAAGATTGTGTTCTTTCTATTTGACAATTTAACTTGTTGTCTAATTACGGTAGCGTTGTGTATTGTCGTCCGTCTTCAATTTTAGCATCTTCATGATTTTATACAAATTAAGCTCAACTAAATTGTGTAGCTAATATGTGTCGAATTGAAATTTTTTAACCATGTTCAAAAATTTTTCAAGGTGCACCACATTTTTTTCACTTTCAAGATCGAAAATTCGCGTTTGAAGTAAGTCGTAATTTCACTTGTTGAAAAAAACTTAAAACGATTCTTGATGAAATGACAAACCTTACCCAATATTTCCACATCTCGAAGTCATTGGTAACTTTGACAGTCACTAAAATATGATAATTAAAGAAACTAACATTGCAATCGGCCAACACCTTATTTGTTTGCTTTTTATTCATTTTCATATCAAATAAAAAGAAAAAAAAACTAATTATCAGCGAAATTCTTTGCAGCTTTCATTTTGATCAATAACACTCGACGGAAATGAAAAGTGGTACATAATTAACATTGACTTGCAGTAAAGATAATATATACCTGCATATCTATCCCAAATTATTTGCACAGCTTCAATATTATACTCTTCGTTTTCGAACTCGTATCCGCTTCACTATATTCATTTCATTCTGATGTTTAATGAGTCGAAGGTAAACATTCAAAACACAAAAACTTGTAGATAAATACATTTTATGTTAGCTTATAGATTGAAGCCACCATGCAGAGTGTACGAGTTTATATGTATGTAGCTCCGAAAGATATGTCTACTTTCTGATTATATTTTGAATGATGAAATGAAATGGAAACCAAAGATACCTACTTTGCATTTCAGATGTTTTATGATGGAAGTCATGCGAACAAAACGTTCACCTTAACCAACAAAAAAAAAAAAACAAAACAAAACAAAACGACAACAATTTTCAATGGTGTCTTTTATCTCAAGATGGCGTAAAAAAAAACTACATATAGGAATAGGTAAAACGATCTCTTCATATGTTGGTCGTATGTAATACTCCCACACGAACATTTTACAACATTACTGCGATTTTCTTGCACCACCGCCACTGCCACCACATATGGAATACGAAAACCAAAAAACTAAACCATCAGACAACAAAGAAACCGCATTTCGACATTCATTATGTTTGTGGCATTCATTGAAATCCTTTTCCACATCCACCATCCTCCATTCATCCATCGCATTAAAGTTGTCATCACTCTTCATCGGTTCTTCATCAAAAACCTGACATCACATCATTCTGTCACAGCAAAAGCACCAGCACAGAGCTACATTACACGTTGGTTTGGTTCTTCATCATGAAAGTGACAACGACGACTTCGACGCTGACGAAGGAGCAAGATAAACAAAAATAACTTTATACTCGTAGCTAGTAAATTCCGCCATATTTGTACACTTCAGATACTCGTATCTATGAGAAAACTTAAGTTCGAAGCGAAAATTGTCAAAACAGCCGCAAGGTTCCCTCCATTCAATTAATTCTAACAAATACCTCTTTCGCAGGAAAGGTGGGTTGGCATGGGTAAATAAATGTGGGGGCTAAAAGAGCCGCTTTAGTGTACAAGTTCGTCACATGTGCTGGATGGCAAAAGTATCTATCGATTCGATATCGGTAACACACAAAAATTCCAGCTCTTTCGTCAGCTGCAAAGAAGATTCTAAGCACACATATTGATAGTTTCGTAATGATGACACAATTCGCTTGGAATCTCCCCCCACTTGATGTTTAGGCCGATCTATAGAATAGAAGTATCATCATATCTGGCAGTGGCCAGTGCGAAATGACACATCTCTAGATACTTGCTAGACATCACACACAAATTCATAAACAGGTATTGGCCTTAGATACGGAGGTATCTAACTTTTTGCTGTATTTTGAAGTTGAAAAGCCAGTTGGTTGGTTTGTCGTCTTTTGGTTTTGTGTTTAGTGTAGCGTGCTTGATTGCGCCAAGTGCACTTATTCATTCAAGTGCATTCGCAGTGCCACTCCTCTTCCGCCCCTTCACAAACTCAATCTATCTATCTTTACCTAAGACTGTGAGACTGAGACTGAATATACTCGTACATTCTTTAAATGCATCTGCATACATATTATATGCAATACAGCGCGCATGCATCTGCTTCATCCGAGTATCTTCATACGATGCAATGCTGCGATGTTGTGCCTCGACAACTTTACAGCATTTGATGAATGCATTCAGATAGATATTTAAATTTTGTGTTTCTTAGGTAGGTCGTTGTTGATGTTGTTGTTGTTGTTGTTGCTGATGTAGCTTCTGCTGTCATTGCTGCTGCACCTTGCACTTCACCAACACAACCGTTTCAATTGAATTTCATCTTGTCATTTGTATTCTAGGTGAAGTATTCATTGAGGTTTATTTTTCCTGCATTTTTGTTTTCTTCAATTTTATTTCCCTCTCTATTGATATATGTATGTAGTGATGTTAATGTAGAAAATTTGAATCTATATTGGTTGAGGAAGAAGTTCATGATTATTTTTTTTTTTCTCTACGAGATGATAATTATTTCAAGTACGAGGTTACTATACGATACTTCGATTCCAGCTTGAAGGACCAATTTAATTTAACATTTTTTTTGTTTCTGTAGATTTTCATTAATGGTTAGTTTATTATTGCAGTTCAATGATTTTGGTGAACATTTTTTTTTTTGTATAAGTGGAATTTCTTGGAAAAAATAATTTAATTAATATTTACCCTAGATGATAATAAGAAATGGTTTTTTATTCTATAAAGGGGAGATAAAAATATGAATTCCTTAAATGTTTCTTTTTTTAGAAACTCAAAAAAACGACAAAACGACAGCAAGTTTCTATAATGGCTTTAAAACTGATTTATTCAGTGAATATCAGAGAGAAAAAACTAAATGAGAGAGCCAAATTTCCTCGTCTCCGTCCCTTCGAAACATCTTACACTCATTTTTTATAGCGTGTTGAATTCGTATCGGTGTATACATGTTTTCACCTCGGAGAAGAGTACACAAAAAAACATCATTTCCGGGAAATGCGACATTTCTCATTTTTGTTTATTGATAGCCAAGAAGGCTATGTTTTTTAAAGTCTCATTATAATATTTGTAATTGTAATGAATTTTGCTAACATCTTGCCGTTTTTATATCTACAAAAATACTCCTATAATTCAAATAAATTCTAGCAAAACATTTTTGTTTGTCAATAAATAACGGAAGAAGTTATACCGGTAGTTCGTGGTGAATTTGTTTTTCTCTTCTTTTTCTCTAAGTTACAGATAGATGGCAGGAACAACCAAAACAAGAAAGGATGTGTGCAGAAAGTGTTTAACAAGGTTAAGGCTTTTTAGATTAGACTTTATTTGTATATATGAACGAGTAAATGTTTTTTATAAATGAATGTTATGATTATTTCAATAGTAATACCTTAACTATTAACTTAACTACTGTATTATCTAAAATATACTGCATTGAATTATTTTACATTGAATTATAAAAGGCGGAAATAATAAAGTTCTATAGTTTACCGGGAATATTTATATAAAATATCCATATCTTCTGCAATTGCGGTATCAATCGATATTTTCTGGAACTTAGTGTTAACGTAACATTTATTTGTCATGAATTACTTTTTCAACTTTTTTATACACCATAAAAATCAATTATAAAATTTGGCTGTGATAATAATTACTGAACACAGCATTTTCTATGTTTATAGTTATTCAGGTTTAGCCCCTAACTTTGATTTGCATTTATTTATGAATAGCCTACAAAGTTTAGCAAACATCTATGAATAAGCCAAAATGCACTTTCAGAAAAACTGTAGTTAGAACTTTCCCTCATAGATTTTTCCTTGTCGCTATATAACTGAAAGATAAGATATACATAAATAGTTAGAACTGGAAAACTTATAAAAATGGTGCATAAGACTTAAATTTTGGTTGAAGAATAAATTTGTATATTCTTTTCACAAAACCACTGAACTAGCGAGAATACCAATATTTTTACTTTTGTACAAAAGTACTTTTCGGCTTATGTAGTTAAGCCTTTAAGAGCAATACACTACCTTAGGGCAAAGCAGTAAGAATAGCTTATCACCTATTCACAAATCTTATGCAATGAAAATTAGCAACAGAAGTAACAAGTTGACGGTCTTTTTATTTAGTGTCTACTTAAATCACTTATTTTGGAAATGTCGTGACTTGTGAGTAATGTGAAGAAAATAAACAACGAGTACACACAAATAAAATAGGAATGGAAAAAAGAGATGAGTATATAAAAATGTTTTCAATGTTCCATGTTTACATTCTGTAACTCTCGTTTTCAATGTTCCTGCAACTCTCGCATCGACAGAATTAAGTCGATAAACTCTGAAAATTGAAACAAATCTCAGTTTTTTTTTGCATCTTTCAACGGTCTGAGCGAAAATTAAACGCATAAGCTCAGCTAATAATACAAATAATAGTAGTAGTGCTTTCAGAGTTTTATGATTCTAGGTCCTAATTCTCATTGGACTGTTGCACCACCTAATTTGTTTTACTTACTTAATGATTAAAACTGGCTTCAAATAACTAACTAATATTTATCTAAATGCGTAATTTAGATCTTCATTGTTCTGGCACCTAACAAGAGTAATTAATTTCACTTCATATTCGAATGATATTACTCTCAAACGAACACAATGAGAGTACCAAAAAGTTGTTCATACACAATTTTGAATTTTTTTTGAACAGCTCTGAACAGCTGACTACATCCGCCATTTTTCAAAGGTGGTCGCCATTTTTAAAAGGTGGTGAGCAGAGAGAAAAAAGAGAAAAGTTGTTTCTCTCTCGTGGTGAGTATATGCACAAACTTGCATAAGTATTTGTTCCCCACATTTTTAACTTCCCATAGGAAATTATTGTAATGGGTCCGATTTGTCAAATTGAAAATTTTGACATTTCTCGACGTTTCAAGGTCCCTAGAGTCGAAATAAAAGATTTTTAGAAAGATGTCTGTGCGTGCGTGTGTACGTACGTCCGTACGTTCGCGACGTTTTTTTCGTCGTCCATAGCTCAAGAACCAGAAGAGATGTCGACTTCAAATAAATTTTGTTATACATATAATAAGGCAGAAAGATGCAGAAAGGGCTCTCAAGAAAATTGCGTGGGTGGTTTTTTTTACCATAGCAGTTTAAAAAAAAGGTGAAAATTTTGGTTAACCCTAAATATCTCATGAACCAATGACGCTAGAGACTTCAATTAAATTTTATGTTATATATTGTAATGTGATACAAAACAATTATATTTTTGGAAAAAATTCAATTAACGGTTTTTTTTATAAATCAAAAAAACTGAAAAAAAAAATTTGTCACTTCGAAAATTTTACGACTAAAATATGATTTCATCTCCAAAACAATTTTGTGCTACGAAGAATAATGTTTTTGACATCTGATAAAATTTTGAGAAAAATCGAATTGACAGTTTTTTTACAAAAAATAATAACCTAAAAAAAATAAAAAAAAAGTTGGTAAAAATTGAGTTTTGACTCAAATATCTTTTCAAGACTTTGAGATATTGGCTTAAAGCTTCTTTTATCTTTCAAAAAATATTGTTTTCAACATTTAGTAAAATTTTGAAAAAAAATAGAATTGACAGTTTTTTTACAAAAAATTAAAAACCGAAAAAAAAAATTAACAAAAGTTGGTAAAAATTGATTTTCGACTTAAATATCTTTTCAAAAATTTGAGATTATGGCTTTTAACTAATTTTAACTTATAAGAAATATTGTTTTCAACATTCGATACAATTTTGTGAAAAATCGAATTGACAGTTTTTTTTACAAAAAATAGAAATCTAAAAAAAACAATACTAAAACTTGGTAAAAATTTACTTTTGACTCAAATAGCTTTTCAAAAATTACAAATATTGGCTTCAAACATATTTTATTTCACAGAAAATATTGTTTTCGATATTCATATATAATTCGATATAAGAATCCAACAGTCCGTTTTTTCATAAAAAAATAAAATCTACAAAAAATAGTACGCAAATTTGGTAAAAATTGATACATATAGACAAACTTTTAAGCAAGACAAATCGATAGACGGGATGGGAAGTTATCAGTGTGGGTTGCATCCCAGCCTCTTTTTTTTATATGGAGTTAATACATATGCAAGTTGGTGGCCAAATCACAGCTTGTAGACAAAAAGAGAGCAACCGTCGAAGTTGGTTCTCTCTATTAGTTCTTTCTCGATGGTGAATATTGCTATTAATGAAAACATTCAGTTCTGCTCAAACGTTTTTCGATCTGCTGCGAAATTGCTCTTTTGTCAATCTGAAAACTTTTGTATAGATTAATTTAAATACGAACATACATCATCTTTTGATAAATAGTTTGAAATAATTGCCAATTTTAAATGGATTTCAAAGTCAATAAATAGCCGTACAAATTAATTCGTTCAGATCTGATCACGAAGCACGATTTACCAAAACTTTGGATAACCTAGGGTTAGTTTTCTGAAAATCGCAAAAAAAACACACTTTGGACGCACTCATAATAATAAAACTCAGCACAAAAAATGTTAGTGCTGATCCCTTATCAAAAAAGAGGCTGATAACTTCCCATCCCGTCTATCGATTTGTCTTGCTTAAAAGTTTGTCTAAATGTATAAATTCTTGCCAAATTTGCGTTCTATTTTTTGTAGATTTTATTTTTTTTATGAAAAAACGGACTGTTGGATTTTTATAAAAAAAATTACTGAATATAAAAAACAATATTTTCTGTGAAATAAAATAAGTTTGAAGCCAATATTTTTAATTTTTGAAAAGCTATTTGAGCCGAAAATCAATTTTTACCAACTTTTATTAATTTTTTTGTTTAGGTTTTTATTTTTTGTAAAAAAACTGTCAATTCGATTTTTCTCAAAATTTTATCAGATGTCAAAAACATTATTCTTCATTGCACAAAATTGTTTTGGAAATGAAATCATATTTTAGTCGTAAAATTTTCGAAGTGACAAATTTTTTTTTTTCAGTTTTTTTGATTTATAAAAAAAACCGTTAATTGAATTTTTTTCCAAAAATATAATTGTTTTGTATCACATTACAATATATAACATAAAATTTAATTGAAGTCTCTAGCGTCATTGGTTCATGAGATATTTAGGGTTAACCACAATTTTCACCTTTTTTTTAAACTGCTATGGTAAAAAAAACCACCCACGCAATTTTCTTGAGAGCCCTTTCTGCATCTTTCTGCCTTATTATCTGTATAACAAAATTTATTTGAAGTCGATATCTCTTCTGGTTCTTGAGCTATGGACGACGAAAAAAACGTCGCGAACGTACGGACGTACGTACACACGCACGCACAGACATCTTTCTAAAAATCTTTTATTTCGACTCTAGGGACCTTGAAACGTCGAGAAATGTCAAAATTTTCAATTTGACAAATCGGACCCATTACAATAACTTCCTATGGGAAGTTAACAATTATCAGCTCAAGAAATGTCTTGATGATCGAAAGCTTCTCAATGACCGTCAGTACGTCTTTCGCTTCCTGCGAAAGATCACCAGGTCCACTGGTGATCTCATGGTTCATCTCACCGAACAGTGGAGCAAATATTTACATCGCTCTGAACAAAATAAGATTAAATTCCGACCTAAACAGCATTGTACAGTGGGGATTAAAAACAGCTTGGAATTTAATGCATCCAAAACCCAATGCTTTCTTGTATCGTTAAAGCGAGATATACCCCCCTTGCCTTTATCCATGGATGGCACTTGGATCAATGAGACTGAACATCTCGATATTCTCGGTATGTGTGCCACCAACCATTTCTTGTGGAACAATCACATACGCGATGTTACCAAAAATTCCGCAAGGTGGGTTTCCTTAGGCGATGCAAGAAATATTTCACCCCTTCTGATCTGGCTGTTATCTACAAGACTTATATACGTCCAAAGCTTGAGTATAACTCCCATCTCTGGGCTGGTGCTCCTGCAACTTACTCAAGCCTCTTGGATAGTATTGATCGTAGAGCATTTAAATTAATTGGGGATAATATCATCCTAAGTTCATTTACTTCGCTTGAACAACGTCGTAAGGTTTCTTGTCTCACCCTATTTTACCGTTATTTTAACGGCTTATGCTCTAGTGAAATAGCCAGTTGCATTCCTCCCCTTAAACAGTTCAACCGTAATACTCGCGCTTCTAGGAATGCCCATCAGTATACATCAGAGCCCAACTTCGGCCGTACTGTCAAATACAGAGATTCGTTCTTTAGCCGTACTACGCGAATGTGGAATGCCCTACCACACTATGTCTTTCCTAGTCATTGCAATATTCAGGAATTAAAAACCAATGTGTTTTTATGGTCCTTATCATCGACCGATGCAATCGTTAAAATTATGAATAAATTTGAAGAAAGTGTAAACGTTACTGATGTTTTGAGACCTGTGTACCATCGTAACGTTACTGATGATCTGAATTCATCTATTTAACAGAGATTTCTTACTTTGGCCGATAGGCTCAATTTTCGACCACTTTTTCCTCACCAAGAGATTCATTGAATAAATTGATTGTTTACTTTTCTGATTATTTCTTTTCCCCATGAAGCACACTAAACAATGACTTGATAACGTCTTCAGTGCACACTGTGGGTAGTCACTGAGGGTGCACATTATCCACTAGAGTAAAGATGGTGCGAAACCGATCCATTATTAACTTCCCATAGGAAGTTATTGTAATCAGTCCGATTTGTCGAATTGAAAATTTTGACATTTCTCGACGTTTCAAGGTCCCTAGAGTCGAAATAAAAGATTTTTAGAGAGATGTCTGTGCGTGCGTGCGTGAGTACGTACGTTCGTTCGTCTGTACGTCCGTACGTTCGCGACGTTTTTTTCGTCGTCCATAGCTCAAGAACCAGTAGAGATATCGACTTCAAATAAATTTTGTTATATAGATAATAATGCAGAAAGATGCAGAAAGGACTCTCAAAAAAATTGCGTGGGTGGTTTCTTACCATAGCAATTTGAAAAAAGGTGAAAATTTTGGTTAAACCAAAATATCTCCCGAACCAATAACGCTACAGACTTGAATTAAATTTTATATTATATATTGTATCGTCATACCAAACAAATATATTTTTGGAAAAAAATCCATTTAACGGTTTTTTTATAAATCAAAAAAACTGAAAAAAAATATTTGTCACCTCGAAAATTTTAAGGACGAAAAAATGTTTTTATCTCCAAAACAATTTTGTGCAACGAAAAATAACGTTTTCAACATCTGATAAAATTTTGAGAAAAATCTAATACACAGTTTTCTTACAAAAAAATTAAAAACCTAAAAAAAATTAACAACAGTTGGTAAGAATTGATTTTCGACTGAAATATCTTTTCAAAACTTTGAGAAATTGACTTTAAACTAATTTTATCTTTTTAAAACTATTGTTGTCAACATTCAGTAATATTTCGAGAAAAATCGAATTGACGGTTTTCTTACAAAATATAAAAACCTAAAAAAAATTTAATAAAAGTTGGTAAAAATTGATTTTCCACTGAAATATCTTTTCCAAACTTTGAGATATTGGCTTCAAACTAATTTTATCTTATAAGAAATATTGTTTTCAACATTCGATAAAATATTTAGAAAAATCGAATTGACAGTTTTCTTACAAAAAAATAAAAACATAAAAAAAATACATTACTAAAAGTTGGTAAAAATGTACTTTCGACTCAAATAGCTCTTCAAAAATTAAAAATATTGGCTTCGAACTTATTTTATGTCACACAAAATATTATTTTCGCTATTCAATAATTTTATTATAAGAATCCAACAGTCCGTTTTTTTCATAAAAAAATAAAATCTACAAAAAACAGTACGCAAATTTGGTAAAAATTGAAGTTCGGTTCTCGATATCTCGTGAAGAATAGCAGGTATTGACTTTAAATTAAATTTATTCATCCAATTTGTATTTGTAAGAAATACAAACTTATAAGAAATGCTACTAAAATTGGTAAAAATTGATTTTCGACTAAAAATCTCGTTAACAAAACTAGATTTTGAAATGTTTAAACTATTTCATTACTATGCATAATATTGTTGGTAATTTTGAAATTTTCAAGAAAAACTGACAACTGTTTTAACACAACACGAAAACCTACAAACTTTTTAGCAAGACAAATCGACAGACAGAATGGGAAGTTATAAGTGTGGGTCGCATCCCAGCCTCTTTTGTTGGTAACAAATTTGGACGATTGTAAACGTTTTTAAGAAGTAAGTTTATATTATTATAAAATATATTACAGCTGTCACTTGAGCAACTCGGAAAAAGTGGTTCCAGATTGAAAACCACACTCTTTTCGAACCTTTCTCAATTTTGGCAGGGATATCACCTAAAATTAGCTAAAACAATGCTTAAGAATTACCTAAAGTCAATACAATATACAAATTTGTACGTGAACGTTTTAATGTTTTACGATTAAAAACGTTTACATTTTTTACGATTAAACACATTACTTTAAAGAACACAAAATGATACTTTGATGAATTAAAATTTTTAATATATGTATACTTTTATTGGCGCAACGAATTTTGATTTCAAAAAAATCTAATCTTATTTAAGTGAATGGCAAATATCGTGTTTATAAACTTAAATCACGACATTCTCTCTGTTCGGAAAGCTTGAAATTTAATGAGAGTAATTGTCAGATTATTTTATTTAAACTCATATACTACATAAATAGAAAGAGCATTTCTGAGAAATCATATATGTAAGTTTGTTTTCGAATTTCTTACAATGAAAAAAAAGTGTTATAAAACTCCCTTTCAAAAAAAAAATCTTAAGACTCATTCCAGTATGGTTCAAGGAAACACACTTTTCATAATTGTGTACTTGTTCCCTATATTGCTTTTATTTTCTTTTATCTTTGTTTTTTTTTTTTTTTTGTTTTTTAAAACGTGGTGAAGTAATTTACTGTATATCATCGCACCTTCTATATCCTTTTTATTTTAAATCTAATCTTTTCTTTGAGCCATGTAGGCTGGATTTTGATGGATTTGTTTCTTTTTTTTGTGTTAAAATGTTATTTTAATAACATTTTTTGATTTTACTCCGAGTTCTTATGTATCGTGCTCTGTTATAATTTCATCAGATTAAAATGAATTATTTTGCCTTTTTTTGACAGCTTTAACACACGTGTTCACATTTTTTGTTCCTGTCTTTGAATTACTTCTTTGATTTTAAAATTTATCTCGGTTCATCTTATTAACTTGTTGGATTTTTTTAAATATCATATCCATATTCCATCAAATTAATAAAAAAAATAAAAAGCAGACAATTCTAATGAACCCAATCTCTTAATGTGAGGATAAAAAGATTCATTAATTTATTCATATTCCTAAAAATTGTTCAAAAGGTTTTTTTTTTTCAATAGAAAAATGCCAATATGGTGTTAGAAAACATATTATACTGTAAAGGTGAAAAAGGTATCTTTTATACAACATTAAATACCAATTTCCTACACATCCATTCATTTTCATTTTCAGCTAAAAAGTAACATTCAAAATAAATATATCATATTTTAAGTAAGTATCTTTATATCTTTTATGAATTTGTGTAGACAAAAAAAATAAAAAATATAAATGAATTTGATTCTGCTAAGAGCTTATTTTTTTTTATGGAGATACATATTTCAAATAACTTACTAAAGAAAAAAGTGTCTTCTTTTGAAATGTTTGATTCTTTGGTAATTCGTTGGAATTTGAATAAATGTACATAAAGTTGAATAAGTTCAAAGGCTAATAAATTTCTATATAAAAGTAGAACTCATATAGAAGGGATCATTTAAACTGTATATGTACATATATATTTTTAATTTATAAAAAAGTCAGTCTTTTTATGGAATATCAAGAAGCATTAAAAAGCCCAATCAAAAGGTTAGAATTCTTATTAACTCCATAAATATGTGAAGGTAAAAGCGTATTTATTTCAAAATGTTCATAACTTGTTTCTTGTTCTGTTAATAAACCTTTGACTTTAAGAAGTGCAAAATTCAATAAAGATAAGCTGGACGTGTTTTAAATATGTAGCTACCAGATTACTGAGAGTTGAGGCCCAGTTTCTAAAGGAATCAACACTTATAAGTTATAACAAATTGAAAATGTGATAGAATTCCATGAAACTGTCAATTTTGGGAGCGTATCGGAATCCCACTTTTTAAAATCCCGCTTTCAAAAAATCCCGAAAAAAAACTTTTAAAATCCCGTCTTCTAAAATACAGGTTTTTTTAAATCCCGTCTTTTAAAATCCCTCTTATTCAAAATCCCGATACTTAAAATCCCGAAAAATCCAGACAATCCCGTTTTTTATTTACGTAATACGTACATTAAACTAAATAACAATAAAAGTCAAAGTTTTGAATGTTAAATTAAGAAGCGCTTTGCAATCGCGCTTTTTACAATTCGGGTTTTTTGCGTCGTATAACAGTTCAACTAAAATAATTACGAAAACAGTATTTTCGAAAACAGTATACTTTGTTCATTGATTTAAGTATGTTTTTTGATTTGTTTTTAAATAATACTACTTTACTTTATATTATTACTAGCTGACCCGACAAACGTTGTCTTTTCATATAAATAATTTCTAGAGAATATTTTGCTATAGAAATAAATAACTAACTTATTGTAAGTGTGCAAGAATGTTGTATATAAGTGGGAAAGGTATAGAATACTGCAAACGGTGACAAAACATTAAAATAACAAATCAACAAACAAATTTGTTTAATTTATTAAAATTAATTCTTTAAAATTATAAACATATCGCTAATTATGACAATACTACAAAAAAAAGAGGCTGGGGTGCGACCCACACTGATAACTTCCCATCCCGTCTGTCGATTTGTCTTGCTTAAAAGTTTGTCTATATGTATCAATTTTTACCAAATTTGCGTCCTATTTTGTGTAGATTTTATTTTTTTATGAAAAAAACGGACTGTTGGATTTTTATAAAAAAAACTACTGAATATCGAAAACAATATTTTCTGTGAAATAAAATAAGTTTGAAGCCAATATTTTTAATTTTTGAAAAGCTATTTGATTCGAAAGTAAATTTTTACCAAGTTTTAGTATTGTTTTTTTTTTGGGTTTTTATTTTTTGTAAAAAAAAACTGTCAATTAGATTTTTCTCATAATTTTATCAAATGTTGAAAACAATATTTCTTATAAGATAAAATAAGTTTGAAGCCAATGTCTGAAAGTTTTGAAATGATGTTTACGTCGAAAAACAATTTTTGCCAACTTTTGTTTAGGTTTTTAATTTTTTGTACAAAACCTGTCAATTCGTTTTTTTTTTTTTCAGAACTTTACTGAATGTTAACAACAATATTTTTTTAAAGATAAAAGTAGTTTAGAACCAATATCTCAAATTTTTGAAAAGATATTTGAGTCGAAAATCAATTTTTACCAACTTTTTAAATTTTGTTTAGGTTTTTAATTTTTTGTAAAAAAACTGTCAATTCGATTTTTTTCAAAATTTTACTGAATGTTGACAACAATATTCCTTATAAGATAAAAAAAAGTTTCAAGCCTTAAACTCAAGTTTTTGAAAAGATATTTGAGTCTAAATTCAATTTTTAACAACTTTGAGTAATGTTTTTTTTAGGTTTTTATTTTTTATAAAAAAAACTGTCAATTAGATTTTTCTCAAAATTTTACCAGATGTTAAAAACATTATTCTTCGTTGCACAAAACTATTTTGGAGATGAAATCATATTTTAGTCGTAAAATTTTTGAGGTGACAAATTTTTCTTTCAGTTTTTTTTTGAATTATAAAAAAACCGTTTATTGTTTTTTTTCCAAAAATATACTTCTTTTGTATCACGTTACAATATATAATATAACATTTAATTCAAGTCTCTAGCGCCATTGGTTCATGAGATATTTAGGGTTAACCAAAATTTTCACCTTTTTTTTAAACTGCTATGGTAAAAAAACCACCCACGCAATTTTCTTGAGAGCCCTTTCTGCATCTTTCTGCCTTATTATCTGTATAACAAAATTTATTTGAAGTCGATATCTCTTCTGGTTCTTGAGCTATGGACGACGAAAAAAACGTCGCGAACGTACGGACGTACGGACGTACAGACGTACGGACGTACAGACGTACAGACGTACGGACGTACAGACGTACGGACGTACGGACGTACGGACGTACGTACACACGCACGCACAGACATCTTTCTAAAAATCTTTTATTTCGACTCTAGGGACCTTGAAACGTCGAGAAATGTCAAAATTTTCAATTTGACAAATCGGACCCATTACAATAACTTCCTATGGGAAGTTAAAAAACAATATCAATCCCTTAATGCAACAGAGTGTACCATATTTTTTGTGATCCCATCTTTCGCCAATACAAACAAACTGGATGGTTTGCCCACTCCAGAGCACGTCCGTGTGAAAAACATGAAGTTCTCAAATCTAAGCCGCAGAGAGACATCGTTTGGCCTTGAGACTTATTGATAGATAGTCATTGAAAATGCCAATCTAATTGGAAATTGAAAGCGTTTGAATTGAATTGGCACATCTGCGGGTATAATAGGGATTCGCGGTAATAATATACATATTTTCACTTCGGAATTTGCCGATAACTTTTTTCATTAATTTTTTAATTACTAATCACGTGCCGTGGCACAACAGTGGTGGGTTCAAATTACGAAGCAAAATTACGGGAGATCCAACCTTCAGTTGTAAATTATGCGGTGGCATGCCTGGTAAATCCAATGAGTTCAAAAACTCATTTTATTATTTACAGCTTCGGTAGCATCACAAACTGTATCAATAGATTTGTATGACAATAAGTCTCCTGGTAACTAATGTTGTATCTTGGGATTTAATTCATTGACATCCACATTTTTTGCTGCTGTGAATCAATAATCGTGCAGAAATCGACCGGTAATTTTATGCATCCAGTTTTATCAGTAGTAACTTTTCCGTCGCCTATATCTAACAGTTGTTTTGAGAATTTTTCAGCGGATGGATCTTGAAGCATTGGAATATGCATATTTACTTTCAGTTGTACTTTTTCAACATTACGCCACAATAGCGATGATTTAAAACACGCGTTGATCTCATCAGCGTACGTGGAAGTGTTTGTCTGAAATCACCTGAAAGGAGTAACAGAGTGCCTCCAAATAGTCTTTCGTTGTTTTTTATATCTTTCAATGTCCTGTTCAGCGCCTCAAGCGAATGTTTGTGTGCCATAGTGCATTCATCCCAGATGAAAATTTTACACTGTTTCAGCACTGTGGCCATGGATGATTTTTTTTTTATATTGCACACCGCGTCTGGGTTATTTTGAATATTTAGTGGCAGTTTAAATATTGAATGAGCTGTTCTGCCTCCATCCAATAGCGTTGCCGCAATGCCAGAAGATGGAATAGCCAATGCAATACCATTATTTGATCGTATTTCAGCAAGAATTAGCGAAATAAGGAATGTTTTACCAGTTCCACCTGGTGCATCTAAAAAACAGAATCCACCTTGTCCTGCCGAAACTGCTAGCATAATGTGGTCATAAATGGTTCTTTGTTCTTCATTCATTAGTGGAATATTGCGAGCAACAATCGCTGCCATTTCTACAGCATTGTTTGTAGTTCACGATTCAATTTAGTGTATATTAAATCAGATGCATTTCGATTTGGTGAATGCATACCGAAATGACTGACTGGTAAGTTGGCAATGATAATGCAAAGATCCTTAATAGCAATCAATACTTCATTGTACATAGCGTCACTGAATACTATCGTAAGATCGTTGCACCGTGTACGATGTTGATGCAATTAAACCATAGAACTAAGGAATGTAAAAAGTAGATAAAAACTTATTCTCAGACCTATCGAATGTATATGCAAAATTTCATTGAAACTGGTTAAGCCGTTTCAGAGGAATATGGCAACTAACACTGTGACAGGAGAATTTTCTGTATTAGATTTTTTGATATCTTATATTTGTTCAAGGTTACAAGAAAATGAATTTAAAAAATGTCTCGTTAATATTAATAAACAATATTTTTATAATTTCGATTTTGCAATCAAAACTAGTTTTGATTGCAAAATCAAAACTAGTTAATGAAAAACGGGATTATAAAAACGGTATTATAAGAAACGGGATTACAAAAAGCAGGATTTTAAAAAATCGGGATTATAAAAAGCAGGATTTTAAAATCAGGATTTTAAGAAACGGGAATATAAAAACCGGAATATCGAAACCAACCCGTCAATTTTCCATAAGAGAAATGTGTTTTTTCCGTATTCGGAGGAATTTAATTCCACCATAACCTCAAACACACGATAGTGTGATATATAATTTTGAAATCCAAAAATGTAAAATTGTGTTTAAAGAACAGTCAAGTTTTGGGGGTTGACATTTTATACATTCTATTTCTGTTTTTAAAGCTATTAATATACTTTGTGAGGTGAGATACAGTTGAAAGGATTTAAACTTAACGTTAAACTACTTTAAGCAATCACCCTCTTTCATGTGTCAGTTAATTAAATTAAATCACTTTTAAACAAACTTGATAGTTGACCTACTTTACTAAATTTTCAAAAGAACTAACAACCTTCCCAATTGAAAAATTGTCCATTAGCTTGTTGAATAGATTGTGAATAGACCAACCACAAAGCTTATAGATACATAGTTAAACAAAACAAAAAAAACTAAACCATAAACTTGATTGCAATCTTGTCACTTTGTGGATTAGATCATGAAAACATTGTTTTTATAAAGATAATTTATCAATCTACAAATCGAAGTCTGATTTTTTTGTAATCCTTTCACTAATTTGTTTTTATTCATTATTCTATTGCGTGTCGACTGATTTCATGTTTAGATTATTTCATACAAATACCTAAAACTTTATTATTTTGTTCTTTAGAATAATACAAATTACGATAATATTTTGTAATTTGCATAATTAAATTTGTTATCTTTTTAAAATTCTCGTTTTGCTTTTGATTTAGTAGTGTTTTTAATTTTTTTTTTTTCTTTAATCCTTAGATTTAAACCATTAGTCTCTTTTAAGATAATTGAAATGTTGTGGTTATTATCTTTAATTTGAGAAATATTGATGAGATTACTTCAACAATAAATGTAATGATTTTATTGCTCTTTGAAAGCATGTTTAAACAAAAATATGTATATCTAAATGTGTTCTCATGCATACAACACAAGCATAAATTAGAAATATTTTTAAAATTCTTTTAACCCATTAAATTGATAAATTTATGATGTTTATCGTTTTTAATTAATGAAATGACATCAACAAAAATAACAAAAGACGCAATTTAACTTTTTTGTTCGAATGACACTGTTTTTTTCTTTGTTTACAAATCTTAAACCTAACAATTCAGTTAATAGAAAGATTTGTATTATTTGAATTCATTGACATGTAAGTTCAAGGTCTTCGGTTTATTCATGGAATCTTGTCATCTTTATGCATATGAATTATTGTTTTCCTGTTTCAAAGGAAATATTGAAACTTATTTGCTGGTTTGTGAATTGCTGAAGTGCATTCCTTTCCTCACGATAGTCAACAAATATGTTTTTAACAAATCGTTGACTTAAGTTATTCTTTAATTTCAAGATTGTAACGATTTATTAACATGGCCTCATCTTATCGTTCCTAAATGCATTTATTGAAGTGTCAAATAGTTGATTTGTAACAATCCACGAAATTTGACAGTTGAGCTGTCAAAGTGAATGGTTTTCTGGCTTCCTTACAATCATTAATTTTATTATGACATTTCTCAAGGAAGTTATAACCACTGCACTGGTAGATTAACAGACCAACAATCATTTTTTACAATATACACTCCCAAATAATTTTACAAATTCGAACAATTTTTAACAATGACACTAAAACAAATTTTATTGACGTGACAATAAATAGTAAACCGTAGAATGAAAAATAGCAAATCAATGATTTTGTTAATTTAGACTTTATGTTTGACAGTTCACGTATATGTTTTATTGTTGAATATATTTAGCAATACATGTCTTAGATTGGGGATGGAAATGCTGCCGCTTTTTAACGTTCCTTTATTCCTAAAACAGCGATTCGAAATTTCAAAAACTCCTTAAAACTTCTTTCAAATGATTTTTTTGGTTAAAAATAATATTATTAATTTAAATAAAAAGCTGTATCAATTTTTACCAAATTTGCGTACTATTTTGCGTAGATTTTATTTTTTTCATGAAAAAACGGATTGTTGGATTTTTATAAAAATTACTGAATATCGAAAACAATATTTTCTATGAAACAAAATAAGTTTGAAGCCAATATTTGTAATTTTTGAAAAGCTATTTGAGTCGAAAGTAAATTTTTACAAGTTTTAGTATTGTTTTTTTTTTTTTAGGTTTTTATTTTTTGTAAAAAAAACTGTCTATTCGATTTTTCTTAAAATTGTATCGAATGTTGAAAACAATATTTCTTATAAGTTAAAATTAGTTATAAGCCATTATCTCAAACTTTTGAAAAGATATTTGAGGCGAAAATCAATTTTTACCAACTTTTATTAAATTTTTTTTAAGG
This sequence comes from Eupeodes latifasciatus, assembly GCA_920104205.1. Taxonomy (NCBI): domain Eukaryota; kingdom Metazoa; phylum Arthropoda; class Insecta; order Diptera; family Syrphidae; genus Eupeodes; species Eupeodes latifasciatus. Next base: position 161,728,641 of record OV049926.1, read on the forward strand.
TTTTTTTTTGTAAAAAAAACTGTCAATTCAATTTTTCTCAACATTTTTCAGAATGGTGAAAACCATATTTCTTATAAGATAAAATAAGTTTGAAGCCTTAATCTCAAGTTTTTGAAAAGATATTTGAGTCGAAATTCAATTTTTACCAACTTTGAGTAATGTTTTTTTTTAGGTTTTTATTTTTTATAAAAAAAACTGTCAATTAGATTTTTCTCAAAATTTTATCAGATGTCAAAAACATTATTCTTCGTTGCACAAAATTGTTTTGGAGATGAAATCATATTTTAGTCGTAAAATTTTCGAGGTGACAAATTTTTTTTTCAGTTTTTTTGATTTATAAAAAAAACCGTTAATTGGATTTTTTTTTTCAAAAATATAAGTGTTTTGTATCACGTTACAATATATAATATAAAATTTAATTCAAGTCTCTAGCATTATTGGTTCATGAGATATTTAGGGTTAACCAAAATTGTCACCTCTTTTTTAAACTGTTATGGTAAAAAAACCACCCACGCAATTTTCTTGAGAGCCCTTTCTGCATCTTTCTGCCTTATTATCTGTATAACACAATTTATTTGAAGTCGATATCTCTTCTGGTTCTTGAGCTATGGACGTCGCGAACGTACAGACGTACGGACGTACGGACGTACGAACGTACGTACACACGCACGCACAGACATCTTTCTAAAAATCTTTTATTTCGACTCTAGGGGCCTTGAAACGTCGAGAAATGTCAAAATTTTCAATTTGACAAATCGGACCCATTACAATAACTTCCTATGGGAAGTTAATAATATTTTTGGTAGGACTCTGAGTTGTGTTAATGTTACAAATGTTGACAGAAACATTTCTATGGGATAAGTAACTTTTAAGTCAGTATATTTCTTTGTTCTCAAAATATGCACATACATAAGTCAAAATTAATGTTGTTAGTATTTGTTTTGTTTAACGTTATTATTTATTTATAAATATTTATTAGGATTTTTTTTGCAAGCAAATTCAAAATTATTTTTTTCTCAAAATTTTACAAGATGTCAAAAACGTTATTTTTCGCCGTATAATGTTATTCAATGTCAATTTTCGTTTGTAAAATATTCGAAGTACAAATATTTTATATCAGTTTTTTCATTAAAAAATAAAAAAAAAAACTAAGAATTTCAAACATATGTAGTTCAGCTCGTTTTATTTATAAATTAGAACTCGAGTGAGCTCTATTTCATTTCTTCTGAGATAGAATTTCGATTTAATAGAAATTTAATTATGGGGCTCGAGGATATTAGAACTCGGTTCACCAATGATTTTACTTCTTTCAAAGGCCTAACTTTAAAAAAAAAAATAACAAACGAAATACATTAAAACACGAAAGCACAACTTTTATTTAAAAAATGTGAGAATATTAAAACTAAATCCTTAAATAAGTGTCTGCTATAACAAAAACTGACAGATGTTTTGAATTTAGTTCATAAAATGTCAGAATTTTGAGTCACAAATAGCTACGGGGTGCAACAAGAGCAAAAAAAAACACGTCAAAACTCAGTTCTATTCAACTGAGATCTAAAATTCCTAGAACTCAAAAATTATTTTAGACTGAGTTCTTCAGATATGATTAGATGTGAAGAAATTCTGGAGTTCAAAATAATAGTAGTAGTAGTAGTAGTAAAATGTGTGATTTTATTAAGCAGAAAATTGATTTACATATTTGTTTTAAAAATTCACAAAGTATAGCATTGGCTTTTGCCGTCAGCCAGAAAAAAGGAGTTTAAATTTATATACAAAGATATAAATGTATTCTAATTATAGTATATTAATTATTATAATTATAGTTTTAATGTCAAAAAGAAAATTGAATAAGGTATTCGATCATTTTTAAAAAGCTGGGTTGATAATTTGTTTTCTATAGTTCAGCGCCGTGCGGACGAAACTGGAAAATGCTGTCCAGTTTTCACCATTGAGAATTAAAATGGTATCATCATTGCTGAGGACGTTTTTTCCCCAGAAAGCGCGTCGGATTGTCTGAAGGATAGGGCATCTTCCTAGGAAATGCGTTACATTTTCGGTTTCTTGGAGATTACATAATGTGCACCGAGTGTTGTCGTTTGAGCCGTGTGGTTGGTAATTTAAACGCAACAATTCCCCTCTGGTTTTGAAAATTAAGGCTATTGTACTGATAGGATATTGATCGTCGAAATAATTGTTCACACCCATGTCGTAATTTAATTGTCCATATAGGATTCGGGACTCACTTTGTTGAGCCGACTCTCCAAATTTTGCAAAAATGATGCTTCAATTTTTCCAAGCAATAGTGGGCATAAAGTTTTCCAATCCTCTATACCTGATTCTAGCAACTGGATGTCATGTTCAAGACGGGTTGGGTTCGAAATCCTGTATGGATCATAATACTGTATTTAAAATACTGTATCTTAAAACACTGTATTTCAAAATACTGTATGTACAAAATACTGTATGATCAAAATACTGTAGCTCAAAATTCTGTATCTTAAAATTCTGTATACCAAAATTCTGTATTTCAAAATGCTGTAAATAGGCTGACAAATAAAAATCGTTTTGATAATGTAAAAAAGTGCGCACTTTTTTACATTATCAAAACGATTTGTATTTGTCAGCCTATTTACAGCATGTTGAAATACAGAATTTTAAAAACAGATAAAGAATACATCATAATATTTTTTCATTGGCATAATGTTCTAATATACTTCCCTTGAACAATCACATTATGATAAGTCATAAGTCTTTGAATTAATAAAAAAAAAAAAAAACAAAAAAATGGTATCTTCGTCTTATTTTCTCTTCCCATTTTCTTCTCATTAATTGTCATTTCTCTCACAGTTGTATATGAATTGTTGTTACCACAATCAACAATTCCATAAATAAACAATTACACTGAACTTATTGATCTGTCAAAACTTCCACGTGTTCGTTCATTTCGTTGATATTTAAAAGCCAATGCAAATTTAAGAATTAAGTGAAATTTGGAGTTTCAATAAATGATATAATGTACATACATATGTACATTAATCGAGTTCTGCTTTTGTTGTTCTCTATAATGGAAACTTAAGAGCGGAATTTTTCAAAAATACAGTATTTTTAGATAATGTTTTGCTCATACAGCATTTTGAGAAGAAGAATTTTGAGATACAGTATTATCAGATACAGTATTTTGACAACACAGCATTTTGAGATACAGTTTATTAACCATACAGTATTATGAATATACAGTATCATACAGTATAATACAGAATTTTAACCATACAGTATTTTAAAATACAGCATTTCGAGCCGCTCCCGTTCAAGACCAAGTCGAGTCCACTCTTCAAAGAACTAGGATTTCCTAGAAAGCAGATGTCTAACGATTATGTTAGGTAGCCGATGGTTTGGTAGCTCTATAACTTTAAATATATACTGCAGATGCATCTTCAATGTGAAGATATAGAGTGGTGCCACTCCTGTTTCTAGGTGCAACATATAGGTAGGTGTATTTTCTGGGAGCCAGAACATTTTTTTAATAAAATATCTTAAAAGTTTTTCTACCTCCTCATACTGCTGAAATCCCCATACCTGGCCAGCATAGCATAATATCGATCGCATTACGGCCTCAAATAGTTTAAACTTTGTGCCTGGGGGCAATATGCTTCTTACTTAAGACTCCTTTCCAGTTGCAGTTGATAGCTTTTTTTGCTTCGATTAGCCTTGCCTTTAAATGTTTTTGTAGAGATAGTGATGGCGTTATGATTACCCCTAAATATTTATACTCCCTCACCACCTCAAAATCTACATTTTCCCATTTCCATTTTTCTTCTCTTGCATATGGTCCTGTTCCGTTGCGAAATATCAAAATATTTGTTTAAATGAAGTTCCAAAATTAAAAACCGAGAATAACTAGATCGAGTTTGTTTTGAGGTATAAAATTTTAAGTTAGCAATACTAATTTAACTGGCGGCTATTTTGTCAGCTGTCAAATCCAAATTGATCAAATTTATTTTGAAAATCATGGTTCTTCTCGAAATACGAACTAAATTAATTTTGTTTAGCGATTGAGCTCACTTTTGGTTGAACGGATACGTCCATAAATAAAACTGTAGTTGTATTTGAAGTGATAATAATCCTCAAGTGTATTTTGAGACATCGTTACATCCACAAAAACTAACTGTTTGGTGCACTTTATGGGTCCGTGGAATACTTGAACTTTTTTTTTAAACTATGCTTGCAGACCCACTATAGAGCAGGATCGTGCGATTATACGCCAATTGACTATTTTCTGTTGGGATATGTGAAGTCACAAGCTTATACCGATTATTAACCACTTAAAAGACACCATTTTGTTGCGTTATTACCGATATATGGTCCCAAATGTTGGAAAAAGTCATTAAAATTAGACCTCCTCATAAGACTACGGCTGAGCCGCCACCCACAAAATAAATCATTTTTAACTTCCCCTAGGAAGTTGTTGTAATGGGTCCGATTTGTCAAATTGAAAATTTTGACATTTCTCGACGTTTCAAGGTCCCTAGAGTCGAAATAAAAGATTTTTAGAAAGATGTCTGTGCGTGCGTGTGTACGTACGTTCGTATGTCCGTATGTCCGTACGTCCGTACGTTCGCGACGTTTTTTTCGTCGTCCATAGCTCAAGAACCAGAAGAGATATCGACTTCAAATAAATTGTTATACAGATAATAAGGCAGAAAGATGCAGAAAGGGAAAGGGCTCTCAAGAAAATTGCGAGGGTGAAAATTTTGGTTAACCCTAAATATCTCATGAACCAATAATGCTAGAGACTTGAATTAAATTTTATATTATATATTGTAACGTGATACAAAACAAGCATATTTTTGGAAAAAATCCAATTAACGGTTTTTTTTATAAATCAAAAAAACTGAAAAAAAATTTGTCACCTCGAAAATTGTACGACTAAAATATGATTTCATCTCCAAAACAATTTTGTGCAACGAAGAATAATGTTTTTGACATCTGATAAAATTTTGAGAAAAATCTAATTGACAGTTTTTTTTATAAAAAATAAAAACCAAAAAAAAACATTACTCAAAGTTGGTAAAAATTGATTTTCGACTCAAATATCTTTTCAAAAATTTGAGATAATAGCTTCTTACTACTTTAAACTTATAAGAAATATTGTTTTCAACATTAGGACACATTTTGAGAAAAATCGAATTGACAATTTAAAAAAAAAAATAAAAGCCTAAAAAAAATTTATAAAAGTTGGTAAAAATTGATTTTCGACTCAAATATCCTTTCAAAAATTTGAGATAATGGCTTTAAACTAATTTTAACTTATAAGAAATATTGTTTTCAACAATAGGAAAAATTTTGAGAAAAATCGAATTAACAGTTTTTTTTACAAAAAATAAAAACCTAAAAAAAAATGTATAAAAGTTGGTAAAAATTGTATTTCGACGTAAATATCTTTTCAAAAATTTGAGACATTGGCTTCAAACTAATTTTATCTTTTAAGAAATATTGTTTTCAACATTCTATTAAATTTTGAGAAAAATTGAATTGACAGTTTTTTTACAAAAAATAAAAACCTAAAAAAAAAACAATACTAAAACTTGTAAAAATTTACTTTCGACTAAAATAGCTTTTCAAAAATTACAAATATTGGCTTCAAACTTATTTTATTTCACAGAAAAATATTGTTTTCGATATTCAGTAATTTTTTTATAAAAATCCAACAGTCCGTTTTTTCATAAAAAAAATTAAATCTACAAAAAATATTACGCAAATTTGGTAAAAATTGATACATATAGACAAACTTTTAAGCAAGACAAATCGACAGACGGGATGGGAAGTTATCAGTGTGGGTCGCATCCCAGCCTCTTTTTTTAATTATAGTGCCAAAAGATTCTCTTTCGAATAAAGCAAATTTCATGTCAATTTAAAAAAAAATCATCTTTATTTTATTCCGCTTCAAAGTTCTATACCTATGTATAAATACACACCCTTTAGTAATTCAGTTTCACGTCACAACGTATAAAATTAAAATGAATTGTAGTATAGTCAAAATTTCATTTTGTTTTTTTTTTTTTAAATTGATTTAGACAAATATTTCTGCATCTTCTGATGTTAATTATCTGTAGGAAAAACAATTATTTGAAGTCAATATCTCTGCAGGTTATTGAGATATGGCCGACGAAAAAAAATATGGCGAATGTACGGAAGTACAGAATCACATACAGACATCTCTCTAAATATCTTTGAGATTTAGATTCTAAAGTACTTGAAATTTTGAGAAATGTCAAAATATTCAATTTAGTACTTTACTTTTTTACTTGTTTGTAATCTAAAAAACCTTAGAACACCTTTTTATATATGTAAATTATCATTGTGATGTTTTCAATTATGATTATTATTCTTGAGCTGAATTTGAACAGACTTTGTTACTTAATTATTATTTCAACAAAAGAAGCCTTTACAACATCAGAAGTGGGATAAGATGCAGTTATAAAAAAAAACAATACCATTTTCCGGATATGTCAAAAATAAATAAAAGCGATCTAGAATGGTGTGAAGCCAACAATGTGGAAGTTCCGTTAAGTGCAATCATAGATCAGCTGCGAGACCTTTATACTGAGCTTACAAAACGTGATGGGATAAATTCCGAAAATTCCGTGGTTCCTGAGCTGTCAACAACTTCCGAACAGGATGAAAGGACAGAAAATAGTGAAATTTCTGGACATTCCGAGCAACAAGGCGTTCAGCCTAATATATTGATTCCGAATAACACTACGCAATTGGATGACGAAGAAGCTTGTGTTGAGAAGGAAATTCGTTTATTAGAAAAACGAAAAAAAATTACTAACATTACGCAACGAATTAAGATTGTTAGAAGAAGCTAGTTCATCAAATAATGGCAACATTTCACAACTTTCTTTCAAAGATATAAAATATTCTATTTCAGAATATTCTGGGGATGGCTCATATGATGCCAAAATGTGGTTGGATATTTTTGAACGAACTTGTGAATCAGTTCATGGAGATTCTACATTCCGATTAAAATGTATCCGTCGTCTTATGAAACAAGGTCCCGCTGTAGAATTATTCGTTCGTATCGATAACTCCAAGACTTTTGAAGAATTCCGTGCCAAATTTCTTACAAATGTTGGTCATAATTACTCAATTTCCGATGTAATTGACAAAATGCGGAAAACAACGTTCAATTCTTCAAAATCATCCATCATGGGATATATTTTGAAGATGCAAGAACTGGCTTTCCGTGCGAATATCGATGAGCGTCAAACAATTCAATTTATAATCGATGATTTTCGCGATCGTTCAAATAACATAGCTGTTTTATATCCTGCTTGCAATATTGATGAATTAAAACAGTTATCTCACCGTTATTCTCAATTACGTGATATGAATTCCGCTCACGTAAAATTATGTATTATTTGACTTGTTATAAAAGTAGTTAATGATCGGAGCGATCAAATGTCAGGATTGGCCGAGTTATAAGTACTTTACTTTTTTACTTGTTTGTAATCTAAAAAACCTTAAAACACCTTTTTATATAAATTATTATTTTGATGTTTTCAATTATGATTATTATTCTTGAGCTGAATTTGAACAGACGTTGTTACTTAATTATTATTTAAATAAAGAAGCCTTTACAAATTCAACAAATCGGACATTTACAATAACTTCTTATTGGCAGAATTTTATTTTTCTTGAAATAAATGTTCAGTATTTTGAAAAACAAACTGTATGACATTAACAGTGCCTAAAGTCAGCATCAGATATCATAACGAGTGCCTTATTTAAAAGGTAATAATTGGCTGCATGATGGCTTTAAGCAGTACGAAATTATGTATCCTGTAAAGCCTATGATTTCTCAGATCTATTTACAAAAAATTATATATTCCGTACTTAAATCAATTAAGAATTTCCTTTTATTAAAAACAAATATATACATTTTTTTCCTCACATTGTAATAATACATAATTAAGCCAATAGCAAATATTTATCTATTTCAATAGGAAAGTTATAGGTAAGCTAAGACAAATTCTTAAGCTAATGCTTAGCCTGAATTTATTTTCCATTATAACAAGTAGTATCTACGTGAGTATAAGAATTTCCTTCAATTTTAAACCTTATCATTTAATTCAAACCCCTTTTCAATGACGTCGAGGAACACGACAGCGAACGGGCCGGATCGGGCCGGCTAAGATAAAACGGACTTCCTCTCTTCTAATACGTATTATTATTACTATATTTACAAAAGCTGATGGCTGCTACATCATGCTTCGTGGATTTCTGCATTTGTCGTTTCTTGAACTTCCCTATATCGCATTAAGAGCGAGATTTTCTTCGTCTTCGTGGCATTGAATTAAATATTATAAGAGATGCGGTATGATGGTGGCGGCCGCGGCGGCGGCGACAGAGCGGCTGCAGCAGATAGCGGATGTTGTCTTAGAGGTTGTCATGTAATTGCAATTGCATCACAATTTTTAACTACTCCATTATGCTTCCTTTTGGCTCGTCATTGTATTCCCACCATCATTTATCTAAGTAATCTTCATTTCTTTCCTTTTCTCTCTCATCATCATTCATCTATCTATCTTTTCTTTGCGTTTCATCATCCAAAAGTTGCAACAATGAATTATCTTTATTTCATTCCCACAGAGTATATTATAAAGTAGAGTTACTTGTTCTCAAGTAGCTTTGATTACAAGATTCAAAAGAGAAGAAAATACTGCGAATAAAAAAAAAATTACCACAGTAAAAGGTATTAAAAACTAATCGATTCACATTACATAATTACGTGGCACGGTCCTCAATAAAGAATGTGCCCTGAGTTGAGTATTTCTCGTTGCTATAGTTTGTGGTAAATTTTATATAGTGTATTTTTCTCCCTTAAGATTGCGTAACGAACAAAAAAAATCCCATTTATTGGTAAATTAATTGCAATTTTAATTTTCATTCACCACCATCTGGGTGTAGTTTTTATCTTGTATCTTTAATGCAGTTTTGTCATTATATTATTATTTAACAGAAAGGAAGGAATATAATGATTGATATCCTTTCCGGACTTATCGTGCGATTATTCAATGAAAATTAATTGCTTCCAACATAAGTACAAGTGAAGTGGGTATAGTTGGTCAAATAATAACAATATAAAGACGTTAGAAGCATTTTATCTTCCGTTTTGTTGAAAAGGCATATTACTTTTTGATCTCTATTTAATAATTTTGATAATATGTATGTAAATATAAATTGTTTGTATGTCCAATTATTTTAAATACAACACTCAGAGAAATCGTGGTTTCTAGTGTTAAATATATTATTTTGATACTGATAACTGTTTATCACTTGACACAAAGTCGGTATCATACTTTCTCAGAAAAAAATGAGTCGTTTTGAGTTGAACATTAAAAACTTATTTCCAAAGTAAGTGCTGCAAGTTTCTTTAAACGTTTTGGTCGAATTGAAGAACTTACTGAACCTTCCGTACTCAAGTTTATGAAAAAAGTTCTTGAGACTCGTATTCTAGAAGGTAACAGTTATGGTCTCTAAGAGTGTGAGATCAATCCGATCTCTATTTTTCACGCACTAACTTTTCAATTATCTTCTTCCAAGATTCAATTAATATAGCAGTTGAAGAAAGACGGAAATCCACTTTGGTATGGCTTCGTAGGTAAAAAAAAACTTAAATTTGACAAAAATTTCGGCCGAGAAATTACTTTTTCTGACAAGGCGCATTCCATGGCTACGTTAGTAAACAATATGTTTATTTCTGGAGCTTTGTCAATCCGCCTCTCCAAATACAATGATTGATAGACAATCAATTTAGACGACACCTCTTATTTATACAGGGTTTTTCAACAGGGACGCTACTAAAGTAGAGTGACAGGCACAGGGACAGTAAACGACACCATATTTCTTGCTGCTCTTTTCACATTTCTCTTCAGTAAGGTTTAACATTTCATGATGGAAAGATATACGAGCCAACAACGATTCGGAATTATTACAATTTACTACGGAAACTCGGAGTCACTGCCTCAACGTTAAGAGTGCTACGTCCAATTTATGGGCGTCATAATCGACGTAGCAGATCAACAATTGAGTGTCTAGTGGAAAAATTTGAACTCACAGACACAGTACAACATGTTCCCGTGCCAGTAAGGCAAAGAAGTGCCCGTAGTGTCGCGAATATTGCTGCCGCTGAGGTTTCAGTTACAGAAAGCCCAAATGTGTCTCTTACACGTCGTTCTCAAGCGTTGGGCATCTCTGTGACGTCGTGCGATTTAAGACCATGAGACTATTTCCTATGGGGCTACGTCAAGTCTATGGTCTATGCCAACAAGCCAGCGACGATTGATGAACTTCGTACGAATATCGAACGTGAAATTGCAGCAGTATCTGCCGATTAATGCCTGAAAACCGTTGAAAATTGGTTTTAGCGTCTATACTTCTGTAAGCGTGCCCGTGGTGGCCATGCAAAAGAAACTGAGTTCCATACATAAGGGTATCAAACGTACTTTCACAGGAATAAAGAATTTTATTGATATCCAAAACCGTTTTTGTTGTATTTAAAAAAAAACTTTTGTAGCGCTCTTATTAAAAAGCCCAATACAAGAATATTGCACTATATCATACACCCTTTGCCCCATTTAATCTTTTGTGCACAAAATTCCCACATCATATTATCAGTAGTCTTGGCTATGCCAATTTCCAACTTCAGAACTATGATTTGACAACTTTGCACTTTTTTAATAAATTCTTCAGCGTTCTGGTAAAAGTGGGGATATTTTGGAAAACAAATAAGACGCTTAAAACGTTTAGAAGGAATATTGAAGTAAAGGATTGTAGATATGGACAAACAACACGAATTTTATTGAAAAATAATAAACATAGCCTAATATAATGTTGTTCGAATTATAAAATTATTAATTCGAATTATAAAACATGACGCGAAAAATTGATTTTGAAGTCGGTTTTGAACTTAGGTCATGAAAAATCTTAGAAAAAGTATAGTATGACTTCCATCTTTATAACCTTATTAAGCAGCGTAATTTTTTGTAATTCCTATGAAATTCCATTTCACTTGGTAACATTAGTTTTGGGGCGGTGGCACTGCAAAGCGGTTTCTTGATCAATTGTGCAGAAATCCAAAAAAAAAAACTTTACAGAAAATTTAAATTTTTTTCTAAAAGTTGGCATTAATGGCTGAAACACAAACACGCTTTGGCTTCAGCTTCGCCTGACGTTTACGAGTTCAGCCATAGGAATTCAATGCATACTATCACAATGAAACTTTGACGTCATGTTTCGTTTGACAATCGTTAGGAAAATAACGTAATGTTACCTAATGTGACTCCAAACGGAAGCTCTACTTCAAATTTGCTGAACATTTGCTTTGCCTGACAGCTCAACAGCTATAAAAAAGTCAACAAACAAAATACATTTGCATTTGGAGGGATAACCACATACATAGAATAACTATACCTATAATTTTTCTCGAAAACGTTTTATTTTTGTAGAACAGAAAATGAGTTTCAAAGAATTCCTCATAGATTGAGCTCCCGGACCCACCAACGTCTCTCAGTCTGCGCTTCTTCTTGAACCATGAGCTGAACATACCCACGATAAGCTGTGTAAGCTACTTTCGCGATAAATTCAATTTTTTCGATTTCAAAATTAATATATTTTACTGCACGAAAAATCAAAACAAACTTTTGAGAAAAAAAAAAACAGCTGCTAATGACAAAAGTGTCATTTTAGAAATGTCATTCAAAGCAACCTCAAAGCAGGCCCATCGTAACGCAGACGAAGCCGAAGCTGAAGCGTGTTTGTGTTTCAGCCATTAGAATTTTGATTGCATATTTTTGTTAAAAAAGTCCGACAGCCTCAAAGTAAAAAAAAAATCTAATTTCGAAGTTTACTGGAAAACAAGATAAGTACAAGAATTGTGACTAAAATATTAATAGAGGCTGAATTTCTATATATAATGCAACAGATCTACATGTTTCATAATAAACGAACCAAGGCAATAAGGACGACAAAATTGCATATTGAAAATATTTGTATTATGTGTTAGCTAGCAACATGTGCAACATGGTAATAGAAGCCACATTTATAGTCTCAACTTAAAGGAAGCAAAATAGGAAAATGTAAATTCTCTACATGAAATAAAGCTTTAAAATTGATTGTGATTGTGACCTGTTCGACAAGACGTTCGTGTGTGTTTCTATAGTAATAATGTCTGTCAGTTGTATACTTCTATATAGAGAGAGGAAGGATACACGTGTTTTCCTGGTATACCATTCTATAAAACTATACCCATAAACTCAATAAAGACGCATAGTAAACCCAGCAAGAAGTCTGCACTGTTCGGATAGGCTATGAAATGAATGAAACAACAATGGATATGAGGTTATAGCTATATGTAAATTTATTTCTATAATATGCAACATATTATACAGAGGATGCTTATATGGCTTTTAACACTTTTCAGGATCAAACAAATGTTTAAACACGTGAACTGGAAGGACTAGTATTATATGTCTAAATTTGAATATAGTACACATACTCATGTTTATATACGGAAAATTGGCACATTTAGATTTTAACATGATTTTACAGGAGCAAAGCTTATAGAAACCATTCAGACCAAAATAATGGACAATGTAAAAGTATTCTTCTTGACAAAATAGATAGAAAATTTCCTCCGGACAAGTTAGTTGATTATGAAAATTGTTATAGGTATACGAAAAAGCTACTACAATAAAGAACTCATATATATATAGGTAGTTGTTTTTGAAAGAAGGGTCTCATAACGACTATTTGATAGACGACGTCACAAGTGTTTATTCAATATTAAAGTTTTGTAGACTTTTAGGGATAGAGCATTAGTTTAAAACAAACCAAAAAAAAAAGAGGCTGGGATGCGACCCACACTGATAACTTCTCAATTTATCTTGCTTAAAAGTTTGTCTATATGTATCAATTTTTACCAAATTTGCGTAATGATTTTTGTAGATTTTATTTTTTTATGAAAAAATAGACTGTTGGATTTTTATAACAAAATTACTGAATATCGAAAACAATATTTTCTGTGAAATTAAATAAGTTTAAAGCCAATATTTATAATTTTTGAAAAGCTATTTGAGTCGAAAGTTACCAAGCACCAAGTTTCAGTATTGTTTTTTTTTAGTTTTTTATTTTTTGTAAAAAAAACTGTCAATTCGATTTTTCTCAAAATTTTATCGAATGTTGAAAACAATATTTCTTATAAGATAAAATAAGTTTGAAGCCAATGTCTTAAAGTTTTGAAAAGATATTTGAGTCGAAAATCAATTTTTACCAACTTTTATTAATTTTTTTTAGGTTTTTATTTTTAGTAAAAAAACTGTAAATTCCATTTTCTCAAAATTTTTCAAAATGTTGAAAACAATATTTTTTGAAAGAATAAAGTAGTTTAAAGCCAATATCTCAAAGTTTTGAAAAGATATTTGAGTCGAAAATCAAATTTTACCAACTTTTATTAGTTTTTTTTTAGGTTTTTGTTTTTAGTAAAAAAAAAACTGTCAATTCAATTTTTTTCAAAATTTTTCAAAATGTTGAAAACAATATTTTTTGAAAAATTAAAGTAGTTTAAAGCCAATATCTCAAAGTTTTGAAAAGATATTTGAGTCGAAAATCAATTTTTACCAACTTTTATTAATTTTTTTTATGTTTTTGTTTTTAGTAAAAAAAAACTGTCAATTCAATTTTTCTCAAAATTTTTCAAAATGTTGAAAACAATATTTTTTTATAAGACAAAATAAGTTTGAAGCCTTAATATCAAATTTTTGAAAAGATATTTGAGTATAAATTCAATTTTTACCATCTTTGAGTAATGTTTTTTTTAGGTTTTTATTTTTTATAAAAAAACTGTCAATTCGATTTTTCTCAAAATTTTATCAGATGTCAAAAACATAATTCTTCGTTGCACAAAATTGTTTTGGAGATGAAATCATATTTCATTCGTTAAATTTGCAAGGTGACAAATTTTTGTTTCAGTTTTTTTTTTATTTATAAAAAAACCGTTAATTGGATTTTTTTTCCAAAAATATACTTATTTTGTATCACGTTGCAATATATAATATAAAATTTAATTCAAGTCTATAGCGTCATTGGTTCATGAGATATTTAGGGTTAACCAAAATGTTCACCTTTTTTTTAAACTGCTATGGTAAAAAAAACCACCCACGCAATTTTCTTGAGAGCCCTTTCTGCATCTTTCTGCCTTATTATCTGTATAACAAAATTTATTTGAAGTCGATATCTCTTCTGGTTCTTGAGCTATGGAGGACGAAAAAAACATCGCGAACGTACAGACGTACGGACGTATGTATGAACGTACTAACACACGCACGCACAGACATCTTTCTAAAAATCTTTTATTTCGACTCTAGGGACCTTGCAACGTCGAGAAATGTCAAAATTTTCAATTTGACAAATCGGACCCATTACATTAACTTCCTATGGGAAGTTAACAAAAAGCTTTCGACTAGTTGCAGAAGCTGAAATGTGAAGGTTTAAACGTTGATTTTATTTTGAGAACGAGTTGTAGTCATTTTTCATCGTCTAAATTTTGTATGAAAAAAAAAACAAACAAAAATGAAGGATTCAGAGCAGCAAGATCTATACCCCGGTTTTTGAATTTGTTATCTGTAATTCTACATTATCAATCACCCAATTTTTTGCTCTTTAATCATTTGAGGATTTTTCTCCCAAATTGATAGACTCATATAATATCTTTAATCAAAATGCTCCCATTACGACAATTTGTTCAAATTAGTGTATTCCAACAAATGGAGCTATAAATAAACACCACTATTTTTTAGTATTTTGTTACCTATAACGAAACGGAAAACCTAACAACTTTCTGAATGAAATCATTTTATTCGACAGCTAATAATGTTAATTGTATGTGCATATTTATTAGATATATGATGAGGGTAAGGTGTAAAAATACATAAAGTCTACCTTTAAAGTGTGAGCATCATGAATATCATAAAAGTAATATTATATATAGGCAGAGGCATACTATAAAATATTAATTTCCTCTCCTATACAAGCTTTTTGAATTTAAATATTTTTTCTATCTATACCTACACACTTCATCACACGCAAAAGAGGTATTGGCAAAATTATATTGATACACAGTTGCAACCAATTATTTCCAATAATAATGTATAAGTAAGAAAAATTACTTTTAAAGGAAATAGAGAATATATACTCTCTGCAGAGTCGGTTTAAAAATTGTACATATATTTTAAGATTTAAAAATATACCCGTAAGATAAGTTTATCTTTAAAAATGTAATTTCTAAAAAATGAGAGCGGGTCGAAATGCTGTAAGGTCAAAATTCTGTATAATACTGTATGATCACAATACTGTATGGTTATATTCTGTATTTCAAGATACTGTACATTTAAAATACTGCATCTCTGTAACTCTGTATTGTCAAAATACTGTATCTTATAATACTGTATAATACTGGATGGTTTTGACAGATCAATTAGTTTGGTGCAATTGCTTATGCAATTGTTGATTATGATAACAACAATTCATGTTTAAATGTGAGAGAGAAACAAACAGTTAAGAAGAAGAAAATGAAAAAGAGAAAATAAGAAGATACCATTAATTTTGTTTTTATTTTTATTAGTATAAAGACATGAATTAATTATCATAGGTACTTACTACTTATGTTATTGTCCAAGGGAAGTATATTAGAACATTATTCTAATGAGAAATTATCATGATATTTTCTTTAAAAAAAAGTTTCTGTTTTCAAAATTCTGTATTTCAAAATGCTGTTAATAAGCTAAAAATAAAAATCATTTTGATAATGTAAAAAAGTGCGCACTTTATATTAATTTTTAAGTCTTATTTACAGCATCTTGAAATACAGAATTTTGATGTACAGAATTTTTGAAATACAGAATTTTGAGATACAGCATTTTGATCATGCAGTATTTTGTACAAACAGTATTTTGAAATACACTATTTTAAATACAGTATTATGATCCATACAGTATTTTGACCCCAACCCCTAAAAAATATTTTGTACATACAGTATTTTGAAATGCAGTATTTTAAATATACAGTATTTTGATCTCAACCCCTAAAAAATGTATTAATTTATTAAATTTATTATTTTTTTTTCGAAAATCGTTGGAGGGTTTTGTTCTTTAAATTAATTTTGTATAGGTATACATATTTTTCAATATTGTTAAACAAGATTTTTTGCTATGTAGTTATTTATAGGAGTGGAATCGTTTAAGGTTATTGTTGATAAAATAATCGAATTTGATCTATGTAAGGTGATCGTCAAATTGATACCTTGAAAGCTGTCACAAAAAAATTGATAGTCATTTTCCAACAAATATGTTGTTTCTGAATAGAGCTACCAGACGTTTACAGAAATGGATGTAAAATTTTGTTAGTTACCATTTTTGTGACCTACAAAGCTTACGACATTCGAAAAAATACAATAAAAGTAAGAATGTTATTAAAATACATCCAATTTCATACCTTTATTTAGATATTTTAACAACAATGAATTGTGTAAATTCTAATCTGAAAATGTTCAATCGAATTGAATTAAATTAAATTATCTTACACAGACGGAAAACTCGGTGATAGTCAATTTGACTATTAAAAATATGATAGTCAATTGACACCCTAGCCGATTCCACCCCAGTTCTTGTAAACATAAACATTACGATTGAACTTCTTCAAAAATGTTGAAAAATGTTGAAATCACTAGTTCCTAGTTCCTGAGAAAATATTTAAATAAAATTAGGGTACTATGGGAGGTACCCCCGTATTTAAAAAAGCCAACAAAAAAAGTTAACAGAACATTTCATAAGTGGACCGTTTTTGAAAAAATTCAAATTTTCGACTTTTGCCATTAAAAAAGGTGGGGATTTGAGCAACAATGATGGCCTAGTGCCTTTACAGTTTTGCGAATAAAAGTTTTTGTATAATAAATCAAATGTTCACTGGTATATTAAAAAGTATGCAATAAAAAATTATATTTTAAGCTGTTTCCTATCAAAATATTCGAAATTTTAAATTAGTTTAGTAGTATTTTTAGTACGACTAAAATTGTTATAGAACACATTTTTCTAAAACTTTAAAAACAAAAACATTTTTTATAATGAGAAAGATTGCTATTTTTTCTTTGTTTCAATGATATGTGAGACAAAACTAATTACTTCCACATTCTAGTAGCATTTTGTTAAAGTATTAATTTTTGTAAGAAAAAATTGTCACCTCCATTTTTCCAAAAAAAAATAAATACCAAACGCTAAGAACGTCATATTTCGTAGTAAAAGAATTATTCTAAAATTAGTATAATTTTTACTTGCGACATATAAAAACTATATGGCAAATATTGAAAAAAAATTAATTTAGAATGGTAGAGAAGTCATAAGAAATGGGTCCCCCATTTCCGTCCTCCTTCAGTCTCAACCATTGGTTCGATTGAGTTCAAACTTGGAAATTAAAGCTTTAAGCAGATTCTCTCAAGACGTTTTTTTTTTCATTTCTTTAAGAATAAAAATAACAGAAGTCCCCATACAAATTTTTTGATCAAAAATTCGAATTTTCTCAAAAGCGAACCTATAGAGATTTTTATTAAATTTTGTCTAAAATTGTTTCATAACATGGCTTCTTTTAATAAAAACAAACCTTATAATGTCTTAATAATATTTGATGAAATAATAAAAATTGAAATGTTTTTAAAATAAAATTGAAAAATTTTATTTACACAACATTAATTAAAAAAAAAACGCTCCAACGATGTTTGAAAAAAAAAATTAATAAATCAAGGTTTTTTGATTAATTAAATTTCATTTAAATTTTTGAAACTTTTATTGGTAAATGTAAGTTCTATTTGTAAACAGAGTCTTTGGAAGTTCGATCCAGTCGTGCACTTTATTTTAGTTAAGAGATCTTGTGAAGTCAAGAAATGTCAATTTGGATCTATCAATGGGACGTTAAAAACGAAATCAATCATTAGTTTACATTGAAATATACTTCACTTTTTTGATAAAATAAATAAAAAGTACATTTTATAATAAAACTTACAATTTTCCAAAGATCTACACAGAAAATGGCTGGCAAACTCGATTTTTCCAATTTGTGGTTTGATAGATGAATCTTTTATATATAGATTTTTAATAGATATGCATTTCGTTAAACAACTCACTAAGTTAGTGTTGACAATTTTGATTTCGAATTCTTAATCAATGACAAAACAAATTTGTCAAAAGAACAATAAGAGGTGTCAAAACGAAGCCAAACGAAAAAGTCGACAAGATACTATAACGGATTTTTTTTTAGAACAGTTAAAAACAAGCATTTTTTACTATGGACGGGGGGGTCTATCTCCCCCCGTTTAGGCGAGAGGGGCCATTAAAAAAATGATTACTTAAAATTAAGTATTATACGTTTTTTAAAGCCAACATTCTGTTTTATAAGCCAGTTTTTAAATCAAGTCAAAACCATGCATAATTTTTGAAAAATTAAATTAAATGAACTCAAAATTTGAGTAAAAAAAAATCAATTTCAATATTTTAAAGCCATACATTTATACATAATTTTTTCTAATAATTTCTTGCTCTTATTAATTTTCAATTAAAAAATGAAAACTAAATGATTTTATGTCTTTTAGTTTTTGAGAAAATTGAAAATAACCACAACTACTATTTTAATTTAACTATTTGTTTTTGTTTGAGTGGTCTTATTTTCATAGTAATAATGGTAGGTGCGAGTTTGGGTGTATGCAACAGTGGGGTGCGTATGGAAGAGGGGCACTCTGTCCCCTGCAACCCCCTTGCTTGGTATCACTTTTTCAATTTTCTTCAAGAACTAGAAGACATAAAATCATCTATTTTTTCAGTTTTTGATCAAAAAAAAATAAGAGCAATGAATTCTAAAAAAACAACAGTAGATAATCTTAAAGTTTTCAAAAATTAAAATTTGTTTGCCCAATTTTTGAGTTTAAAACAATTTGTTTCAAAAACTATGCATAGTTTTGATTTAATTTAAAAACAAGCTAATAGACAAAAGTGTTTTATAAAACATAGTTGTAAGTATTAGATACCATTATTTTTTAATTATTTTTTTTCATTTAACGTACGTATTTTTTTAAATTGCCCCTACCGCCTATACGGGGGATATAGACCCCCCGCTCTCATAATAAAGAATGCTTGTTTTTAACTGTTCTATACAAATCCGTTATTAAACTTTGTCGCCTTAGTTATCGTGCTCTCCCCCTTTTTTTTTTCTTTTTCACACTTGCATGAATACGAAAAAGAAACGGACAAAATTCATCGTGTATCGTGTCACTATATTTAAAGTCATTAACATAATTATTGTCACTTTTGAAAGCCAAACAAAAAGATTTTTGACATGTTTTTCCTCAACTATACGAATATTATAAATGCCACTAAATGCATTTTCCAGTAATAATTCGATGTTGTGCAAAGGTAACATGGCTTATTCTCATTTCAGTTAACCGGTATCAACTGTAATAAAATTTAATGGAATAAAACCAAATAGCGATATGAAGAGTCAAAGTGACTTATAAAAGCAATATGTGTCGCATATATTTTTTGCTATACAAGAAAACCTATGTCAAATCGAAGAAGAAAAATTCAAATTGAATTATTTATGTATAATATGTGCGACAAGGTGTGTTCATTGTCGTTCAATTATGACAAATTGGTTCTAACTTGAAGGTCAAGGGTATTAAAATATAATTAAATAATAATAATAAAAAACAACACTTTTAATATCGCAAAAAAAAAATAACACAACCAAAAATTTCAACATAGGTATGTATGAATATACAATACATGGATATGTTTGTATATATACATATACAAAATTCAAAGCTTCAAATGTAAATTGACGTTAAGTGAAGAATGTTAAATTGGTTATCTCAAATATAATAATGTTCTTAGAATAAGTGTTTATAAGTTTTGTGTTGAACTCGTGACCAGCGTTACCACTTTACTTCAATTGAAGTAGATCTACTTCTTTTTTTCAAAAAAAAATTCAAATCTACTTCCTACTTCGCGCCATCACCAAAATATTGAAATCTACTTCATTTTTACGGTCTGTGTTTCTACCTACTTCAATTCTAATAAAAATAGACTGAATTTACTTCTTTTTTCTCTTTATCACTCTTGTAGTATGTAGTCTCAAAATTTTCATAAAAATACAAGAAAATTAAAAATCGCTTGAGTCTTTGCATTTGTAGTGAGATTCTTTTTTTTTATCTATTGTATTCTAGTTTAAAACTTTTGTCATTTTTACTTGCGACATAAAGGAACTATATGGCAAGTTTTGCATTCGTAAAAAAATTTCGAACTCGAGATTTTAATCAAACATGACTGAAAATAATTATGGACAGAAATAAAAGACACGTCTCAATTCTTGTGAATGTTTATTTCGAATCAATTTTTCTAAAACTACTTACAACTATTTATACTTACTTAAGTCTAAGGAACATGAGATAAGATACTGATAAAAATAGAATACACATTTCCATCCCATGCTATCTTTGGGGTATTTGTGTGTACACATGTGTTCCTATCCTATCAGTATCCTATCCTATGACGCTATTCACTATCACAAGATTATTTTTTATCTGTCTTGTGAAAATGCGCAGCTGCACCCATGCAAGGATCATGCTTATTTATGAACAATGACATTACGATGGTAAAGAAGTCTGGTTCCTGATTTGTTTAAAACTAAAAATAACAGTAGTCCCAGTACAAATTTATACGGTCAAAAATCGATAGTTCGAATTTTCCCAAAACAAACCGATAGATTTATTTTTAAATTTTCGCTAAAATTTTTGTTCTAAGTTTGGCTTCTTTCAATATAAGAAAATATTTTTGTATTGCTCAAAAGGGTTCCCCCATAGAACCTTTATTTTGTTTTTAAGTTTTCTCAAGAAATTAACTAATTTTTTTTTCTGCAAAAGCTCTTATACTGTCTCAATAATATTTGATGACCAAAAATTTAAATGTTTTTGTTTTTAATTTTTTAAAAAATCTTGACTATTTTTCGAAATTCGATATATTTTGAAAATGGGTCGTCGTTGTTTTACAAAATTGAAATGCAAGACTTCTAATAACAAGTTCTAAAAAACTGCATACCAAAAATATTTTAAAACTAAAATGAAAAAAATGTACCTATACAAAATGTACAGTTACATTTTAAATTTTAAAATACAGGAAATAGTTTTGAATAGACTTTTTGGATACATGAGCGAGTTCATACGACCAAGTCCTGCATCTTATTTCTTTTCTATTTGTTATGTTATATGCATTCAGTTGTGCTCTAGTGTCATTTTGGATTCGATTTTTTATTTTCAGTATGAAGTTTTTTATATTCAAGTTGTCAAAAAAAAGAAGAGTGTTTATGTACTGAAATTGTGTTATGTATTCAATAACTCTTTCTTGTAGAACTCGTCCTTTGCAATCAAAACATCCTAAAGTCATTTCATCTGACCAGCACGAGCCCAATCTTTGCGATTTCGATTAATTTAAGAAATGATGTTACATTAACATATTGAATTATATGATATGAAGGCTTAAATAATTCTAGTTTTTTTTTAATTCTTTCATTCAAATAATGCAATTTAAAAATATGTATAGAATAATATGAAAAAGTTTATTTTTGATTTTTGACATCTACTTCCATCTCTCTCAATCTACTTCGCTTTTTTCCTCAAATCTACTTCCACTTTTTTTTGAGAAGTGGTAACGCTGCTCGTGACAGCTGTGGCACATACAGACCTACCTTTTTTTTTAATTTGTTGTTGTCTATTACAAAGTTTAATGGACGAAAAAAAACCTCATCATGATGTCATTTTAAAATTGTTTTTGTTTTTGTTAACCTTTTTGTCACACAATGTCATATGTAGTATATGTGCTGATTTTTATACTTAATTGGTTTTAGTATGAATTTTTATAGATTCAATTTTATAATTTATTAGATACAAAATTCTTGTCACGTCAATATACATACATACATATGTATGATTGTTAAAATATAATGTAATTCAATCTAATGCAACCAGATTTATTTGATAGCAGTAAAGATTTTTCCTTGGTTAAATGAGTTCTCTGCTCACTAAGATTTTTCAAAAAGATAACGCCTTCTCCATACGTCAAAACAATATGTATTTGATTATTTGATCAAATTATTATCATTGGCTTTGTTGGTTTTTCTAATTAATTCAAGGGCATTAATTAAGGTGCATCACATTTGCCTTTTTTTAAAAAAAAAGGTTAAAACTATCCTCTTATTCTTCTTTATAATTTATTTTGATTAGTGATTGATATAGAATAACCTGAAATGGCATTCAATAAAAAATCAATCTTATTCATATAACTACCTATAAAATGCATCACTCTACGAGTATACCTATAGTTTAGCTCATCAATCCTCAAGCCATTCATATACAAAAATATGGAGAAGTCTCTTCATGGACAGCCTTCGCTTTATTTATGTAAGATTCTGCTGACCTTCACACCAATTTCTACGACGTCGTCGTCCATCGCGTCGGTTGTTCGCACCATAAATGAATTGTTGTTTTGTTAGTTATAGGCATAACTATATGTTATGTACCTACCTACCTACTGTTAAACAAAGTGCGGAGGTGATGATTATATTGCTCGAGGCTGTCTTAACATATGAACTCTTCATAAGCTCAAACTTAATTACCAAATAAGGAAAATTCCAGTAGAAAGCGAGAGTGCGATGATGATGAAGATAATGTGTTTTATTTAATTCTATTATTAAATCAAAAATTAATGAGCTATGATATATTTTTTCTTTGTATCTCTGTAATGATTCAAAAGACAAAGCTAATCTTCTTTTGTATATCACATACATGCATATATCTTTTGTGAGTCCATTAATATATTTAAAAGTTTTATGAAAACACAAGTCGACAAAGAGAATCCTTGATAATGGATGTTGTTTTCGATTTTTTTCAAAAGCACTCAATCACAATATCTACCTGACCTTTTAACCATTAAATTGATGCATATATAAATATGAGTATATGTAAGAATACATGTAGAGGTACAAAGGTAAATATGTAGATGATGGAGAATTAAAATTTTGTCCTCGTTGTCGTGTTGTGATGTCAGAGAAGAATAAATCAAAAACAAAAGAAAACGAACAAAATTGACAGGAATCCTCACATCATTCGAAATTCAACAGAGACACATCAAACCAAAAAAGAAACAAAATAAACTTTTATATGCCTTACCGATGTCAAATTTTGAGAGAAATGCTCGGCTCGGCATATATTCAGTCAAGACAAGAGAGACAATCGATTGTGAACCGAAAAGTGACAGCTTATGTCAAATGAAAAAGAAATTCTTTCAAGGGGTTCAGACTACAGAAAACAATGCATAATCATACGTTGCGTCGGTCGTGCTTCGTCAACGTTCGTTGTCGTGAGACTGTGACACCAAGTTCCTCGCTGATCCCTACGACGCCGACGGTTTCAATACCACCTTCATCACAACCACTGTTGCCATTTTGACTTGTTTCCAGTCAGATTTGACTGGATTTTTTCTTCGTTAGCTGGAAATAAAATACAGATCCAGTCAACATTTATTTTTGACTGGAATCAAGTTAAAAATTCGAAACACTTTCTTTAATTATTTAGAAGAACTTCAAAGGGTTAACAAAATATTTGAAAGTGAAAAAGGGGATTTTGTTAAAGTTTTGGGTGATTTGGAACTTCTCATATTAATGCTTATCAACCTTCTAAGGAAGCTAAATTTCTTGGAGTAATCCTTGACTCCAAGCTTACATGGAAGCGCAATACTGAGGAAATAATGAAAAAGCACTATGTGCATTCTACACATGCAAAAAGACCTTCGGTGTACGTTGGGGTATGCGACCGCAAGTCATCCAAGGGATGTACACAGCGATTGTCAGACCCATTCTTACCTATGGCTCTATTGTATGGTGGAAGGCGATGGAAAAATCAAGCTATCTCAAGAACCTGAATAAGGTACAGAGACTAGCCTGTGTAGGAATAACAGGGGCTCAAAGATCCACACCACAAGCTGGATTGGAAACGATCTTGGACCTCCCGGCTCTGGATGAGTTCATAAAGTGCACGGCAGCCAAAACTGCAATTCGTTTAAGAGAACTGAGTTTTTGGAGGCACAGCACTTATGGCCACGGGTCAATCTTACAAAGATATGACACGATTCCAGGACTGAGGGAGACCACCGATTATATCCCCCCTTTACTAGATTTCGATAGGAAATTTTCTATTTTCATACCAGAAAGACAGGGTTGGGATCCCAATTCACTTATAAGTAAAGAGGGTATCCCTACACTGACGGTTCAAAAATGGAATCAGGAACAGGTGCTAGAGTGTTTTGCCAATCTCTCAACATCACAGCGTCATATACACTCCCGGCTGACTGTAGTGTCTTTCAGGCCGAGATCTTTGCCATTGGAAAAGCAGCTGAATTGGCACATCACGAAAAGCTAAGCTCTTCGGAGATTACTTTTTTCATGGACAGCCAGGCTGCTATCAAAGCCTTAGCCAGTGAGACCATAAGATCAAAAGCAGTTTTAAACTGTAAGATAGAATTAAATAAAATCTGCCACACTAACCAGGTAAAGCTCTGCTGGGTTCCTGGACATAGCGATATAGAAGGGAATGATATAGCAGATGAACTAGCCAGGAAAGGGTCAGAAGCAGAAATAAGTAGTAGCGACCATTCGGGTAGGGGACCACTCGTCCCGATTGGGGTACTCAAGAGGAAGATAGACCTTACACTAAAAGAGAAAATCAATAACTCCTGGAAATCCAGAGACGATTGCGTAATCTCTAGAAGTTTATGGCCTAACATAAATGAAAAGGAAACTCGGTACATTCTATCGCTGAGTAAAAAGAACATTCAAATCTTGATAGGTGCACTAACAGGTCATTGCGCCATTGGCGTAATGGCTAATAGGATAGGGGCATTTGCACCCGATTTTTGTAGGAGCTGTCAGGATGAGGAGCAAATAGAAACCATTAAACACCTGCTTTGCGACTGTCCGAACCTCCAAACCAGCCGACTCCGTCATTTCGGAAACAGGTTTGTTGGAGAACTGGATGATCTAGCACAGGTCTCAATGGCAAACATGAGGAAATTAATAGATAGCACAGGCTGGTTCGTTAACGAGCCAGTCTACGCTAATCGGCAAGATTGAGGAGCATCGATGCTTACTTTTACTTTTACATGGGATCACAATGGACCAGCATGCCCCCGTGTACGCAACAGCTTCATGCTGTGCACACCCCTTATTACCTAACCTAACCTAATGCTTATCAAAAAAATTGTTATGCCCAACTGAGATTATGATTTTAGTCCTGATTTAGACATAAGTTGCTTAAGGCTACAAACAAAGACTTACCTTGGAGTCGAATGCGAAGAAAAACTAAATGAATTAGAATTAAATTTTGAAAGTAAGTTAGGAGGATATTGATGTATTGAGACAAAACTGTAAACATTTTATTATAAAGCTAGTAAAAGAGTTGCAGCAGAGTGACAAAAAATCTTAACATTTTAAAGCAGATAAGAATGCTTTAGGTAAGCGAATGCCTTTCGCAAAATAAATCCTCCCTACAACTGCAACCTTTTTTTTGAATGCAATGAATGTCGAGGCGATTTTAGCTGACAAAATTTCTAGTCAATAGGACAATCTAAACTTTGTAAGATGGAATAACATAGAGAAAACAGTACCTTTTTGGTGTGAAGTTTCATCTTATAAAGATGCTAGTGGAGGAAATCTTTTTAAAGAATTGGCAAAGTTCGCTATTTCGATATTGGTATTGCCAATATCAAACGCTGAGTTAGAACGAATTTTTAGCCAATTAAACTTGGTCCAAACCAAGCAAAGAAACAGGTTGCATTTAATTTCTACAAAAATGCTATTTTAATTATAAGAAAAAATTTGCGAGGGGTAAAATGTTGCCATTATTTCATCATTTCAAATGAAGTTACGAAAAAAATTGGAACAAATGTAATTTACCAAAATATTGATACCGAAAACAATACCTCGAGTTCCGATTCGGAATAAGTATATTCGTATATTTTAATTACCTAAAAAGAATTTATTCTTATTATCATAAATTTAGTAACATGAGTACAATATACGCTGTGAATTATAGAAAATAAGTTATTTATTGTTAATTTTTCTATTATAGTTTTTGTTATAAAACAGAATAAAATATGTTATTTGTTTGTTAAAATGTTTTTATTATTTGACTGGATTTTTTGACTGTTTTTTGTTTTTAATTATGTTTAACTGTTTTTTTTTGACTGGGTTTAAATAATCAAAATCCAGTCAACAAGTCAGATCTGACTAGATTCCCAATTTCGAGCTGGCAACACTGATCACAACATCATCCACATACCTTTTCAATCCCAAACACACACCTTTTGCTCATTCACACATGGGTCGTTACCCACAGAAATCACCCAGTTGTTTGTACATTTTGTTCATTATGGAAAAACTCATTCCACTCACAATGAGTAGTATAATAAGAGTGTTACATCACCTCCTATCCTCTTACCTCACTTACCTTACCTTACCTTTATGATTGGCATATGTTTCTGTTTCTACTCGTCGTCGTTGGCGTTGTTGTCGGTCGTCGTCGTCATCATCATTATTTGTGCCAGCCAAAAAGAGGTTGAGAACAGGTACGAGTATTACGTAGTAGGCTCGAGGCAACGAAATGCTTTTTTGCTCACATGGGTGCCTTCATCGATATTATGATGATGATGATGATGATGATGATGATGATGATGATGATGATGATGATGATGATGATGATGATGATGATGATGATGATGATGATGTTGTTGTTTATTTAACAAATGGAGTGCACAGGTGTAATCGAGTGATACGTTATTCCAACAATTCAAATAAAATGACACTTTGCATTGTGTATTTTTATTTTTCAAAATCATTCAATTGCAAAAACCTACTTACGGCAAAAAGGTTCTAATTTATCTACTTCTTCTCTTTCTATAGAAATTTCTACAAAAATGTCAAATAAAGGTATATTTTAAGGTATACTTATATGTTATAATATATGATAGAGATTAGACTTTGATTGAAAATTATGAATCTAATTTTAAATGAAAATCATTCCATGTGTGAATACAATAATTTTGATAGTTTTCTATAATTAAGTTCTTACATCAACTCTTTCGTTTTAAGTAGTGAGGAAATTTAATTCGTTTTGGTTTACGTTTTAGATTTACTCAATAGGGGTGGGTAAGTTCATAATTATTTTCATTAAATAAGAAATTTTAAATAAATTCAAATTTAACATGAAATCGATTAGATTCACATAAACTTATTCGACAGTGAAAAGACGCACTAGAAGTTGGCCATCTGTTGGTTTCATTTGATATTGATAGCTTATTTCTGCTCAAAAACTGACAGACATTAACGTTATCGAAAAAGGGTAAATTTAAAATACAAGATTTCAAAGAAAGTTCAAATTAAATGTTTTTGATGTAAACCCAAACTCATTTAATATATGTATATACCCCGAGAACATCAGTTTTTTTTTCAAATTTATGTAAGTATAAAGTTGATCACCGTGGGAAGAGTAGATCAATACCCCCCATATAAGAACAATGAAACAGAAAACTGTACCCACAAGAACCAACACGGAACTCTAAAGATCTGTACTTTCAATGTCAGGACACTTTCCTCAGATGAGAAACAGGAAGAATTGAGACAAGCGCTGGAGAAAATTAAATGGGACATTATAGGACTATCAGAAACAAGATTACTAGGACAAAAAATAATAAATAATGAACATGATATCTTTTGCTACGTTGGAGAAACAAAAGGCCTCTACGGTGTTGGATTCCTTATTAAAAAAGAACTTAAAGCAAAAATAACGGACATCAAGCTACATAATGAAAGAATGTGCAGCATAAAATTGAATATAAAAAACACGAAAATGACAATAATTCAAATATATGCACCAACAGAAAAAGCTGATTACGAAGAGATGCTAAGGTTCTACAACAACTTAGAGGAAATATATACAAATAACAAATCAGAAGTAATGTATGTGATTGGAGACTTTAACGCTAAGCTTGGAAAGAGACAAAACGAAGAAGAAAAGAAAACAATAGGACCCTACCGATATGGAGAAAGAAACGAAAGAGGAGAAAGGGTAATACGATGGATCGAAGAGATGAATTTGAAATTTGGTAACTCGTTTTTCAAGAAAAAGGACATCAGAAAATGGACGTGGATATCACCGAATGGCAAAATAAAAAATGAAATAGACCTGATTCTGACAAACAAAATTGAGACAGTCAAAGACATATCCGTGCTCAACAACGTAAAGTTCGACAGTGACCACAGATTAGTAAGAACAGAAATCATTATAAACCATAAGACACTGAAAAGAAACCGACAAGTCCATTTCATCCCAAAAATGATTCCCGACCAAAAAATAGTATATTATAACCAAACATTGACAGCAAAGATAAATCAATTATCAACCTCAAATCGTGACATACAAAACACATATGACGAATTAGAAAAAATCATAAAAAACTCTGCAAAACTATCAATTATGGATACCAAAACATCAAAAGATAAATTATCCAACAATACAAAAATCTTAATCTCAAGAAGAGATACTCTACGAACCAAGCAACAATTACTTGACCAAGACAAAACTGAACTAAAAGAATTAAGAAAAACTATAAAACTAGAAATAAGGAAAGATATCAACAAGTTCAACGAAGCAATAGCTAGAGATACGATTAGACAAACAAAATCAATAAGGAAAACAAAATCATTACTTAACAGTCAACAGGAATGGATTATTAGCTTGAAAAGCCAAAATGCAAGCAACATAACAAATAGAAAAGAGTTAAACGAAAATGCTACTAAGTTCTTCGAAAAACTATTCTCCTCGACCAAGCATATAACTGAAGAAGAAAATATTGAAAACATAGATATCAATCTCCTAACAACGCAAACTCCCATGTTTAGCAAAGAAAATATTGAAAGGACCATAGACGATTTGAAAAAGGACACATGCACTGGAAATGATGGAATCTCTGCAGAAATGATAATATACGGGAAAAAATCGCTTTCCGAAATCTTAACATTTATGTTTAACGAAATCATAAGAACTCATCAAATCCCTAAGCAATGGAGAGAAACAACCATTACACTTATACATACAAAAGGAAGAAAAGACGATTTGAACAACTATAGACCTATAAGTAACATTTCGACAATTTATAAGCTGTTTTCAAAAACAATCTACAGGAACATCAAACAAGACTTTAACAATAAACAACCTAGGGAACAAGCTGGATTCAGAGAAGGTTTCTCAACAACAGACCACCTACAGACGATGAATCAAGTAATAGAAAAGTGCAATGAATTTCAACAACCAATATACTTTTTATTCATAGACTTCAGTAAAGCATTTGACAGCGTTGAACACGAAACAATATGGACATCTCTAGAAAATCTAAATATGAACCCAAACGTTATAAGGACTATCAAAAACATATACAAAAATAATGTAGCACAAATAAAAACAGAGAGTACAGGACGTAAATTTAAAATAACAAGAGGCGTCAGACAAGGAGACCCGCTTTCACCACCACTATTTAGTGCAGTCTTAGAGGATATTTTTCAAAAGATGAACTGGAAGACAAGATATGGTATAAGGATATGTGGACAACTTCTAAACAACCTAAGATTTGCGGACGATATAGTACTAATATCTACAAAAGCTAAACATATACAAGAAATAACAACAGAACTTACTAGCTTGTGCAAGAACTATGGACTACAAATCAACAAGTCAAAAACAAAAGTGATGACAAACCACATCAGAGAAGATATAATTCTGGACCATGAAAAAATAGAATACATAGAGGACTACATATACTTGGGACAACTAAAATCTTTTAAGGACCAAGAGAAAAAAGAAATCAACAGACGCATCACAAACAGTTGGAAACAATTCTGGAGCCTCAAACAGATTTTAGAACTGGACCAAAGTGTAGAAACACGAAAATATCTCTTCGACTCCGCTATTTTGCCGGTGCTTACTTATGGACTACAAACCCTGAGCTTGACTACGAAATCTCTTGACCAGCTAAGGATCTGTCAATCCAAAATGGAGTTGGGCAGGACATATTTCAAGACTACAGGATCAAAGATGGACAAAGTTGGCAACAAAATGGAGACCAGAAAGCAAGAGACGAACAGGCCGACCGAACAAGAGATGAAGCGACGATCTTTGCCAAATAAACGAAAATTGGTACAGTGAGGCGAAAAATCGAGACCTATGGGCCGCTTTGGGGGAGGCTTACGCCAAAAACTAATAATAAAAAATTGAAAAAATAAATAACCAAACTTTTAAATATTAATTATCTTACTTTTCCATTATATAACTAATAATTCTATATTTGTAATTTGTATCATTATATCAAATAATTTATAAAAAATCTAATTAAAAAATTTTAAAAATTGTATCTATAGATGTATATAAATGTATTTAAAATGATAAGGCAATAAAAAGCTTATAATAATAATAATAATAATAATAAAGTGAAAAGCCTCTTGATTTCCATTTTCAAGGCTAGAATACTCGTATTTGAACATATGGCATGACCTAAGATTTAATTCTCAACGTCAGAAAAAAAAGTATCTTACTATTTGGATAAAGTAGGCCAAGTCATTCGAAAGGCTGTTCTTTGGTGATTTGTATGTTCTCTTATAATAGTCAAGGCGCATGTTGCATAATATGGCCTGCAACTTTACCGAAACCTGAAAATGGCCTAACTTTCAGTGGTATCCAGTTACGTACACTCCCAACAGGCCAAGAAATATTATTAAGGTTGTTTGGCCGAACATGATTAATGTGCGATTGTCTGATAGAATTTGTTTTCAAAATATCCCTTATCTCAAATCCAATTTCATTCCTGGGTCTCAAAATGTAAGCCACAATTTATTAAAATTATATTCAAAACAAATGAAGGAGCAAATTTCAATAATAATTTATTTATTACAACAACAATCATCGACAACGGAATCCTTATAAAGTATGATATCGTTCGGAACAGAAATCGAAACAAAACGATAATTACGCTAAGTTCCTGTCTTTTGATGTAATCTTTTAATGTTTTTAAAGGGTGATTTTTTAAAAGCTATAGAAAAGTTTTTCAAAAAAAAAACACATAAAATTCAGAAAAATGTATGAAATCTTTATTTAAATCGATAGTACAGTCCATATAATTTAATGTTTAAAGATTATTTCATGCAAATGTTGACCTTGACTGCGCCTCAAATAGTCCATCCGCTTAGTCCAATTTTGGCATACTCTTACCAACATTTCGGCCGGTATCTCACGAATAAATGCTTCAATGTTGTCTTCCAATGCGTCAATTGAAGCGGGCTTGTCTGTATAGACATGAGCTTTAACATAGCCCCAAAAAAAATGTTCTAAAGGCATTAAATCGCACGATCTATTCAGCCAATTGACCGGTCCCGAACGTGAAATAAAATGTTCACCGAACTCGCCTCTCAATAAGTCCATTGTTGCGCGTGCTATGTGGCATGTGGCACCGTCTTGTTGAAACCACATATTACATGCAAGTCAAGCTCTTGCATTTTGGGCAAACAAAGTTGGATATCATCTCACGGTAGCGCTCACCATTCACAGTTACGTTACGATTCGCATCATCTTTGAAGAAGTACGGTCCAATAATGCCACCAGCCCATAAACCGCACCAAACTGACTTTTTCTGGATGCACTTTCCAATTTTACGTTGCAGTAGGTCGTTCGGCTTCAATTCTTGCACCAGCTGTATTTTGAAAGGCATCACACCTTAATCCTTCCGCAAAATTTTCCACGTTGTTGAGTAACAGAGGCCCGATTGCTGCGAACGGCGACGAATCGATAATTAATGGTCATCATTAACACTGGCCGCTACAGCGGCGATATTTTCTTCAGTTTGCACTCTACTTAAGCGTGTTGGTGGTTTAATGTCCAACAATGTAAATTTGGTGCGAAATTTAGTCACAATAGCCGCTTCCGAATAGCCGCTTCAGTGGGTTTATTGAACTGACCATAAAATGAAGAAGCGCGCGATGAACTTTCTTAACAGAGCATGCATTTTGATAATAAAATTCAATAATTTGCAAGCGTTTGTAAGACGATTCATGGTTAAATTATAGACCAAACTGAAGATGTTTGACA
The DNA here is from genome assembly GCA_920104205.1 of Eupeodes latifasciatus. Classification (NCBI taxonomy): domain Eukaryota; kingdom Metazoa; phylum Arthropoda; class Insecta; order Diptera; family Syrphidae; genus Eupeodes; species Eupeodes latifasciatus. The sequence continues at coordinate 161,760,979 of OV049926.1, forward strand.
GTGATATAAAACACAAAACGTGCGTCAGCTGTTTAAACCAGGGTTGTCAAAGAAATAATAGCTAAAAAATCACACTTTATTATAGTATTAGACTGAAAAAGGTAGGTTAAGTATTTGAAAGTTGTTTCACCGTTAAATACTGAAAAAATCTTGCTGAACTAGTGAACCTTTTTGAAGGCTAATATTAACGTAAATCCCCTTAATCATATGTATGATCATTGAATTCCTAGCTATAATTTGGGTTAATAAGTCAAATTCCAGATTAAATAATAAAATCAAGTTTCACGAAGATTAATTATAAACTTCTGCAAATTTGAAGCAATTTTTTTGTAATTAAAGATTAATTTAATTCAATTACCGTAACAGATTAAGATTTCCCTAATAAATATTTATTATAACAAACAACAAAAACTCTTTGTGTTTTGATTTATTTTTTTTTCTTTCTTCCACGCAAAAAAATATCTTACTTCCAAGGTTTTTATTTTTTTTTTTTTTTTTGTATAACAAAGATACACATATCATAAATAAATTTAAACTGCACAATCTCAACCTCGATCTACTGTGAATGGAATTTTCATCTATTTTATGCCACTGTAATAACAATAATATATGTTTAATAAGGAAATGATTTAGTGGTTAAGCAGCTTACACAGATCAATCATATTCCTTACAACACCTACAACATCATAGTTATACAAGTTTGTATATAAAACTACTAATTTCATGAACTGAGATTGTAATATTATAATGAATGACACTTAACATTGTTAAATGATAGAAAGAGATAGAGATATATATATATTTGCCATTGACATTTAATTAACATAATTACGTGACATAAATGGCATTCAATTCAATTCAATTCAATTATATTTTAAGCCTACATATCTACAAGTTGTGTATATTAGAAATTCATTGGGCGTTCGAGGGTTTGAATTGTTAAAAAAACAAAATACACAGTTATATGTACCTAAAGTCGTGGAAAGTGGTAGCGGTGCGGCGGTGGTCTTTTTGGCAATACACTTAGAATATACCAATAGTTACTCCTTTGGTTAACCGACAATGAAATTTTTGGTTAAAGGTTTTCGTATTGCAAATATGTACATTGTACCTACTTAAATGAATTTGTGGTCTCATTTCCGGCAGCAATATTGGTCGTTATATAGCGGAATGATTCTATACTACATTATAACTATATTGAAATTCAAAGATAAATAACTTGCGGTTGGAATATGTAATTTTTCAATATGCATCAGTGCCGTTTATAATGACTCATGAATTTGGAAGTTTTATACACTAATATTTTAATAGCATGGTTTCAAGGTGTCCAAAAATAATAATACTGATTTAAATACTCTGATGGTGTTGAATTTTCATTCAATTCAACCCATTTCGCCGAAAACGTACAAAATACGTCATTCAAAACTCAATGAGTGGAATTGACGTCAATAAATAGCATTCTTAGGAGGTTGATATTGTCTTATGATGTTTCCTGGTTTACCATGACATCTTTAAGATTACTGCTAAGTAAATAATAAATTGGGTGGCGCAACAGTCCGTGAGAACTAGGGCCTAGTGACTTACAACTCTCAACCATTCCTTTGTGCGAGTACTATTGTAAGAGATGGAGGGGAACTACAGTTTAAAAAAGGATAAAGCTGAATCCGAACGGCTTATTTGAGAAAGAACTTTTCATGACAAGAATTACTCTTGGAGAATTTGTCAATTCCTCGCAAGAGGCTGTACCCGTGAAAAAACTTTAGATGGCATAGGCAGGGATTGAACCCAAGACCTCTGGCATGACAGTCCAACGCACTAACCATCATGCCACTACTTGAGATTACATCTAAATTCTTCTTGACCTTCTATCAACATATTTGATTGGTAATGTAATTTGTTTGTCAATTATTTTGTGTCATTAATCAATCTTGTAATGTGTAGGTTAGGTTGTAAAACTACAGATCATCCGAAGAAAGAAAATATGGATTTTGTCTATTAATGACTTTTTGGTGATTATTGTCGATAAAGTCAATGAAATATTTGCAGCATTAGTATCTGGGAATTATACACTTAATATTAAAGGACCTCAACTTAAGTTCTTCAAACTTCAATAGCTTTTCCATTCAGACCAGGGGTGAAATCGTGTAAGCTGATTTTTGATAGTTGACTATCAAAATCAAGAAAATACATACGTCTGTGTAATTTGATAGTCGATTTCAAAGTTTTAACCAAACAATTTGACATAAAATAAAAACTTCAAGAAGGGGGTTTGTTCGTAGACTACTACATTAACATGTGGTATTGAAGCGAGCTTGAAGCTCGCCTAAATTCTTTATATACCTGAATCGAGATGAAATGAGCTTGATTTGCTCGATTTCGGTCGGAGATCGGAAAGTTATGAAGAAAAACTTGTGTGGAGGAGTTGGTTTTACAGATAATGCGTTATGGTCTGTTTATTTGCATGTTTGTGTACAAAAAATATAGTTTTGTTTTAATCAAATTAAAAAAAAAAATGCACATGGAGTAGGTAGCATATTCTTATATGGTGCTGAAATATTCAGTTTTTCAATGTTTAACACGAATCAAACTATCTCACTTGCACTTCATAAGAAACATAGAAACACCATTTGCATTATAGAAAGTGCTGTCCAACTTAATCATTTTTAAATCTTCTTGTGCGGTGGAAACACCAAAAAGATTTATCTTATCTATACTGAGATAAACCTTTGGTGGAAACATAGCAAAACTTAATTATATTTTCTATTGTTTTCTCTTGCAAAATAAGCCCAGTTAGTCCATTTTCACCAACAAAACTAAATAATATCAACAGTAATAGATTGATTTTTTTCCCCAATGGAAAACACACATGATTCCAAATGCACAACTACTCAACGAACACAGCCATCGAGATACAAATGCAATATCAATCGTACCAACATTTGAGAACGAAATCACATAAGATCCATTCGAGACTCGTATAAATGTCAAAAACCCATCCATAGATTCTACTCTAACTTTTATCATAACATTGTTTTTGTTATTCGTCTAAAATCCTACTGTACTATGGATAGATTTTTCAACAAAACACGGGTAATTTTTACCAAGTTTTAGTATTGTTTTTCTGTTAGGTTTTTATTTTTTGTAAAAAAACCTGCCAATTAGATTTTTCTCAAAATTTTACTGAATGTTGACAACAATATTTTTTAAAAGATAAAAGTAGTTTAAAGCCAATATTCCAAAGTATTGAAAAGATATTTGAACCGAAAATCAATTTTTACTAACTTTTAAAAATTGTTTTGTTTAGATTTTTATTTTTTGTAAGAAAACTGTCAATTCGATTTTTCTCAAAATTTGTCCGAATGTTGAAAACAATATTTCTTATAAGTTAAAAAAAGTTGCAAGCCATAATCTCAAATTTTTGAAAAGACATTTGAGTCGAAATTCAATTTTTACCAACTTTGAGTAATGTTTTTTTAGGTTTTTATTTTTTATAAAAAATCTATAAATTCGATTTTTCTCAAAATTTTACCAGAGGTTGAAAACGTTATTTTTCCTTGCACAAAATTGTTTTGGTAATAAAATCATTTTGTATTTGTAAAATTTTCGAGGTGACAAATTTTTGTTTCAGTTTTTTTGATTTATAAAAAAACCTAATTGGATTTTTTTTCAAAAAATATACTTGTTTGGTATCACGTTACAATATATTATATAAAATTGAATTCATGTTTCTAGCGTTTTTGGTTCGTAAGATATTTGGGGTTAACATGATAAAAAACCACCAACGCAATTTTTTTGAGAGTCGTTTCTGCATCTTTCTGCCTTATTATCTGTATAACAAAATTTATTTGAAGTCGATATCTCTTCTGGTTCTTGAGCTATGGAAGACGAAAAAAAAACGTCGCGAACGAACGTACACATCGCACGCACAGACATCTTTCTAAAAATCTTTTATTTCGACTCTAGGGACCTTGAAACGTCGAGAAATGTCAACATTTTCAATTTGACAAATCCGACCTATTACAATAACTTCCTATGGGAAGTTAATAATTCTACGATAAAAATTCATAAAAATCCCTTCAAGTACTGAATATAGTACAAGCTTTTAAAATACACAAAATTTGATTGATTTCAAATTACATATGCAATGCATATCCAATTTTACAAATCAACTACGCAAAAGCTATTGATCCTTGGCCCATTAGCCTTAATGACTGTCAGAACTTTCCGCTACTATAAGAAAATGCCCAAAATATTCTTATATTCCTTTACCCAGTAACTATCTGTATACCTTGTTTTAACTTTCATGTCAATCTAAGGCAATTCAAGCGAACAAAAATGAAATGATAGTCTCCTCTGAAGCTCAAATACATCAGTAGATGCGTTTGTGTGCCTATATTCAATGTCCACCTAAAAGGAAACCTGATGATGACAACGATGCATTCCATTCTAAGGGCAAAGAAGTCTATGTCCTCTTCTAAAGGCTTGACATATACGAATATGTATGCTTATAGATAGTGTTCTTGTGCATACCAAAAATAAATCACACGCGCTAAGTCTTCTTATACTCTTGGTCGTTCTGTAGAAAATGACAACCACTCTTCTCAATGGGATTTTGCGGAGGATTTTCTTCTCTTCTCCTGTTTTTTTTTTGTTGTTGTTTGTATTGTTTTTCTTTTGAAAAGTCTTATCCTGTCGACTTTTTCCAAATGCTTTATAGACGCTAGACTCATCAGACATTGCAGCTATAAAATAGAACATGAACAAAAAGTTCACATCGGGCGTTCTATATGCGTTGTTCATGCGCTGCCCACACAAATCAAAGAGAAAGAAGAATTTTACAACAACTCCAACCTGTTTGTCATTTCCCAGTGTGATGTGTTGACAGGAGTAAAAGCCCACAAATTTTTTAGAAGCAACAAGAGTAAAAAACGACTACAACAATCTCTACTGTATTGTGGATGAAAAGTCTCTGCGACACGCAGCGTATGTAGCTTGATTAGACTAGATGCTTGCTGGCTCAGGGATTTCTATCTTGTCTATCTCTTAGGAGTTCTATTTGTGAGATTCTGTAAAATATGTGGAGGTTTCAGATACGAATATGTATGATGTTGGAAGTGGTCGTGGTCGACTTTTCTGGAATATGTCGTCGACAACATAGTATATAGTGAATCATTTCCGAGTGTGTTACATAAAATTAAGGATTTCCTTGCTCTTTTCCAGAAGCACCATCGCATCAGGCATCAAGGCAAAAGTGTTGAAATTTTTGGTCATACTCTTATAGTCTTTTGATATAGTCTGCTGGTTGTTGATAGATGCAAAAAGTGTGGTTAGCAGAACCTTTAAAGACTTATCACATCCTAGTATTAAGAACAAGGTTACCATTTGAGTATTAAGTATTCTTAATATCATTTTATTTGCATGTTACGAGTATTTTTAATTAAACGAAGATAAGAAAGATAATGGCACTGCATGACAAAAATAGAGTCTTAAAAGTTTATCAAATCAAAAGACTCTAGAAGGGAAACATTTCTCCTGCTTTATTCTAATTAAAAAGAAAAGGACATTTTTTCTTTTTTAAAATCGGAAATTTTATCACTTAAAATTTTCAAATTTATCAAGTGATTTAATAATTTTTCACAATATAAAAATCAAAATTTCGTTGTGAAGCTTGGAAAATTTCGGATAATTGTGAAATTTATTGTGATACAAAACGTTTTGCTTCTTTGGGTGAAGAAGGTGACGAGGTGAATCAAAGATGGTGCAGTATTGCAAGTAATTACACATAATTCTACGTTGACCTAGCCTCTGTGCAATTTGACATATGTCATTTTTGCAAGAGGATGGTTCGAGTCTGAAATTCAAAAAATTAATGCCAGTGTTCCCCAAGGTTTAGTTTTGTCGCCGACTCTATTTCTTATATTCATTGACTATCACTTTTCTGCAACTTCTAATCCGTTAAACTTTTTCACTGATGACAATGCTCGCAACTGTTTATATTTATTTCTAGATTTCTAGATTTGGTTATTAAACTTCAAAGGGAGAATATGATGAGCTCATTAAATTCCAACCATTGTTGTCAATTCTGTCTCTTGTTATTAAAGCGTGACCCGTGTACAATTCCACAAGGAAACTTTCAATAGTCGGTATGTGTATCACAAAATACAGCAACGTGAATGTTTACATATTCGACATTGCCAAAAAACTGCTAGTTACTTAGGATTTCTCCAACGGTGTAAGACATTTGTTCCCCCTTCTTATGTGACAGTAATTAACAAAGGCTTCATTCTTCCAAACATAAAAAAGGAGACCCTCTAAATTGCGCCAACTACAGATGCATCAGTCTCCTTAACATTGCATAATTATAAGATCCTCTCTGCCGTATTATGTGAACGTCTGAAGCCGTTCGTCAACAACCTGATAGGTCCTTATCAGTGTGGCTTCTGACCAGGAAAATCCACTATCGACCAAATATTCACACTACGGCAGATCTTGGAAAAAAAACCCAGGAGCTTCAAATCGATACCCACCATCTCTTTATCGATTTTAAAGCCGCGTATGACAGCATCTATAGGGAAGAGCTCTACAGAGCAATGTCTAGTTTTGGCATCCGTGTCAAACTTATCCGTTTGTGCAGAATGACGATGGAGAATGCACGCTGCTCCATCGAGCTCGGAAAAGATCTCACAGATGCATTTGATGTCAAAAAAGGTTTTAGACAAGGCGAATGCACTGTCATGCGACTTCTTCAACATCGTTCTGGAAAGAATTGTGCAAAACTCAACCGTCAACACTAGAGGCACAATTTTCCAAAGGTCCATTTAATTACTCGGATACGCAGATGATATTGACATAATTGGAAGATCAAAGCGTGATGTTAGTGGAGCGTTTTTGAGGATTGCGACGGAAGCGAAGAAGATGGGTTTAGTGGTCAATGAGGGCAAGACCAAGTACATGCTGTCATCAAAAAAGGACATTGAACAACGACGTCTTAGACAAAACGTCACCATGGACAGCTATAACTTTGAGGTAGTTAAGCACTTTGTCTACCTAGGCACAACTATAAACACAGACAACGACACCAGCGCTGAAATCAAACGAAGAATAACTCTTGCAAATCGCTGCTTCTTTGGACTAAGAAGGCAATTGAGTAGTAAAGTCCTCTCTCGAGCATCTAAAATCACCATCTATAAGACACTCATCATCCCGGTTCTCATTTATGGCGCTGAGGCCTGGACCCTGTCAAAGAAAGATGAGAACGTCTTAGGATGCTTCGAGAGAAAAATTCTTCGGGATATTTTTATTCCCGTATGCATAGATGGAGAATGGAGGAGAAGATATAACGACGAACTGTACGGGCTGTACAGCGACACTGACCTAGTTAACAGAATTAAAGTCCAACGGCTTAGATGGCTAGGTCATTTACAGCGAATGGACATCAACGCTCCAGCCCGGAAGGTCTTCGAATCCAATCCCGAAGGACGGCACAGTAGAGGAAGACCGCGACAATTCAATTCAATTTTTGGCGTACAGTCAAGTATAGAGATTCTTTTCTTAACTGGACATTAAGAATGTCGAAAGCTTTATTCATCTCTGTTTTCATTCTTATTTTGATATTCAAAGCTATGCACCGTTATTTCTTCTTATAACCTTCCCTATTTTTTTAACGCACAGGCAAGGAATGGACCCACCCCTGCCTGGTGGCATGAAAGTTTTATTTCTACAAAAGCAGCAACTCACCTCAATAAATGAAATGTTATGTATTTTGAAAAATGCTTAAGTTTAATTTGAAAAATGTTTCTTTATTTTTTTTTTGATAAGCACAATGGCAACCCTGACTAAAAATTTCTAAGTAAAATTGGTACATCATTCTCTGTTTTTGTCGTGTGTATTTTATTTACAAAATCATACAACCTACATTAAGGGAAGAGAAATAGAAATTTCATATTCAATGCCTGTTAAATCTATCGTCCACCTCTTCATGTCTGCCATGTGTCTATGTCTATTGGACATGACATAAAAAAATTGTGACATCCTTCGTCCTACCTTCTTCTGCAGGGGTACCAGTAGGGGTACATGTCCGAAACAATGATTTAGAGAAATGGTGAAGGTTTTGAAGCTTGTTTTCAGTTTGAATTTTTGTCCTAATGCAACAAAGTTGTAGATAAAGTATCTAAAATACATAGATACATACAAAGAACCACAGAGAACCATACCAAAAGTCCAAACAAAAGTAAGAGGACTGTAAATTCAAATTCAAGTAGATTTTGTGGGAAAATCTATACACAATGTTGATTTCACATCCAGAGAGTCTATAAAATCTATATGGGGGGGTGAGAAGAGGATGAAAGAGAGGAAAAGGCGGGGATAAGATGCAAATTTACTTTTAGTATCATTTTGCATTGCTTTTGCTTTCCCAAAAAAAAAAAAAAAAGAAGTTAACAAACAAACCAAAGAACGTTTGAAAAAAGGGCACAAAGTACAACAAAAACACACAATTTCGAGCTATTGTTAGATAGAATGAGATGAGACTAAGATGCAGTACTTGAATAAAAGATAGCAAAGGCTACGCTAATATAGCCTCAATGTACTTGTAACATAGGATTTTCTCTTTGAAGTTTTGGTTATATTTTTTTTGTTGGTACTTCTCAGCTATAGCTCTTTATACTACTCGACTTGTACCTAGCGCGATCTTGGTTGCGATATGCAAATGTACTTATTCCAACTGCAGAAGACAGTTGTTGGGATATTCAAATAAAATTTGTTTTTTTTGGGATGAAGTAAAAAAAAAAGGTACAAGTACATATATTTTTACTTCTTTAGGGACTTTCTATCTATACAAACATCGCTATGGTCGTAGATACTATGCCATGTTTTAATGTGAGTAAGTATAAATATAGGTAAATGTGTTTTTATTTTTCATTTCTTGAAATGGTTTTAAGTAGGTCAGATTTAACATTTGTTTGCTTTCTCCTTGTTTTCCTATTTTTGTTAATTTTTTTTTTATTTTATTCTTTATTTTCATTTTTGTAATAAAATTGCGCAATAGTTCGATCAAATTTGAAAGGTAACGGGAGGCAATAAAATTAAATAAATTCAACATTGCCTCTTTGAGTGCGTTATTATTTATGGATAAAGTAGTTATATGCAAGTTCAGATTCTATTGAAGGATACAAATATTTTCAATGTAAAAAAAGGATACATTTATTAACTTCCCATAGGAAGTTATTGTAATGGGTCCGATTTGTCAAATTGAAAATGTTGACATTTCCCGAAGTTTCAAGGTTCCTAGAGTCGAAATAAAAGATTTTTAGAAAGATGTCTGTGCGTGCGTGTGTACGTATGTACGTTCGTACGTCCGTACGTTCGTAAGTTCACGACGTTTTTTTCGACTTCAAATAAATTTTGTTATACAGATAATAAGGCAGAAAAATGCATAAAGGGCTCCCAAGAAAATTGCGTGGGTGGTTTTTTTACCATAGCATTTTAAAAAAAAGGTGAACATTTTGGTTAACCCTAAATATCTCATGAACCAATGACGCTAGAGACTTGAATTAAATTTTATATTATATATTGTAACGTGATACAAACCAATTACATTATTGGAAAAAAATCCAATTAACGGTTTTTTTATAAATCAAAAAAACTGAAAAAAAAATGTGTCACCCCGAAAATTTTACGATCAAAATATGATTTCATCTCCAAAACAATTTTGTGGAACGAAGAATAATGTTTTTGACATCTGATAAATTTTTGACAAAAATCTAATTGACAGTTTTTTTTATAAAAAATAAAATCCTAAAAAAACATTACTCATAGTTGGTAAAAATTGAATTTCGACTCAAATATCTTTTCAAAACTTTTAGATAATAGCTTCTAACTAATTTTAACTTATAAGAAATATTGTTTTCAACATAAGGAAAAATGTTGAGAAAAATCGAATTGACAGTTTTTTTACAAAAAATAAAAACCAAAAAAAAATTTTTTAAAGTTGGTAAAAATTGATTTTCGACTCAAATATCTTTTCAAAACTTCGAGATATTGGCTTTAAACTACTTTAATCTTTCAAAAAATATTGTTGTCAACATTCAGTAAAATTTTGAAAAAAATCGAATTGACATTTTTTTACAAAAAATTAAAAACCGAAAAAAAAAATAACAAAAATTGTTAAAAATTGATTTTTGACTCAAATTTTTTTTCAAAAATTTAATATAATGGCTTCTTACTACTTTAAACGTATAAGAAATATTGTTTTCGACAATAGAAACAATTTTGAGAAAAATCGAATTGGCAGTTTTTTTACGAAAAATAAAAACCTAAAAATAAATTTATAAAAGTTGGTAAAAATTGTTTTTCGACGTAAATATCTTTTCAAACATTTGAGACATTGGCATCAAACTAATTTTATCTTTTAAGAAATATTGTTTTCAACATTCTGTAAAATTTTGAGAAAAATCGACTTGACAGTTTTTTTTTTTACAAAAAATAAAAACAAATAAAAAACAATACTAAAATTGTAAAAATTTACTTTCGGCTCAAATAGCGTTTCAAAAATTACAAATATTGGCTTCAAACTTATTTTATTTCACAGAAAATATTGTTTTCGATATTCAGTAATTTTTTTATAAAAATCCAACAGTCCGTTTCTTTATAAAAAATAAAATCTACAAAAAATAGTACGCAAATTTGGTTAAAATTGATACATATAGACAAACTTTTAAGCAAGACAAGTCGACAGACGGGATGGGAAGTTATCAGTGTGGGTCGCAACCCAGCCTCTATTTTCGTAATGGTATTGATTTAAAAAAATTATTAACCATTCAAAACTGATTTTTATACGTTCGTATAAATAACATTATTTCTGCACCGGTATATATTACGTCGGGTGTCCCGCAAGGAAGCCATCTTGGTCCTCTTCTTTTTTTGTTGTTTATAAACGACATTCCTGATATGTTTTTAAATTCAAAGTGCTTGATGTACACTAGAGTGCCCCCACAAATTTTTTTTTTTTTTTGGATTTTCCAAACAAAAGACCTCTCAAAACTTGCGTAATTGGACTTAGATTAAAAAAAATATATAAAAAAAAATATTAAAATTTGTCTAGGGGGTTGTACCGACCCTCAAAATTTTGACAAATTGATATTTTTATGCTTTTTTTCCCTTCCTTAATTTCGGTTCCTGAGCTACTATTTATTATAAAATATTAACTTTTTGATCTTATTAGGTTTAGAACATATTTGACGTTTTGATTTACATGCAGCAATACGTTTCCAGCGGTTTCAAATTTATAAGGTTTTAAGCTAAAAATACCCCCGATAGGTGACCAAAATTGATTTTTTTTAATTTTTGGCGCATATTGCTATTATCATCATTTTCCTGGAACTTAAAACCACTGCTCTATAAATCTGACATAATTTGAATTAAAGTTTCTATACCTATCCGATTTTGAAGAAAAATTTGTTTATAAATTTGAGGCCTACCTGCACAAATGACTTAATTTATTGATGTCCTTTTAGGATATGGGTTTTTACCTGTTTCCTACCTGAAAATACACAACTTAATACGGTAATAAAGTCGGATTTAAAACTGAAGGCTGTTTTCTACCTGACAAATATCTACACAATTCAATCAATAATTTGTAGCACTGATCTTATACAAAAGCCACACTTTGAAGTCCTTAGTATTCATTCGAGATCCTCAACGGGTTGTGTAAAGTGCGTTGTACCAGTTTTAAAAGCAATTTTTGTGATTTTTTTTTAAATAATGAGTCCAAGACGTAGTGGGACTACTTGTGCTATATTGGGATCATACAAAAAACTTAACGATCGGCATCTACCAACTACAAGAGATGTCATTAAATTCATTTTGTTTGTAAGGAACGAACTAAAACGTAAATTCAACGGAAAGGATCCTTCCCATTCAGAAATATATGCGATTGTTTTTGAAGAAATCGACAATATTTGGGCTAAAGCTTCGATTCCAATTGTAACTAAGGAAAGAGTTATTCAATTACTTAAATCCTGTTTCGAAAGGTACAATATTGTGAAGCGATACCCCAAAAGCAAACAAAATGCTAGTTTCGAAAACAAACTGAAGTGTTTTTTAGAGTCATCTGAGAAGCTTTTCGACGTTGCTGCTTGTAAATGCACTTCATTTGAAACTTGTTCGTGTTTAAAACCAAAGAAAGTTCCCATCCATGAGAGAAGTTTTTTGTTGGATCAAAGAAATGAAAGGAAAATGGTTATAAGCGGGGTTGACAAGAAAGAAACAAATATCTTGAAGAAACGACAGCAGAGGCAAATTGAAGAGTCAAAGAGGGAAGCAAAAAAAATGGTCTACGCAGGAAACGGATATTGTCTCAGGAAACTGCAATGAAGAGTTGGTGCGTGAATCTTCCCCAGAAACACATTCGGTAACAGAGGCATCCCCAACAAACCCCCCTTTGACAGAGGCACCATCGACTTCAAGAGCTTATCGCAATAGATTGATGTTGCCAACAGTTGCCAAGGTATGTGATCGATACGGTTTATCGACGCGATCTGCTGCTGCTGTCGCTTCTGCTGTTTTGGCTGATGTCTGCTTGGTTTCTTCCAAAGATTCAACTCTTTTTATAGACAAAACTAAGATCCACCGAGTTGTATCGAAATCACGTAAAGAAGCTTTAGAAGAAGAAAGGACAAGACCCTGATAAATGAGAAAATAGGGGCGCGTTATCACCGTAAAGAAATTTTTGAAGATTACATCTCAATTTTGGCAGAACCTGGATCAATTTACTTGGGACACACAACACCAGGTCGTGGTGTTTTGTTTTTAGAGAGTCAAGGTTGGAATTTAGATGACGTGCTTTGCATTGGATGTGACGGAACTGCAACTAACACTGGTTGGAAGGGAGGCGTCATTCAATATTTAGAGGAGTTCTTGAAGAGACCGCTGCAATGGTGTATTTGCATGCTTCACGCCAACGTCATTTATTCTTGACATTAGATGGTTGCACTTCGGGTCCTAGAGAATATTCTGGACCTATTGGGAAACAATTAGCTGATTGCGAAAGTAAAACCACCGTGAGCTTTTGTGCAGTGGCTGGTAATATGCCTGACTTGCCGAAAAATGTGGTTGATGAACTTAGTACGGATCAAAAATATCTTTATCAGATATGTCAAGCTGTATCTACTGGTTTCTTTTCTCCTGAGCTGGCAAACCGTCAACCTGAAAAAATGGCGCACTCGAGATAGCTTAATTCAGCTAATCGCATACTGAGACTTTATGTTAGTACTCTTCGTCCATCAGAGAATTTGCTATTGCTTGTCAACTACGTCGTCAAAGTATACGCTCCAATTTGGTTCCGAATCAAGCGACAGGCGTCTTTTAAGGATGGAGCCAAACATATTTTCCAATTAATTATGTACTCTCAATATTTACCCGAAAATTTGAGATGTGTTGTGGATTCTGTTATAGAAAGAAATGCTTATTTTGCACATCCAGAAAACCTGGTTATCAGTATGTTGTTTGATGAAAGGGACCACATTCGGGAGCTGGAATTGCGAAGAATAAAAAAAGCTAGAGAAGCTGAAAGTATCAACAAACGCAGGATATATAAACCACCAAAGATCCACTTCTCTGCTAAAGATTATACCGAAATTATTTTGTGAAACGAATGTCAGGTAACATCACCCCCGGTTCTTCGACATATTTCTTTTGAAGAACTTCACATCATGGCAAAAGATAAGAGCTTGGAAATTGTTGACTTTCCCTGTCACACCCAATCTGTGGAAAGATGTGTTAAACTGGTAACAGAGGCATCACAGAGTGTAACTGACCCTACTTCTAGAGATGGCTTTATTAAAAACAAGTTGAAATCTCGCGCAGAAATGCCAAATTTTGGACACAAAAATAAGTTTAAATTCTAAGGTTATGTCATTAATTAAAAATTATTTCTTGTTTTTATGTGATTTGTTTAAATAATATTAATAATAAAATACGTTTAAAACTTAATTTTTTTTATAGTTTTATTCAAACGGTTAAAGTATGTAAAAACATGAAATTTAAAAATCTTCAAAGCCCGGTGCTACCCCCAAGATAACATGTTCTTTCAGTTTTTTTGACGTTTTCTTTATCTGTGTAAAATAACGCAAACTTTGATACTCCTTTTGATAGTGTAGCTCGAAAAAAAATTTGTCTCATACATCGACTGGACACCCTAATGTACACAGATGATCTTAAAGTATTTCGTTGTATAAAATCTGAACATGATTGTTTTCTTCTGCAACAAGATCTTGAGATTTCTTAGTTGCCAAAGGCAGTTGCCAAAGGCAGTTCAATGTTAGGTTTCATATTGCGAAACTCAAAGGAGTTTTCCGATCCACACACCTTAAAGTGTTTATATTTTGCTTTTGTAAGGTCTAATCTTGAATACTGCAGTGTAATCTGGAATCCTTCATATTTTCTTCATTCATTTAGAATCGATAAGATCCAAAAACGATTTACGAGAGTTGTAGTAAAAAGACTTCAATGGGCAATAGATCTTCCTACCTATGAAACGAGGTGTAAACTACTTGGTATTTTGTTTCTTAACATTCGTAGAAAGTTCACAGAGGTTATGTTCATTCGTGACATAGTAGCAGATCATATTAATTGTTCACAAATTTTATCTCTAATTTGGATTAATGTTCCTGCGACTGCGAGATTGCTTCGAAACCAACCGTTTTTTTAATGTTCCATATCATAGAACTGTGTATGCTTCCAATGAACCAATATCCAGGTGTTTAAGAGAAACAAATACTGTTTGCGAAATCATTGATTTCAATGTTAGTAGATATTTATTTAAATCAAATTTATTATTAATTCTAAATAACTTTGCTGGTGTTAATGTTTAAAATTTTATATTGTATGTATGTATTATATTATCTAGTAATCACTAAAGTATCTACTATAACTTTGTTTGATGAATAAACTAAACTAAACTAAACTTATTTTTGGGAAAAGATGAAAATCAAAAATTACAAAACAAATCATATGGTTAATGCAACATTTTAAATTGCTGCAAATTACAAAGAAAAGTATTGACAACCCTTAAAAAAACAATTTAACAGCAGTAAGTAAAGGAGATTCATTAAGACTGGGATTGATAAGGGCTGTTTTCATTTAAAAACCTTGACTGCAATGTCAATATCGAAGCAGTGCTTGGAAGTCAGTAGAACAACATCATATCTCTTTTTAAATTAAATTTAAGGAAATTAAATAGATACAATTATTCCATCTTATTTTTTAAACTACAGGTGCTATTCTAAAAATAAAGTTTTATCTTTTTACATTTGCTATTACTATGTACCATAAATTAAATTATTTAGAAACATTATTTTTTGGCTTAGTGAGGAGAGTTAACTGAATTCACTCAAGTGCATTACCAAGTTTCTTTGAGAATTTTCAGACAGTTAATTAAGTTTTAAATGATTAAACATTTTCTAAAGAAATTTAATTTACTTAATTTGACTTTCCGAAATTCTACACAAACATACCTCGTGGAATTTATGTTCGTCTCTTGAATTCAAAGATTTAATCAATGGGGTTGTTTCCATTTTTGAAACTATTTAAAGAAATTTACATTAAATAAATTAAAGTTTGTCAGTTTTTCCAACTGAGGAAAATTAATGTTTGTGAAATAATGTAACAGAATTACTAGAATGTATATGAATATTTGAACTGAAAATCTGAAAAAAAATATTCTTTGAAAATAGTACGTATACGCCCAAGTGCATGCTGAAATGTTCACTTATTTATTTAAAATAATTTATTTTAGTGTCATTTTTACTAAAGTAAATGAAGCATTCAAAAACTAGACATAAAATAAGTCCCCAACAAAATTGAAATAAGTCCCCAACTTTAAGAACTGTCTTAGCATTTAATTTCTCTAAAAAAGTGAAATAACGCCAATTTTCAAAATGTTGTCATATTGCACTTTGACAAAATGAAATAAGGCTAAATTATTTTTTTAGAAATAAGACCAACTTATTTTATTATAGAGGAAGCACTTATCATTACGGGTGAGTATAACAGTGGGGTATGTATGTATGTATATGGGACATGATAGGCCTTGCAACCTCTCTGCCTGGTCACATTTTAATATTTGGGGTAGGTGCATTTAAAATATCTATTTCATTATGAAATAACTCCTCAAATTGAAAATGAAATGAGTGCATTGGGGTTATTTCATACTATTTTTCTGGGGGCTTATTTCTTGGGAAGCTTTTTCACGGAACCGTTTTTAAAGCTGATTTAAATATGATTTTAACTAGAGAAATTTCTTAGATACAACTTTAAAATTCAGCTGTCATTTAGACTAATGGAAAGTTGCAATTCCAATAACTTTAAGACTCAACGTGTGTTTTTATTTAATTTAAGTTAAATTAAATTATTTATAGAATACTATATAAAACTACTTTGCTTAAATTCACTCAACTTCAAATATTGTTTTTAGTTTTAATCAAATCAAAGCTTATATACTTTACTTTTCATTGTATGTACATGTAATTAAATAATAATATTTAGTCAGTCAATAAAAATCTTTTGTTCAGTAAACATCGAAGTATAAGTTGTTTTACTTCTAACAGGTTATGTGCCCAGGCGTTCTGAATTGGAAAATTCTAGAAAATTAATTGGAAAACTTGTATCTCTTTGTTTTAAATACATTTATTTTCGTTTAGTATGGCTGGATCGATGTTAAGCATTGAAAAGCTGGATGCAACCAATTACGCTAGCTGGAAGATTCAAATGAGAAGCATTTTAATTTTTCAAGAATTATGGCCGTATGTTTCTGGACAAAAGTTGGAGCCTGAAGATGAAGTTGAATCTGCAAAATGGATGAGTCAGGACGAAAAGGCTCTTTCTTTGATTTTTCTGATCATGAAATCGACCGAACTGATTCATGTGAAAAATTGCAAGACTTCAAGGGAGGCGTGGATTCGTTTGTGCGAAAATTTTCAACCCTCAGGACCTTCAAGCAAAATAAGCCTTTTCAAGGAACTTTTAATGTGCAAGATGACTAGAACCATGTCGATGTCTGATTATCTGAAGGAGTTTTACAGCATTTCGGAAAGGCTAAGGGAAATCGAAGTCGATATTCCAGAGGACCTTTTGGCAATCATATTGCTTTGTAGTTTGCCTGACCGTTTTGATAATTTTGTTGTTGCGATGGAAAGCAGAGATGAGATGCCATCGCTTTCGGTGCTCAAGGCAAAATTATTCCAAGAAGATTCAAGAAAGCTTGAAAAGGAATCAGAAAATTGTGATAACCATGTTTTAGCAGCACAAAATAAAAGCAATTTCAAATCATCAAAAGGTAAGAAAGGTGTTAAATGTTTTTCATGCGGAAAAATTGGCCATTTTGCATCAAAATGCCCTGAAAAGCAAGATGAACGACACCAGCAGAAATCGGCTTCTTCGTATGTACTTTTCAATGTTAAAGAGTCGAGGACTGTCAATTTTGGAGAATGGTGCCTTGACAGTGGTGCAACATCGCATATGTGTTCTGAAAAAAATATGTTTTCAGAGTTGAAGCAAGATATTACTCAGAAGATCTATTTTGCCGACGACAAATTCCTTATGGCAAGTGGCATAGGAAATGTTCATCTGGAACTCGAGACCGGTAGTATAGATTTACTAAATGTAATCTATGTTCCAGAACTGAAAGGTAATTTCATATCTGTTACAAAAATTACTCGCAACCATCATACATGTGAGTTCGTTGGTACAAATGCTTTGATTAAGAACTCTAAAGGTAACGTAGTGATGAAAGCCATTCAGATTGGGGATGTTTATGTGGTGAAACCGAAAAATTTTGTATATGCGATGAAGTCAACACAGGATTCTTTAATCAAGTGGCACAGTCGTTTTGGCCATCTCAACATTTCAAGTCTGAAGGAGATGTATTGCCATAATATGGTGATGAGAATTGACATAATTAGTGCCAGCAATGATTTCAAATGCATTATCTGTGCTAAGGGGAAGATAAAAACAAAACCGTTTCCAAAACAGGCAACAAAAAGCAATGTG
The DNA here is from genome assembly GCA_920104205.1 of Eupeodes latifasciatus. Taxonomy (NCBI): domain Eukaryota; kingdom Metazoa; phylum Arthropoda; class Insecta; order Diptera; family Syrphidae; genus Eupeodes; species Eupeodes latifasciatus. The sequence goes on from OV049926.1 coordinate 161,779,024, forward strand.
AATATTTTGGATGTTATTCACAGTGACATATGTGGACCGATGCAAGTAACTTCATCTGGAGGAGCTAGATACTTCGTCACTTTCATCGATGACAAAAGCAGAATGATTTTCGTTTATTTTATGAGAAGTCGTGACGAAATTTTTGATGTCTTCAGAAAATTCAAGCAGATGGTAGAGTGCCAAACCTCGAAGAAGATCAAAGTCTTACGAAGTGACAATGGAAGCGAGTATCTAAGTGCCAAATTTTCATCTTTTTTAGAAGCCCATGGTATCCAGCGACAATTGACAGTCCAATACTCGCACAGCAAAATGGAGTCGCTGAGAGGGCGAACCGTACCCTTGTTGAAATGGCCAGATGTTTAATTCTTAACTCAAAGCTTCCAGAGTATCTTTGGGGAGAAGCAATTAACACAGCTGCATACCTCAGGAACAGGTCCATTTCAAAAAGTGTACAAGATGTTACACCGTTTGAGAGCTGGTACGGAAGAAAACCCAACGTATCGCATTTGAGAATTTTTGGTTCTAAGGCTGTTGTTTTAAACAAAAGACCAGGTAAATCTAAATTTCAAGCAAAGGGCGTAGAAATGATCATGGAAGGTTATTCTGAAGAGTCTAAGGCTTATAGGTTGTTTGATTCAAAGACAAGAAAGGTAGTTAAGGATCGTAATGTTATTTTTTATGAAGACACTAACGTTTCAGTTGAAGATAAAACCGAAGATGACTTCATTATTTTCAATTTTGAAGAGGAACCCTTCGCTGCCGAACCTAATTCGCAAATAAGCCAAGCATCAGAATCAGAGAACATCCCAGACGTCGCTCAAGAATCAAGAAACCCCGAATCAAACCCTAGAATTGGTCCAGGCCGTCCAAAACTGATCAAAACTGGAAGACCCGGGCGACCAAGGAAAGAGTACAATGTGATCGAAACTTTAAACTCAATCCAAGAAGAAATTCCCACCAACGTCGCAGAAGCATTCAAGAGTCAAAACGTGGATGAATGGAAATCTGCAATGAAGAAAGAATATGATGCGTTAGTTTTAAATGGTACCTGGTGTGTGGTTGACCTTCCTAAGGACTGTAAGGCCATAGGCAATAGATGGATATTTAACACTAAGAAGAAATCAGACGGTACAATCGAAAGGTATAAATGTAGACTAGTCGCTAAAGGTTGTTCACAGAAATACCAAGTAGATTATTTTGAAACTTATTCACCTGTTATAAGACATTCTAGCATTCGTTTAATCCTTGCACTCGCTGTTGAGTATAAGCTTTTGCTTCACCACGTGGATGTTACCACTGCATACCTTCATGGTGTTTTGGAGGAGGAGGTTTATATGAAACAACCAGAAGGTTTCGAAGATGTCAAAGATTCAAACAAAGTCTGTAAGTTAAAGAAATCCATCTATGGTCTCAAACAATCTGGAAGAGAATGGAACAAAAGGCTGAATGAAGTACTTCTCAGGATTGGATTCCAAAGATGTGTTTCTGACAGTTGCATTTATGTGAAAACAAAAGAAGATGAAATTAACATCATAGGTGTGTATGTAGATGACATCATTTTGGCATGCAGTTCCAATAAATCCATGGAATCAATTAAAGGACAAATTGATTCAGAGTTTGATATCGTTGACAAAGGACCTTTGAAATATTATCTTGGTATAGAAATTGAAAGAGAAGGGGACAGAGGCTCGATAAGTATTTCTCAAGAAAAATATATCAAAATTTTTTAAGAGATTTGGAAATGGAAACTACTCTAAAATGCTATACACCGTAGACCCTGGAATAAAACT